>JAUTXW010002552.1:0-462923 GCA_030620095.1 Kuschelorhynchus macadamiae
TGGGTGGCATTTCCAGAAAACTTTCCTTGATAAAAATTTGGGCTTGAGGAAAAATTAAGTTTGAACCATAGTGCTGAATATTGTAGTTTTTGTCATTATTTTTTCATTTGTATATCTAAGTTTGCCCAAATTATTCCTTATTATACAATATTTTATTAACCTTATTTGCCAACTAAAATACAACTTCGATAATGCGGACAGATATATTATTTATTTATTTATTTTTCAAGCAAAGATTAAACTCTATTACAAAATAATAATATATACATAGCTAAATAATAGTAAAATATATATATTTATATCTTTCTATCAATAGAGAGTCAAGTTATTATGAAATTTCAATCATTAGAGCGTCATAGTACCTATAGCGTCAGTATATACTACCCTTATTAGAGTTTTGTTTTTGGACGGTTCTGAAATCGTTCTGAATAGTCATCCAGGACTATGCCACATTTTGTAATACTTGACTTTGATAGCTCGTTTGTTTTAGAACCGTCAAAAGAACGCAAACCGAAAATGCCACCCATACTCATGCAGCTTGTAGCCGTAGTACATATTATACAATATGTATTATTATAAATTGGATAAGGCTTGTAATGTACATATATGTAATAAAAATATAGTATAAAAAAGTTATTATTTACTGATTGGAAAGTATGTTTAACTAAACTACTGGCCATAAAAATATTGCATCAATAATTTTTTTATCAAAGTTTAAAGATAGATATTTTAGTTTCAAAACCCAATATCGAGATGCGGTTTTCGGTGTTCCTTTTATCGATCTGTTGGGTTTGCGCTTCTAATTGCACGGACGTATATTTGCACCTCAAATAATACATACAGGGCGTAAAATAAAACCCTTGCATTTTCCCAAAAGTTTGTTACCTCCTAAAATTTTCAAAAAAGTTATAAAATTCTCTGATAAAATACCAAAAACAATTTTTGGTATTTTTTGATATTTTCGTTTCTCTGCAATATACAGGGTTTTTACGAAAATCTGGACATCTTCATATAAATGGAGTTTTATCTTAACAACCTGTATAAAAAACAAAATTTTATTACCTGAGTTATGATCAGTAGTTATACCATTAACGTTACCAATAATGGGTTTAGATAAAGGGCGTATCAAAACTTAGCTAGAATTTACCTAGCACTGATTTGATGTATTCTATAGATTTTTTTATTATTCGATTTTGACATTATGTCAGGCGTAAAGCGATTACAATGTACCTGTTGTTATGCAAGTTTTGTGAACTTGTTGTTGTAGCCACTTTATGTTCTCACCAAAACGTCATTATCAATTTTTAAATGCGAAGTTTCTTTTTCGGACCACCATCATCAAATTGTTTGTTTTAAATACAGACCCGGATTTTTAACTTAATTTTGGAGAATCTTTCAAGGGTTATTGAACAGGAGTGGGAAAACGTACAAGACTTTATTAACAATTTAGTAATAAGCATGCCCAGAAGATGTCAAGAGGTGTCTAATATGATGGGAGGACCTACCAGATACTAATTAAATAATATCCTATTGTTGGCTCAACCAGTATGATTTTATATTACCCACTGTATGTGGTGCAACAAATTCGAGTAAATTCATAGAAATTTATGAAAATTTGATTAGAGCAAAGTTGTTCAATTTGGTTCTTTTTAATATATCTTTTACAAAATGATATGATTTCAATCCACTTCGGATTTTACATAATTTTTACATTTATAAGATTTTTCCCGAATTTACATAAATACGATTTTTTTCCCGAATTGATTTTTATATTTTACTGGCTATTTTAATACGTATTTAAAAATAAATTTTGCCAATTTACGGCAAATATTTACTCTACAAGGTGGAATTATAAAATTTTAAGAACGAAGTTTTATATTTAGGCCACCCTCATAAACTTTTTTTTTAACAAATGTATCTCACTTACCCAAAGAATTTTTGTTTTTAACAGATAAAAATTCAAAAAAGTCCGCAAATATTAATCTTTCTCAAACTCATTGCTTCTTATGAGAACTATCTTGATTACACATTCTTTATGCAAGTGTAATAGATCATTGTTATTAAAAAAATCAAGATCCGTATTAAAAAAAGAGTAATTTGTTGACGCTGCCTCGAAAAAGAAACGTCTCATTTAAAATTTGATAATGCCGTCTTTTAGAAAAGATAAATACAATAATCTAAAATTTATTTTTAAATACCTAGTGAAACACAGCCAGGAAGAAAGAAATAGAAAATCGGGAAAAATTGTATGTACCCGATTATCTCGGAAGTGGTTGGGAATTTTATCAATTTGTAAACGGAATACTATTAAACAACATATTGCGCATATTCGCCTTCCTTTTAACCTACTTCGCATCTCTTACGGTTTTTTTCCAGAACTCCATGCATAGATATTGCATACACCCAAATTTGTAACACCCTGTATGGTCACTAAAATGCAATTTGTTTTAAAGTTTTTTTTGCATCAATTCCTGGTACAACCAATAAAAAAATTGTCTTTTCTTGTCTTTCTTAATTGAAATTTTCATTTTTGGGTTTTGAGGGTCCATTGATATATCCGTTTTTTCAACTAAAACGAATACCCCTGTGTCTAGACTAATAAAAGAGCTAGAGTAAACATGAAAAAACCGTTTCGGCAAAAAGGTCCATAGTTCGCAAAAGTTGTAGAACAACAGGTATATTGCAATCGTCTTATGTCTGACATAAATAATTTCAAAGTTGAATAATAAAAAAAATCTATAGAATACATCAAAATCAGTGTTAGGTAAATTCTAGCTAAGTTTTGATATAAACTCATTATTGGTAACGTTAATGGTATAACTACTGATCATAAAACAGGTAATAAAATTTTGTTTTGTTTACAGGTTGTTAAGATAAAGCTCCATTTGTATGATGATGTCAAAATTTTCGTAAGAACCCTGTATATTGCAGAGAAACGAAAGTATCAAAAAATGCCCAAAACCGTTTTTTTGTATTTTATTAGAGATTATCTTTATTAGAAGCAAAAAAAATTTGAAATTTTTTTGAGAATTTTTGGAGGTACCAAACTTTTGGGAAAATGCAAGGGTTTTATTTTTACTCCCTGTATGTATTATTTGGGGTGCGCAAATGCGGTCGTGCAATTAGAAGCGCAGACCCAACAGATCGACCAAACGAACACTGAAAACCGCATCTCGATTATGCGTTTTGAAACTGAAATATCTATCTTTAAACTTCGATAAAAAAAATTCTTGATATTTATGGCCAGCAGTTTATTTGTTCTTGGCGTATTTTAGTTTTTATAACCCTACTTTTATTTTCTTCCCGGCTACGCGCGCCGGCTGAATACAAAAAAAATCTGGACTTAAGTCGCTTACACATCCTATGTAAACGTTTATAAACCATTACACTATGTTGCAAACCATGTCCGGATTATAGATGCAAAATTCATCGATAACTAAATTAGAGGTGTCCGAATTACAGTAGTGTTCGATATCTAACTGAGCTCAGATTCACGAATATCATGGAGCGGGATCCCACCTAAATTTAAATAATTTCCCCTGCTTTTATCTCATTTTTTATATTAAACTCAGCATTTTTAAATTTTAGTAGTGCCAGTTGACAAGAGATCAATGACATTACGATAACAACAGGATACATAATAAGAATTCTACTAACGTAATCGTTCCCGCTTCCTGTTCGAGAATCTGTGCCCTGGTGTACTGTATATTGTGTTACTAAGGCATTTTTGGTAAATACAGGGTGTTTACAAAGTAAGTTAAAATATTTTAAGGGGTGATTCCTTAGTTAATCCTAAGAAAAAAAGTTCATATGAACACATGTCCAAAACGGCCTAGTTTTTAAGGGTGTTGAATATTTTTAAAAAAATCAGTTTTTTTTCAAAACTTTACAAAACGCATGCAGATGTTCTTTTGAAAGTTATTAACTCCCAAGAAGGTACTTTTAGGCCCTGACAGATTTATTTTACTTTTATCAGTGGCTTGCGCGGGGGATACGCATTTAACAATTGTAAAGAAAAATATTTAGGAAAATGGTCAGAAGATGCACGCCTTGATGCGCTTTTTATTATTTTTCTCGCAAAAGGTGCATTGTAGCGAAAAAATATGAAAGGCAGTTTTTGTACATTTCTAATAGGGCAATCATAAAAACTAGTTAGATTTTTAAGAAATCAGTAGCGTACCATATTTTTCTTTATAAATATTAAAGACTTATCCCCCAAGTCTATCATGACTTGAAAATACCTCGTTTTGTAATAGTGACCTGTGCCAATTTTTAGAAGAATATCTGGACGCGTTTTGGAAATATTTGGAAAAAACTGATTTTTTTTAAATATTCAACACCCTGTATCTTAAAAACTAGGCCGTTTAGGACATGTGTTCATATGAAGTTTTGATCTTAGAATTAACTAAGGAATCACCCCTTCAAATCTTTTACCTTACCTTCGGATTCTGAACACCCTGTATATTAGGGTGCCTCACCGAAACTTAAAAAAAAATCTTACCGAACCCTTGAGCATTTGTTTTGCATTTGTTGGCAGTAAATTAATAGCTGCTTCAGGCTCAAACTTCTATTAAGAATAAAATTTTCCACGTTTCCCTCTAGTCAAAAAATATCGAATAAGAACTATTTCATTTTAGTACAAATCTTGCTCCGCAAATTCCATAAAGCGGCAGGGTAGCTTTTTTTGTAATAGACCACTGTCGCCTTTTCCCCGAAATGACCGAACAGAGACTATCATTAAACTATGCCGAAATCATAATAATGAAACTATGGAAGGGCAAGAATATTTTACAAAACCAGTTCCGGTGTTTTTTAATGACCTAAATGGAAGCGCGCTGGTGACTTCGGGTGAACAGGTAGGTCGAGGTTCCAATAAGTTGACTTATTAGATTGTTTTGTTAGAACATTGTTGTTTTAGAAACACGTTTTGATCTTTTATTACAGTACGACGTTTGTTCGGAAGATGCCAGATCAGATGAATGTGTTTCATTTAATAAGTCATTGTCGCCTGTCCAAAATGTGAACAGTGGAACTGGGGAAGCAGTACGCGATACAATCAAACCAGTAGGGTTGTTTAGTGATGATAATGCAACTTCGCAGATTTATTGTAGTACAGAACATGTAGAAGCACGGGCGAGTATGCTATTCATTAATTCTCATTAGCATAGATAAGGTGTTATCGAACAAGAGTGACTTTATTTTAGTACAAAGTTTGCTCCGCAAATTCCATAACCCAAGAGGGTAATTTTTTCCATAATATACCAGTGTCGCTTTTACAAAATCATAATAATCAAACTATGGAAGACCCAGGAAATAGCCCAAAACCAGCAGAGCCGCTTTCTCATGATCAAAATGCAAATGTTCAGGTGACTTGCAGAACCAGAACTCCGTCTGAAGTAGGTTTTAACATGATAAGTACTATTTAGTTGATGTGTTAGAACTAGTTTGTTTTATTGTACTATGAAGTTTGCTCGGCAAGTTCCAAAGCAGAGGAATGTCCTTCTATCGTCATTGAATCATTTTCACATCTTCAAAATTTAAATACTAAAACTGGGGAAGCAGTGCGAGATGAAATCAAACCTGCAGCTCTTTTGAGCGGAACCGAACATCTGGACGTCCAGGTAAATTCTAAGGTCCATCGTGAAATGAGGAATCACAACTCTAAACTGTGACACTGTTGCAGCTTTTTTTAATGTTTCATAACTTTTTTATTTCTCCACGGATGGATGCAAAAATTAATGAATTAAATAAATCTACCAGATATACGGATGAGACATTCGACAAGAAGGGACCGAATTTTTTGTAGGTAATACAAAATCCATTTTTAACCGATTTAAAAAAAAGAAGGTTATCATTTCGTTTGCGTATGTATTTTTTTTGTGTGTACGTTTTCTCCGGAACGAGATTTTAGTATCCTAGGGCTCATTTTATGCGATTTCTGTATCTATAAAATATCCAAAGGGTGGGTGGTAGGAGTGAGAGGGGTAAAAAACTGGAAATATTTGGAAAATATGAAGTAATATACGGTTCAACATTTTTAGGTCAATCAATCAATAGTGAGGGGAGAGTAAAATTTAAAATATAATGTTGCATGTCATTTTATTATATTTTCCTATTATATCATTTTATAAGTTTTTGAGGTCAAATAATTAATTTTCGAGGATACCATATGCATATATACCTTGGTTAGCATTCTGTATACTGAGTGAAAAAGAAATATTCATTACATTATATATACATACATAAAATTCCAAAAAAAAACACGTCCTGTACAAATTAAAGGGCATTCTGTCAAGGATATTTTTTAACAAATATTTTTTTTTTCATAAAAAGTTACCCGCGTTCAAAAAATATATAAAAAGTAAAAACTAATTTAAACACATCATATTATTTGTTGCTGCAAAATTTTAGCTATATACGTCTTGCGATTTTTGAAGTCGCCTTCACCTATTCCCAACAGAGAAAAATTTAATTGTTTTCTTTTCTATTATGTATAGATATTGGAAAAATTGGTGCTGATTTCAAAAATCGCATCGGCCTGTCGGCGACGTATATATATATATATATTTTTAAATAATTAAATTTAGTTTAACTATTTTTTTGAAGGTGGTTAATTTTTTATTAAAAAAAATTATAGTGATAGAAATTCAAAATAAATTCTATTCCAGAAAGCCGAAAAAGATATCAATTTCTTTAAAAGAATCCTTTTTTCCGAATATCTTTACAATATTAGGTATTTTTGAAAAAGTTACTTTAATTTGTTAATTCAATTACTACGGTTTATCAATTGACTTTTTTTTTGCAGTATAAATCAGAATCTGAGGGATCAATTGTGTCTAATACCACTGATGATTCCGTAAAAGACCTAGATTTTATACCAAGTCCAGAATCCGACAATGGGCAATATTCCTGCGATTTTGCAGAAATGGGCCATGACTACATTAAATGCGACTCAAGAGTAAATTATTTACACGAAGACAGTAATAAAGTATCGTTAGAGCCAAAAATCGTTCCAAATTCAAGTACTTACTTTGAGCAAGATAAAGATGTTTTAAGAGATACTGATATGGTATCATTAGATCCAAAAATCGTTCCAAACTCAAGCACGAACTTGGAGCAGCATAAAGATATTTTAGGAGAAATTAAAGCAGATGGGGAGAAAAGAAAAGGAAATAAGAAAAAAGATTTTTGTCTTTTTTGTGAGAGTTATGTGTTAAATTTTGCAAGACATATTCTAGGTGCTCACTCTTTAGAACGAGAGGTTGAAAAAAATTGCATCTTTACCACCGAAAAATAGAAACAGAAAGATCCTCTTAGCAGAACTCAGGAAAAAAGGTAACTTTTTAAATAGCACTACAATATGTAAGGCAGTTAGGAAATCAGCGGCCGAAAGGAAAGTTTTGCCTTGTACTAAGTGCAAGGGCTTCTTTTCTGTAAAGCAACTATGGCGTCACCGAAAAAAATGTATTGGAGGAAGCGACAAAAAGCACCAAGCAAAAGGTCAAGATTTGTTGTTACACAATTTACAGGTTGATAAGCAACTCAAAGAAAAAGTTTTCCCACGAATGAGGCCTGATAATATATCTTTAGTAGCAAAGACCCACTAATTTGCGATTTTGGCACTCATTACTTAAAGTCCTACAGAGATCAATATTTTATTAGCGTTACGTCCCGCAAAATGAGGGAGCTTGCCAGATTGTTTATTGAAATAAAAAAAATGAAACCTGAAATTAAAAATCTGTTTGACGCACTTAGGCCAGAACATTTCGGCGTTTTAGTATCAGCTACAAAAATTGTTGCAAATTATGATGATGAAAAAGACACTTACAATTCTGCGTCCACTGCCCTAAATATAGGGACCGCAATTAAACAGTGTGCACAACTTGCAATTGTGTTTGTACTTAAGCGAAAACAAGTCCACTCAACAGTGTCTGCTGTTGAAAACGAAGCTGACTTAAAAACCCTTATACAGCTAATCGAAAGTGAATGGCGTTTTGAGATAAGTACACAGGCTTCAACCGATTTAAGCATAAAAAAATGGAACAAGGTAACCATGATTCCCCTTGCAAGTGATTTAAAAATAATAAAAGAGTACTTGTTTTTAAAATCTAAGACCGCTATGGAACAATTGAGTAAAGATCCGGATAAAGATGCCTATGTTCTTTTGCTAGAAGTTGTATTCTGTAACGTTCTTTTGCTTAACAGAAGACGGCCTGGTGAACTTCAAAGGCTTCCCCTACATGTTTATCAAAGCTCCGCAGTTTATTCTCAAAAATATGAAGAGTTCGAAGAACTTGTAAGCGCATCAGAAAAAATTTTAATTTCACAATTCAAAAGAGTAGTAATTCGCGGAAAAAGGGGGCGGGGGGTTCCGGTCCTATTTAGTCCGGAAGTGCAAGAACAAATTAAAATTTTATTATCCCACAGGCATAAATTTTATAGTAAAAATAACGTTTACTTATTCGGAAACCCGGGTACAGTCCATCCCATTTGTGGATACAAAATAATAAGCAAACACGCTCAGTTGTCTGGAGCTAAGAACCCGAAAGCCATAACGGTTACAAAGTTGCGTAAACACCTTGCAACTCTTACCCAAGTTTTAAATATGTCGGAAAGTGATATTGAACAACTTTCTACATTTATGGGACATACCATAAATATTCATCGCGGGTCATATAGATTACCCGATGACGTTTACCAGACAGCTAAGATCTCAAAGTTGTTATTACTTATGGAAAAAGGTCAAGCAGGACAATACAAAGGGAAAAGTCTGGAGAACTTGAAGAAGAAAAAAGTGACGATGAAACTGAATACACGAAAATGGGAGAAGTAGAGCCGTTGGTGTTGCCAGGCAACAGTCATGATTTCTTCCCTGGACCGGAGCTAGAGACCAAGAACTCGAAGGCTATGAAAGGTAAAAGAATATTAGTAGCTTGGACCGAAGAACAAAAAGCAGTGGTTCGCAAATTTTTTGCAAGTTACATTAAAAAAGGGCAACCACCAAAAAAGCTTGAATGTAATGAATTAAAAGATAAGTACCCTAAACTGTTTGAAAACAAAGATTGGCGTAAAATAAAGGTTTTTGTACAGAATGAATATGTAAAAATGAATAAACATTAACAGCAATTCGCAATATATTTAAGCTTACGAATTCCGGAAGAGAAAAGTTATATCTATATGTTAAAAGTAAGAAGAAAAAAAAACGATTACTGGGTGCCTTGAAATAGAAGAGACATTGTTATAAATTCTTTTCATCACTAAATATCTCGCTACAGCTGAACTGTATACGCCTTCATCCACTTTTATTTAGTTAATAAGTGTTTATTACAACACAGTGCTGCATAAGTTTGTATATTATGTATAACGTATAGGATGGCTGATTTAAGATACCTTATCTCTGCACTCATTTCATATTTAGGTCACGGCGTTTTGCCTATAAATGTTAGTTAAAGGTTTATGTTAGATATTAGTAAATACATTTGTAGATACGTTTAATAGTTTCGAAATGTCCATCTTCTGATAGAGAATCAGTTTTGTTAATTCATTTTTGTAATCCAAACCCTCTATATGTTTATCCATAATATCCTTCCCTTTGTGTTACAAATTACGTAAACGGCAACGAGACGTTCTGTAAACTCTTTCCCGTGCCCTAAAAACTGGGTTACGATATTTTCATATTAGTTTAAAGTCGAATAAAATAATTCGATATTTAGAGTTGTTTTAATTTTCCTTTTGAAATTACATACCCTACTCATCTACCACTAAGTAGCAACCTCCACAATTTTAATAATACTGGTCATTAAGCACATTGCAGGAGTGATTCTCAATTAAAATCTCACAGACCGCACAGATTTAAACATGTTGGCAACAACGTAAGACGCTCTAATGCGTAATACCTAACTGTAATAAAGTATATCAATGGCGCTATAAAGATAGCCACATGTTCTGACGCTTTAATGTGTATAGGCTAAAAAACACATTTTAAATTTGTAAATAAAAATTCTCACGTTATCATATTTGCCCTTTTGTAATTACTATCCGAAAAGTATTCAGGGAAAAGATCAGTAATTGAAGAGTTATAACTGCTGACGCTCCAAAGCTCTTTTCTATCATGACGCTACAATGATAGTAAGATTATATATATATATATATATATATATATATATATATATATATATATATATATACCGGGTGTCAACGATATCGTTTTACACGATGCCATTCATTTGCTTTTTAGGTTAGGATATTTATATTTGGGTTAACGAAATATGGTATTAAGACACATATTTTTCATGAAAAAACAATTGAATATTACTGCCAGTTTTTCCGATATCAGAACCAAGTTAAGAATTTCAAATGGAACCCTGTATATTATTTTACATAGTTTGATAGAGCTTAGAATTACCTTTTCAATGACATATCACAAGTTATATTTTTTTTTTCAAAATGGCGGACCAGGAAGCGCTTTTTCAAAATTCAATAAGGCGGTCGTTTCCCGATACCGATTTAACAAATTATTAAAATATTAAACAAAATCGGGTTTTCAATGGATTTTAATCAAATTTTTAATTTATCACAAAATGGGATAAGTTTAATTTTTTCTCTAAAATGTGAACTTTTTCTTAAATTTTCTCAAAGATTTTAAATAGAAAGTTGTATTTATTAAATATTAGTATTAAAGTATATCTTATTAGCTACACAAAACCGCATAACAAGCCGTATTTTTGCTTTTTGTTTCAGAAAAAATTGACAAAACCTTGCCGATATACTTTTTTCCTAATACATCACATGAAACAAACACACATATATATATATATATATATATATATATATATATATATATATATATATATATATATATATATATATATATATATATATATATATATATATATATATATATATATATATATATATATATATATATATATATATATATATATATATATATATATATATATATATATATATATATATATATATATATATATATATATATATATATATATATATATATATATATATATATATATATATATATATATATATATATATATATATATATATATATATATATATATATATATATATATATATATATATATATATATATATATATATATATATATATATATATATATATATATATATATATATATATATATATATATATATATATATATATATATATATATATATATATATATATATATATATATATATATATATATATATATATATATATATATATATATATATATATATATATATATATATATATATATATATATATATATATATATATATATATATATATATATATATATATATATATATATATATATATATATATATATATATATATATATATATATATATATATATATATATATATATATATATATATATATATATATATATATATATATATATATATATATATATATATATATATATATATATATATATATATATATATATATATATATATATATATATATATATATTCCTCGGTTTTTTTAATGTTAAAATACTTTTCAATATTCCTAGGTTTTTTTAATGTTAAAATACTTTTTAGAATGTGGAACCTGGAAGAATTAAAAAAAAATAGTCATCAAACCAGCTGGGCTATCACGACATAGAATATTATTTAACAAAAAATTTACCAGCTGACAAAGAATTTAAATTAATAGATAGTGTATTAACAGTAAAAACCCATAAATTTGTTAATAAAGTTTTAAAATGTATTTGTCATTAGCACTCATACATTAATCTATGTAAACAAGTCTATAACGTACCTTTCTGATTTGTGATGTTTCTTCTTCTTCTTGCTTTTCTTCTTAGTCTTTTTCTCCTTGTTCAGGTTTAGGTACTTGTCCGACCTCTTTTGACCCACGACCTTCAGGGGTGGCACGTTGAGATTCAGTTCAGCGACGGGGATGGTTTCCACGTTATCGTTACCATTACCGTTGCTACTTCGTTCTGACGACAGGGTACCTTTGAGATAGTGCGGGTTGTTCTGCTGCTCGTATTTACGAGCTTCACGACTCTAAATTAAAAAAACAACTCTCACAGATCATAATTATTTAAAATACATTGGGTTTAAATAATCCCTACACGTTTCGTACTTAACGGGACATCATCAGACAATATTCAGGCAGTGTATAGACAATTTTTTTTTGCTAAAATGGTAGTCATATTCAATCTTAACTTCTGGTGATAAAATCGTCTCCATGTATAAGGTAAAAGTTAACTTTTTGAAAAATAATTCGTCGCAGGTACTACTACTTTAGACACCAATTTCTCCAAAACTTTGTGCTTACATATATAATTTAAAGTCTCATTAAAAAATCAGTTGAGCCACTGGGTATATTAAAAATTATTTAGAAATATGAGGTATTAATTTGATTCTTGTACTTGTATTCTTGTAGACAAGACAAAATTATCCCCCGAGACTTTTGTAGCCCCAGATCCTGAAACAAATATTTTTCCGTTTTGTCCTAAGGGAATGAAAATATATTGGAAAAAATCAATAATGCTGAACAAAATGAAGAGGTTAACAAGATATTGAAAAAATCATTATTAAGAAACTTACTACTAACTAAATTACATAATTTATTTTTTATAGACTATGTAAATAAAGTAAATAATAGATGTTCAAAATATAAAATTTATATAGAAAGTAATTTTTTAGACTTATTTTTTTTAAATAATTTATTAGGCAGCTATTTTGTTTGGCTATCTTGGATTCATACCAAAATACAGATTGATTCCTTGGTTTGTGTGCAAAATTTGAGATAAATTGAATAATTTCTTTTTCAGTAATAATTTTTTTAACATTTCACTAGGCCGCCATTTTGGATTATCAATACCAGGTCAACCCCACATAACCTTCAATAATTTTGGATAAAAATTTGGAGTCAATCGGGTATATAGTTTCTAGCAATGCCGCAATCTGACAGACAGACAGACAAATGGAATTGAGAAAACATATTTTTTTTGGCATCTGAGACGCTAAACCGTAAATATATGTAAAAACCTGCAATTTTTTTGCTCATCGTACCACAATTTTACCTATACCACAGTTAGTTATAGCATACAATTTGAAATCAGTCCATCAGTAGTTTTTTGAGTCTGAATTTTTAAATATTTTTTTTTAAGCCGCCATTTTGCTCCGCCATCTTGGATTCGTACCAAAATTTTACCAGTTAATTGAATAAGTAGTTTTTTAGTAATAATTTTTTTAAAATTTTACTAGGCCGCCATTTTGTTTTGCCACACTGGATTTTTACCAAGATTTTTTCACCATCACTATACCTCCCTTTTACGAGGAAAGTAAACAAATAAAAAATAGTAACAATTAAAAAAAATGGGAAAATTTTCATTTGCACGTAATGTATTACATACGCTGCATTCTGCCTTCTTCAGAATGCTTACCGTCCCTCTCCCCCGCTGTCCACATTCGGGATACACCGAGCTCTGCGGGAAACGATGCTTTAGTGTTGCTTGTGTTGTCAGACAGAACACTCGCTTCTCACGCCCATTGCACATGTTTTGTTTACGCGAAGTTTGCCGTGTTGTTTTAAAAAAGAACCATCATGAGGCAAATGTTTATTTTGGCTCCTACTTCTTACTACTGACTGCGAGGTGTAGTGGTGGATAATTTCAAGGCCCTTTTACTAATTAAACGCATGTTTTGATTTTCATTTTTATTTACTTTTACTTAAATTCCTACAGCGGCACACTTAATAGGAGCTTGTTTTGAAGTGTAGGAAGAGTTTGACGGGCCCCGTAATTGCACAGATATAAATCATTCTGCTTATTTGCACCATATTATGGTAACTGTTTAATTGGGGGCTAATTTTAGTCAATCTGCTGGTAGTATTGGGTTTAGCAACTGCAAGTGATTGAGATGAGTATTTATGCTATTTTACAGAGTGTAAATGCAGAAAATGGCTGCATTATTACTGTGAATACTACTGTTTTACTTTATTAAGTGATTTGTGACATTTTATACAAACTCACATTTTGTGCTTCCGGCTTAGAGTAAGCTAGAAATTTGCTTTTTAACTGTGTTGTGCTATAAAAAAGTTATCTTTTATTAATATTCAGAAAACTTTGATTTTATAATAAATATATTTTACTATCACAGAAATTTATTTATGTACTCTTTCAATTGTAAAATTATTTTGTAGGATAATTTTAGATTTAGTAGTAGTAATTTGAATTCACGTACGCATGATTTAGATTCGGTGTAGCTCTGCTTACGCTAGATATTTGTAAGGAGAATCATATTTATTTGCGTCTTCATTCAGGGTGTTAGTATGTAAATCGTGTTTTTCCCTGTATCGTTTCTATTACATACCTCTTTATTTTTATCTTTATCTTTTATAAAAGGGTTCTTAGCAATTTTTTAATTATCAAATTTCCTGATTTCTCCAGGTTTTCTCTGACACGTTCATGGAAATTCCAGGTTATATTTTGAGTATGTATAATTCTTATAAAAAAGCCAACAAAACTTATGAAACCAAACTTAAATGTATTTGTATAGGAAATATAAAATATTAAAAAAAAAAATGCTATAGAGCAAGCATTAACTGGAAGAGTATATATTTTTAAAAGGATATTCTGTCCTATTTAAAATTAGGTAAAAAAATGTAGTTACACAAAGCATTTTCAAACGAAAAATTAATATATACTTGTGACACGTTATTATTAAAAATTAAATTTAAAAGGATTATAGAAAAAATAGAAAATAAGTATTTTAAATTAAGAAATCATGGTTCTTGGGATTAGACCGTGTCAAATTGGAATTACTATCCGACGTTTCGCCTTCGATTACACGAGGCATCTTGCGAGATCTGAACACTGAATGCTCGAAGAGATTCCGGGCTTTTATACCTGACTTGTGCTCGTCGAACAGTGACTCTATGTTAAGATCCGTTTCCACGTGTGATGTAGACCGTAACCGGTGTCTCTATTGAAATTTTTTGTATGTTGTTGTATGATATTGCTCTAACATCCGCTCCACTAAAACCAAAGCACTGGTTCAGGTATGTAGCGTATGTACTTTTGTTGTTTGGCCTCATGGACAGATAATCTCCTCATATTTCTGGATCACCTTAATCAGCAACCTCAAGTTCACGATGGAAATTGAATCTAATGGAACGATTCCCTTTCTAGATGTATGTGTTCAAAGGAAGGAAAATGGTACATTAGGACATTCTGTGTATAGAAAACCGACGCATACAAGTAGATACTTAAATGCAAATTCTCATCACGATCCAGCACAAAAAAAATCGGTTATTAACTCACTAGTATTCAGAGCTATTTCAATTTCTGATCAAGATTCTTTAACATCGAAACTGACCGAAGCTCTCAGAGGGAATGGCTATTGCACTGAAGATATTACGCCTTCATTTAAAAGATATAGTAAACCAACTCCACAAAAGGAGAATGATAAAGAGCCACCATTAGGTAGTGTTGTTCTTCCCTACATACATGGCACTACAGACAAAATAGGACGATTACTTCGGCGGTCCAACATACGTACAATCTTCAATACACATAAGAAGATTGGACAATGCTTGCGATCGCCGCAAGATATTGTACCTTTCCAAACAGAAGGAGTATATAAAATTCCTTGCTCTTGTGGAGAAGTGTATGTTGGAGAAACAGGACGCTCAATATCAACTAGACTTAAAGAACATGAATGATGTATTAAAAAGAAACAACTTGTTCAATTTGCTGTAGCTGAACACCAGCATAACACTGGCCATTTCATAAATGTAAAGGAAACCAAGGTTCTAGCATCGGTTCCAGGTTTTTATAAACGAAAAATTAGAGAATCTATTGAAATATTTAAACATACAAAAAATTTCAAGATCAATTTCTTTTTCTTTCCCTTTTCGGCGATTTTGGTTATCAAGGGATAAGTTTTGTAAGCATTTTTAACACATGCCCTCATACCCTCATGCCCCCGCAGACAAAATAAATGGTACTCCACAGGTAATCCCTCAAATTCCACCTACAGAATATACCACTAATTCTAATATACTTGAAGAGTTTTATGATCGGGAATATAGAAAGAACAACCTAATTATTTTCAATAAAACTGAGTCAACTTTACCAAATGCCAAACAAGATGATAACGATTCAGCCACCATGATTCTGCAAACCTTGTGTCCGAATATAGAAGTAAACGATGTCATTCAAGTTTATCGTCTAGGTCGTCCCTCCCAAAATAAAATTAGACCAATCAAAGTTAGATTATCCTCATCACAGAAGGTTATTGAAGCACTAAGGAATTCTAGGAACTTAAAAAAACACGATAACTTGAAACACTTATCTGTCAACTCAGACAAAACACCACAACAACTTAAAGAATTTCGTGAAATAAAGCAACAACTTACGACGCGTCAAGCAAATGGTGAAGCTAATCTAAAAATTAAATATATTAATGGATCACCAAAAATTATCCAGGAGCAAAAAAACTGATAAATTTGTCTAACAGTAACTGTAATTTTAATATTATCTACCAGAACGTAAGGGGTCTGAACACAAAAATGCACGAGTTTTACAAATCTACAAGTTCAGCGGAATATAATAATAATAATAATAATAATAAATGCTTTATTGTCAAAAAAATTTTACAATTTTGTGGACAAAGCTGTTGTAAAAAAATAGTTTACAAACATCAAAATTAGCAAACAAAACAAAACAAAAACACATCATAAATATTATAGAAAAATAATATTTAAATCAAGAATTTAGAATATTAATATTATAGAATCCTAAAAGAAGTACATTAGAAATGTACTTTGTCAGTCGTACTATGTTATAAACATTTTCATAAATATAATGTAAAAAAATAAAAAAGCAAAGTAAAAAATAAAAAAGTACGAAACAATTAAAAAAAAATACATATACAAAATTCGTTAAAAATGGTTGGTAATGGCAACTATCACACTAGGGGTTCATAAGGATAAAATTATGTGTTGTAAAACTCGTTCACGGTGTAGAAGGCTCTTGCCAGTAAGAATGATTTCAAAGCCTTGCGAAATGAAGTCAGAGATATTATGGATTTGATGTTAAATGGCAGGTGATTATGCATTTTTTTGCATTGTAGATTACTGATCTTTTAATTAACTCTGAGTGTGGGGTTGGAAGATAGAGATCGTGCTCAGTATTTCTGAGAGGGTAGTTGTGAGAAGGTCTCTCTAATAGAGCAGGTGCGTGCTTACGAATTAAGCAAACCGATTCCAAAATGAATAAGCAAGGAAGGGTTAGTATTTTATATCTTTTAAAGAAATCTCGGCAGTGAGTTCTACTGTTAAGTCTCAGTAGGTAACGAACAGCTCTTTTTTGTAGTATAAAAATTCGATCAAATTGAGTCGCACAACATGTACCCCAGAATGGAATAGCATATCTGAGGTGCGACTCAACAAGAGCAAAATAAACAGTTCTAGAGGTAGAAAAGCTAAGCTCCTCGGAAACAGATCTTAACGCAAAGCAAGCAGAACCTAACTTCTTTGATAAAGCGTCGATATGTGGATCCCATTTTAAAGAATCATCTACAAGAAGCCCTAGAAATTTTACAGAGTTTACGACATCAATAGTGGTGCCATTAAGGTCAAAGGGTTGCAGCGTGTTTTTATAAGACAAGACTTTCGTTTTAGAGATGTTCAAACATAGGAGATTAGAATCGCACCAGGATTTAATGGTGATTAGGTCATTAGATACAATCTTATGTAGGTCCGTGACATCTGGGTGGCTCCACGTAAAGCTGGTATCGTCCGCAAAGAGACATATTTTTCCACTAATGTTTAAATTAGCCATGTCGTTTATGAACAGAAGAAACAAGATAGGGCCTAGTACCGAGCCTTGAGGCACTCCACATTCCATTGGCCTACAAGAAGACATCCTGTTGTCAACTTTCACAACTTGATTTCTGTTGCTAAGATATAATTTAGCCAATTGAGAGGAGCCCCTCTAAATCCATAGTACTGCAGCTTGTTAGTTAATATATTATGATTCACACAATCGAAAGCTTTGGAAAAATCACAGAAAATTGTTGCCGTAGCGTGATGGTTGTTTAGGCTGGAGTAAACTCTATTAAGAAGGGAAAACATGGCATCGCTTGTGCATTTGTTACTTAAAAATCCAAATTGATGTTTTGTAAGTATTTCATATCTAGACAGAAATGATAAAAGCCTTTTTTTTAACCAGTCTTTCGATGATCTTAGATAGCGTAGGGAGAAGTGCAATTGGGCGATAGTTCGAAGCTTCTTCTGAAACACCTCCTTTGTGAAGAGGTATGATTATTGCAGTTTTAAGGCAGCTTGGAAAAGTACCATTTTGGAAAGACATATTTATCAAAGTAGTCAGATGCTCTAGTGTGCATTCCGGCAGACTTGAATACATTTTTAAAGTAAGCCCATCAGTTCCCGAAGAAGATTTATTTTTGATATCATTAATTGTACTACGAAGTTCTGATAAAACTACTGGTGAAAAGAAGAAACTGTGCAGGTTTACCCTATGATTAGAGAGATATGAAATTGGGTCATTAGATTGAGATACGGATTTAGTCAAATCTTTGGCTACATTTACAAAATAATTGTTTAGGTCCTCAGGAGAGGTAAGGATAGTGCTGGATAAAGGAGTTTTGTTTCTTAAATCATTTACGATAGACCAGGTTTCTTTAGCTACATTTTTGGCGTTAGAAAGTCTATTATTGTAATAAATATCTTTGGCGGCTTTAATAGTTTTATGATAAATTTTTCTGTATGATTTTACATAATTATGAAAAAAGACACTGTCCGAAAATTTCTTTAAATGAGATAGTGACCGCATGTTCTTAGAAGATATACGTAAACCTTTAGTGGACCAGGGTTTACTTCTTTTATTTTTGATAGGCCTAAGAGGAAAAGATTCAGAAGCTATATTAGTTAGAGTTTTTATAAAACGAGAAAATTCAGTGTCGACATCATAAGTGTGAGAGTCCCAGTCAGTTATTTGACATAGGTGTTTGAAATTAATGAAATTTCTAACCGAAAAAATACGGCCTACTTTTCTAGAGGAATTTTTGGCTTTGGATGTAATTGAAAATTTTGTGAAAATTGCTTCATGATCGGAGAAACCTGGACTTAAGACATTACATTCGACGGAGCTAGGATCGAAAGAAGACACAACGTAATCTATAGTACTGGCACTTGTCTTAGTAATTCTGGTTGGTGAGTTGACGTGCATGGCAATTCCTAATGACTCAAAGATGGACTGAAGACATTCCTGAGCAGCACACACACTGGAAAAGTCAATATTGAAATCGCCACATAAGATTAATTTGCTTTTTACAGGAAGGGACTCGAGCAAACTTAGAAGGTTATGGCAGAATAATTGCACATCAGCATCAGGTGTTCTATAAATACAAATAATATAAAGGTCATAAGTATTGTGATAAACGATAGAAAATTCAAATACTTTTTCAGATAATAAATGATTATACTTTGATATTTCGGAAAAATCGTTGTTTGAAGACATTATCATGGTGCCTCCATGAGTTAAATTAGTTCTATTAAATCTGGCAATTGTAGTATAGTTTTTAATAAAAACAGGTTGATTGATATTTAGCCAGTGCTCAGTGATGGCAATGACTTCTGGAAAATTTAGCTCTTCTAACAAAAGATATAATTCGTCTGTTTTATGTCTTAAGGACTGAATATTAAGAAAAAAAAGATTAAAATTACTATTGGTCAATTTTTTAGAGGGTGCTAGATCCTCTTTTCGCGTCATATTGACTAAAAATTTTTACTTTTTGATGGTGAACCACTAGAATAATATTTACCAGTACCTTCACGAATTTTTTGGAGCCGTAAAATTCTTTCTGAGGTGTAGAAAGATCTATACCCTGCAAGGTCTGAGTCCACTTCAGATGAACCAATCCCATAGGCATCGTGGAAGCGATAATACAGCTTGCGCAGGGAGTCCTTGTCACTGGGAAGGCCTTCTGAAGCTAGCAATAATTTAATGCTAGTACTTGTATGCTCCTCAAAACACACACTAGATGGCTGGTCGTGTAGATAAGCAAGAAATAGCCTTAAGGTCTTTAGTAAGGAAGGATCCCTTAATCTGGCTAATATATAGCGACCATTTGCTTTATCCGAATCTTGGGACAGCCGCACTCTTGGTGGAGTCATTGGATCAAACTGCAAAAAATCATCTTTCTTTGCAGTTTTCTCCATGCTTAATTTAGAGCCCTCCAGTGCCAATGACCTACAAGCTGCTATGGCCTCCCTGTCAGAGCCAATTATGACTGACTTATCCTCTTCAGGCACAAATGTCATTGGTGATTCCAAAAATTGAGGCTTTGGTGGAGACAGCCCCCGGCTCTTTGGGATATCTATATTGACATCTTGATGACTAGAAAATGAGACATTATGGGCTGTGGAAGTGGGCGGCGTTTGGATAAGGGTTGGTGAAACTGAATCATTGGTAGGATCAATTATGGTACCAGGTGGCCACAGACTAGCGTTCTTAAGCTGAATTAAGTGATCTTTATTTTGCACCCCAATTTTAAAAACGGAGTGCAAAGTGTCTGCATTCTTAAGCATAGGAAAACAACGCACAAAATTCGTGGTTCCTAATTTTTCTTTGATGTAGTGTACAAGCTGATTTGATTTATACGTGGACGGAATTATGGATACCACTACATAATGCCATTTCTCTATAATGGGTGTTTTGTTGGGCTGGAAGGAAACAGCTTTTTTTGGAGACTTATTGACAGGCATTTGGACATCTGTTGTATCGGTCTGGGTTGATATTGCGGTGGTGTATATCTTCTTTATTGATTGTTGTTTAGGCTTATCAGCAAGCTTCTCCAGGGTAAGTGCCATTTGTTTTACACTATGCCTCAGCTCAGCCATCTCTTTAGTCAACTGCTCCTTCGATGAATCATGCACCTGGACTTTGACAGATTCATTTTGAGTTTCCATTAAAATAGATGATAGATTGAAAGTATACTGCCTAATTTCTTTAATGGATTTAAATAAGGATTCTTGTATACTGTCAGATATTCCAGAATGGAGGCTGTGAATATCCTCAATTTTTTCTAGCAGTATCTTCCATTTGGAGTCATGATTGAGTAAGATGTCGTAAATTTCGCCAATGATCGGAAGGATGTCGTTGTTTTTCTTTAAGCAGGAACCCAGGGCTTCGAGATATTCTGAAGAGATTTGAGTCTTTTGGAGATCTGATATTTTATCATGCAAATATTTCAGAGTTGGAGAGTCGCAAACAGTGCAAAAAAATCTTATGTTGTTGAATTTTTGTTTGTAGAGCACTTTTGTCGTGGATTTATCCAGTCCTGTACAGACCATACAAAAATTTCTTCGGCACTCCCCACTACAGCGAATTCTGTAACAGTCCTTTTCCGAAACGATTTTTTGGCAAGAATCGCACTTAAATTCAGCCATTTTATAAAGAAATAAAAAATTAAAATTTTCAAAGGAACAAAAAAAGTGAAAATTAAAAAAAAGATGTAGATAAATTTTATGTAAATATTATGTAAATATTTCCAGTTGATAAATCAAAATCTTTAAATGTCACGCACAAACAATATTTAACTAATAACCGGATCCGGGTAAACAAGGTCAAGTTTAGTTTATAGCAAACGACGAACTGATGATCGGGCAAAGCACACAAAAACAAATTGAAATCAAAACAGTTCAAACCAAAACAAAACAAACGTTCAAATACCGGCAAAACAATATACGAGCGAAAACACAACCGCCTCGTACAACTGCTGGATGATGACTGGTATATGGTGGTAGCAGTTAGTGAAACATGGATTCAATTAACAGTAAATGATTCCGAACTGTTTGACGAAAACTATGCAGTCTATCGGTCAGATAGAAATCTTAATGCCCTGAATGTGACGAGAGGAGGAGGTGTACTGCTGGCTGTACGCTCTGATCGGATCTCCTATAAACTAAATTTAAACACCTTCCATGAAGCCATCCCATCAATTGATATGGTTGGATGCAAGATATTACTAGGTCATTGCACTGCTGTGATTTTTTGTGTTTATATACAGCCAAATACAGCTGTGGAGACTTACAGGCACATGTTTGAATATATCGAATCGTTAGAGTGTGTAACCAAAAATAACTTTGTAATTCTGGGTGACTTTAATATCCATTTTCAGGAGCGTAACATTGAACTTCATAATACAAACTCCAGATTGGATGCTGTATATGAATTTATGGATTTTTTAAATCTTACACAACACAACTCTATTTACAATCAGTATAATAACCTGCTTGATCTGGTTATTGCAGACATCTATTGTATGGTGGACAGTGAATGTCAATGTTTAGTAAAAAAAGACGTCTATCATCCAACTTTAAATATTACTGTCAAATTAGAAACAAGTAACCAAACTAATAATTTCAGAGCTAACCCATATAATAAAAAATTTAATTTTAGGAAAGCTAAAATTAAAAATGAACTTATATTAATTCATGATTGGGCTTTTCTTGAGAATATGTCTGAAGTCAATGCAGCAGCTCAGAGTTTTTATGGTGAATTAATGATTATGTTTGATATATGTGTACCTAAATATAATAATTTTAAGAAGCGTAAATTTAACTATACAAACTGGTATACTCAGGATATTATTGTTGATATTAGCAGAAAATCTCTTTTCAGGAATAGGTGGCTTAAAACTAAACAAATCAATTTTCTGAATGATTATCGAGACCTTCGAAGTAAAATCAAAGAGAAAATTAATGAGGCCTATAATATATACCTAATCTCTGTGCAGGGCTCTATGAAGCTGGATTCAAAACGTTTTTGGAGCTATGTCCAAAGCAAAAAACGCAAATCACGAATTCCAAGCACTATGTCATATAATAGTAATGAAATTACCTCTGAGCAGGACACTGTGGACTCCTTTGCCCACTTTTTTAAGAGTGTGTATTCCCCCTCTAGTACCACGGATCAGAATTCCGCGACCCCAATAGCACCTCAAAATAATAGCAACTTAATAAAACTAGGAACTTTGAGTGTTGAAGATGTCGCGCTAAAATCTCTTAAGCCAAAACTAACATCTGGCCACGACAATATTCCTTCATTTATTTTAAAGGATTGTGCTCATGCACTTGCCTTACCACTTACAACCATTTTTAATTTATCCTTAAACACTAACAGCTTTCCCGAGATCTGGAAAATATCAAAAATTTGTCCCATTTTCAAATCAGGGGAAAAAATCTCAATATCAAACTACCGCCCTGTTTCAATCATCCCAAACTTTGCAAAGGTTCTTGAGAAAGCTGTATCTAATAAATTGTTTTTTCAACTTAAATCTGTTATTATCCCGGAACAACATGGGTTCTTCCACCAAAGTTCAACCGTCACAAACCTAGCCAGCTTCCTTCAGGACGTATATGATGCTTTAGATGAGGGTCTTCAAGTTGATGTAGTATACACAGACTTCTCTAAAGCGTTCGATAAAATAGACCACAAAATTGTACTAACCAAAATGCAGGATATCGGCTTCGACGGCAACCTTATTTCTTTTTTTCAATCATACTTAAAAAACCGTCAACTATTCGTAGAATATAATGGGTATCAATCAGGTAAATTCTCTGCTACAAGTGGGGTCCCCCAGGGGAGTAATCTAGCGCCGTTAATTTTCTCCATTTTCATCAATGATATTGCAATGGGAATCTCTAGCAAGACCATCTTATTCGCGGACGATATGAAGGTCTACAGGGTGGTACGTTCCACGGCTGATTGCGAGGAACTTCAGAATGATCTGAAAATGATTATTGATTGGTGTAGCACAAACAAGCTTCCCTTAAATGTACAAAAATGTAAGAAGATGACACTCACCCGAAAGCATAATCAAATTCTGTTTCAGTATAGTATTTCCAATAATGTCCTACCTAACTGTGAATCGGTTAGGGATCTAGGAGTAGTTGTTGACAGGACCTTGTCGTTCAATGGTCATATTGAGGAAATAACGCAATCTGCATTGAAAACTCTTGGCTTTCTCATTCGCACAACCAGTAAATTCACTGACAGTGAATGTGTTATAACGTTGTACAATGCACTTGTTCGGTCCAAACTAGAATACGCCTCTATAGTGTGGTCACCTATATACATGGTGCAAATAAACCAAATTGAATATGTGCAACGAAAATTCTTAAAACACTTGGCATATAGGTTGGATGGAGTGTATCCTGCTCGAGGGTTTGATCACTCAGCCCTGCTTCAAAGGTTTGGATTTGTGTCCCTATCTGGTAGAAGCAACGACATGGAAATAACATAGACCCAGTTGTTTACATTTTGGAGGAATCCAACATTAACCCTGGTTTGCCAAACCGTTACTGTGGCCAGATTATAACGGATATCATCCTTTATACTATTACCTAAATAAACAAGGAATTCCAGAGATTCCGAGTATCAATTTCCATATAGAATATTTTAGACCTGATAATTAAATAGCTTATTATAAATAACTCAAACCGAATCTGTTTTAAATGTAATTTAAATCTTGTGTAATTATTATTCCTTATGTCAAGAAATAAAGCCCAGAATAATCGGCAACGTCGGAATTCTACCTTTTTGGAGTATACTACAGATTTCTTTCGGGATCATTCGGAAAACGCCGAAAACGGTCGTAGTCATTCATGATTTCGACCTATTTGATGCGCGGCGTTGTAATTGTTCTAGTTGGTGAAATAAGTGTTTTTCAGAAATCCAAGTGTTTTGTGTGGCTATTTTCAAGAATCTGTTTAAAAAACTTTAAGAAAATGGTGCGAACTTGCTTTATTTGCAGAAAAAGAAACGATTTAAACCCAGAAGTTTGTTTTCGAAGGTAAATAAGGTTATGTCATACCAGTGCTGTAGTTGAAGAGTAAAATCACCGTCTAATAGCGTTCTTATATTTGCAAATGAAGTATTGTTTTTGTATTGCACATTTCCGTTGGGCTTAAATTAATTTTTTATAACTTCAACTTATCTATATAATATAATAATATAAGTCGAAGACACTGATGATAAACGGAGTACAGTGTTTCGCTAATTTATATATTTGTGAAAAGTCTCAAATATTCCTCTAAAATTTATCAAACCACCTTTTTTGAGGGTTTAATAAACAACATAAATATACTATTTGGTAAAGCATAGCTAATGTACTAAATTTTAATTGAGTAAGCTGTAAGACTCACTATTTTATGTTATCATTAATTACTCCAGGATGGTTTGCATTTTGGACGAAATTTTCAAGGAATATTTAGGGTAGTGTCGGAGTTCTCATATAGCAAGCATATACAAAAAAATAGAATATAAAATAAAAAATAAATGAAAATAGCGCAATAGCGGTACTTTTCAATTTTTCATTTACTATAGATTTTCTTTAATGATCTCGAAATGCTTTAATTTATTGCCTAAAAATTTGGTTTTTAAAAATAAGTAATCAAAAAAGTAAATAAATACCATCCTGAGGTACATTATCCAAACTAAGGAGAATCTGTTTTTATATATTATAATGAATGATAAAAATATTAAACATCTTGGCACAAAATATTTATATTGTCAATAAGTGAAATGTATAGCGGGGAAGGTGGATGGTGGTGGAAAAAGGGGGTAAATTGAGGGATAAATACGGTAAAGATATTGTTTTTCATAATATGGCTGCTCCCTAATTTTCCTGAGGTTCGAGTTAAAAAATAGCTGTAGTAAGCAGAGTTAATACGGAACTGCTAATCAGCAGTTATTAGAATTCTACTTTCGTAGGTTAAATTATGTAAAAACTCCTAAATATTTTTAGGTCTCGTGCGGGGGGGGGGGGGGGGCGGATCCCCCTAGACTACGTGCCTGGTCTTTTGTCACAGATAATTATTGAGACAATTATACTAAATCAGCTTCTTGCTAACCTAAAGTTTATATATATATATATATATATATATATTTATATATATATATATATATATATATATATATATATATAAATACATATATATAAAGCTATATAAAATTTCCTCCAAATTTCCGATTTTGAAAATTGTCACTGAATCATTAAATATGTAATAGACGAGTTTAATTGTTATATAAATAATGAAATATTAAATTAATATGCTGTTACTTTTGTTATGTCGATAATAATAGTTGTTTGTTATTATATCAAACTGTTTATAAATAAATTATACCAAACTTATAAACTTAGTTTTATTTTTATAAACCACGTGTCCGGGTGAAAATGTATAAAGTGCAGCACCACTTTCAACCTTGTTATTTAAATTTTTATAAAAAAAAATTAAATTTCAAATATAGTGTAAAATATTATACAGGGTGCTTCAGAATGACCAAAAAGTTTCGATGATTTTATTTTTAAACATCTTGCATTTTAATGCATTTATTTACTTTTTTTATTATTGACTTCTTGATAAAAATTGGTGGTTCAAAAAAATATTTTTGATAGTAATAAACTTTAGATCAGGATGTTCAAAAAAGTGGATTTCACTAACAATTTCAAAAAAATAAAATTTTTCTGACGGTAGTTTTAAGGACCATAAAAAATCGTGTATATAATCTGAGTAAAATTTTTTATATTATAGTTATGGAAATATTTAAGGTCAAACAGAAAAAAAACATTTTTCTATTTAAATCTTTCCTTAGCTATTACTAATATGACAACTATACTAATACTAAACCTTTATTTACGATTTTTTACGGCCGCGGCAGTCACAAAAATTTTAATTTTTGAAATACACACTTTTTCGTATTTTTTGGATGCCCTGTATATCTGACTTAAAGTTGAATATTGTGAAAACTATTTTTTCGACAAACACACAAGTTTTATCAAGAAGAAAATTTTTCGAAAAATTGGTAATAAAAAAGTTTCCCATTTAGTGCAGACTTTTCCACGACATATGTAATATCTAAATTCATTGTTTTCAAGTTATTATTAAAACTCTCACTTTTGCAATGTGAAGTCGTTCCTGTTCATCTTAGAACAAAAAAAAATTGTCGTATCCATCATACTAATATTTGGGCTCAAAAAAATATAGCAAATAATACATTGTCTCAAAAATAGCTACGCCACTGGTAAGCCTCGCGAAGATATCTGACAGCGTTGCAATTTTCACCGCAAACTATTTTTTATGCGATCATCCGTCTTTTTTCCACTCATACACAACAACAAATTGATGTTTGATTCTATTTATTTTATTTTTATGAATGAAATAGGTCTTTTCTTTTTGTGTCATTGGGTAGAAGGGCTTATGCTTCTTTAACTTTTTTATTTAGGTTGGCCAATAACCAGATCGACTGCAGTTCCCTTCTGCAGAAACTTAACTTTCATGTACCCCAACGGTATATGAGAACTACGACATATTTCTATCTTCCATTCTATCGAAATTATGGAGAGCACAAAGCCACACTGTTTCGGGCATGTCAGTATTTTAATTCTATCTCTAAGAGATCGACATTGACATTCACGGTCTAACCTTCAGTAAATTTAGAAAGAAAGTTGTTGAGTATTTGCATATGCATTATTGTTAAATAATTATCTTTGGCTGGGCTTTGGGGTGATTGTTACGCAAATATTGTTCCATTTTTGTAATTATACCAAGACTAGTTTGAATTTTGGTTTTGTGATACTTATTTAGTTTCAACTGTATAATGTACATTAAGTTAATAATGATGTAAACTATATATATTAAGCTAATTTGTCTTGTAATTGGGTTTCCTGTTAGACAATAAATATTATTATTATTATTATTATTATATTGTGGGAAATATTAACATTTAATGCATCACCTATTTGACAAATTGCGTCATCTACTTGTCTTTGGCAGATAATGGACTCCTCCAACAGATTTTCAAATAAAATATTTTTATTTATGGAAAACCCCGACTTAACGGTAATAACAAGCTACATTTTTTAAAGTAGTCATTTTGTCCCAAGAAATTGTAGAAAAATGTATCCGGTCGAGTGGTTTGATTATATGTTTTGCAAAAATTTATAAATTCGGTATCTATTAGATGCTGGCTATACCATTGACCACTTTTTTTCTGCAATTTTTACGGAAATTATTTTTTCGTACAAATACTTTATCATATTTTGGGCTCTTATATGTGAAACTCCTTGATCAAACATGATGTTTAGTTTTAAGCATGTTACAAATCATTAAAAAAAAAATTGTGTATATATTTTACGTTATAACTGTTATAATATATAATATTACTATTGCCAGTTAAAAAAACAAAGACACATGGATTTAAGTATTTATTGCAAAAACTTAATTTACATAATTACATTAGTCACTAATCACATAAAAAATTTCTTTTATACGACTTTCTAAAATGGAGTTTACTAGGGCGGTCTCGCTGAAGGCTCCAACAGTAGTTCGCCATCATGTGGCTATCCCATCGTCCTTGATAACTATCTTTCATAGTTTTAATATCCTGATGGAATCTCCCTGTTCTTCACTACAATCGCCTAAATTTTCTGGAAAACGATCTAGGTGGCTGTGGAGGTAGTGAACTTTTTTATTAATGTTACAGCCGAGAAAATTAAAATTTGAAAGCATAGTTTCCACTAATTCTATGTAATTCTCTGCTTTACGATTGCCAAGAAAATTTTGTACTACTTGAACAAATGAACACCAAGCGTTAGATTCAGTCTCGTTCATTGATGTGGTGAATTGTGGATCTTTAACAAGTTGCCTTATTTGAGGACCATCAAATATACCAGCTTTTAGTTTTTCCGTGGCAGGAAATTTACGTGACAAATACCAAAAACAATTTCCATCTCGATTTAAAGCCTTCACAAATTGCTTCATTAGGCCTAGCTTGATATGCAAGGGCGGAAGTAAGATTTTTTTCTCTTGAAACCAAAGGTTCGTTGATCACGTTTTGTTTTCCTTGAATCATAACATCTCTTGAAGGCCAATTTTTGTTAACCCAGTGCTCATTTTTAGCTCTGCTGTCCCAAAGGCACAAAAAACAAGGATATTTTGTATAACCACTCTGCTGTCCATAGAAGAAGTTTAAATCAATACAAATTGCCCACTGATGTTCTTCGTATTTAATTTTTCTCAAAACTAATGCAATTGTTTCATATTCTTCCTTCATGGTAGTAGAATGACCAATAGGAATTTGTTACCGTTATGTAAAAGAACACATTTTAAACTACGTTTTGAACTGTCAATAAAAAGGCGCCAATCATCTGGAGTGTATTCAGGCAAACCCATTTTTTCTAAGAGCCCTTTAATATTGTTACAGAATACCAAGTTATTTTCCTGAGCGAAAAAAGGCAGCAGATCCTTATCTCTTTTACGATAAAATGTACTATTAGTACCTGGGCAAAGTAGATTTTTTTCTTTTAATCTGGATGCAAGTAATTCAGCGAATTCCTTTGAGAGATTCAGGTCTCTTATAAGATCGTTTAGTTCTTCTTGATAGAACACTGCGGAGTTGCTAAATCTGCTTCAAATTCGCTGTCGTTTTCTGATTGAATTCTTTGAACTTCGTCAGACGTTGATGTTTCTGTATCATCTTCTGTCAGTTCGGGTAGACTGCTGAATGATGGAACGGGTATTTCTTCCGAATGCGCTACAGGCCTTCTTGCAGAATCTAGATCAGGATATGTCCATTTGTGTCTATTGTTTCTATTTATGACTTTAATATTAACGAGACAAAAATAGCAGTCGTCATGATGGTTTTGCGGTTCTCTCCAAACCATTGGTACACCAAACTTTAGGCACTTCCTCTTGTCCAATGTCGCAAATGTTTAACACATGTTTTACATATGAAATGTGGGGCCCAAGAGTTATCTTGATCTACACTACTCTTATTAAGTCAGCAAAAAAATTACACTACCGAAAACGTCTAACAAACTCAAATAACGTTTCAAAAGAAACCTGGTCCATCATCAATAACCTCAGAAACAAATCAAACCCTGTGACTCAGATCTTGCCAGGGGCTAATGATCTAAATGATTATTTTATTAATGTAAGCAAAAATGTTACCTCTAGTATCTCGCCAAGTTTGGACCCTCTTTCGTTTCTCCCTCCTTTTTTCTTAAGTCCCGTTAGCAACACTGAACTATTGAAGGTAATAAATAATATCAAAAGTAAATCTTCGTGTAGCACTGATGGCCTATCAATTAGAATATTCCTGAACTTGCCACTCCTAGTCATAGAGGCCCTTACAACATTAATAAATGAGTCCTTTATAAAAGGTGTATTCCCTGATTGCCTTAAAACAGCTATAATTATTCCACTTCATAAAGGCGGCGAAAAAACTAACTCTTGCAATTATCGCCCAATTGCACTACTACCAGTGCTATCAAAAATCATCGAAAGGCTACTGAAGAATCGTCTTATGCCATTTCTCCTGAAACATCAGATAATATCCCCGGAGCAGTTCGGATTTCTACCCAACAAGTGCACCAGCGACGCCATGTTCACGTTGCTTACTACTTATCTCTCAATAACAACCACCCAACTGCCTCAGTTTTTTGTGACTATGCGAAAGCCTTTGATTGTGTTAGTCATGAAATTCTGATAAATAAACTAAATTTTTATGGAATTCGTGGTACTTCTTTAAATTGGTTCAAATCTTATCTTGGGAAAAGGCAACAACTTGTAAGGGCTAATGGTTCCGATTCTGATTGTAAGTTGATTACAAGTGCAGTGCCTCAAGGTTCAGTCTTGGGACCTATTCTTTTTTTGTTATACATTAATGATATCACGAACCTTAAAATTAATGGAAGAATTTCCCTTTTTGCTGACGACACAAGCATAACTTGGAGTGATTTTGATACAACGTCTTTACACTCTAGTATCTCCAAAGACTTGGTTATAATTAAGGCTTGGTCCGATTCCAATATGCTTTGTTTTAATGTCGATAAAATGGTGGAGTTATCTTATAAGGGAACTTTACAACCACTTCAGGTACAGGGTGTTCCAGCGAGGACTGAACAGGGACCTATTTTCGACCTTCCTTGTATTTTGGAAAAATTCAAAATAGCCAATCGATGTATTTTTTCTTGTAGAATCCAAAAATATCATCGAAAAAATATTTGAACCAGAAACAAAAGAGTTACGCTATGCATCAGGTGTTTTTTAAATGGAATGTATCGTTTGTTATACGATTTTTGGAAAGAGTGATTTTTTTTATGTCCGTTCTGATTAAAAGATTTGATTTTGCGATAGCTGTTTATATTACATTTTAATGTTTTACAAACTAAAATTTTAGCTTCACCTGTTTAAAATATACGATAGGTTGGTATAGGTGATCAAGGTAAAATGACGTTTGAATGCTTTGTCAATAAAAATTGACATTATTTTAATTATTGTCGAAGTCTTCACCTAAAAACTATATATTTGACTCTGATCGAAATGAAATACTCTTTGGACGAGAGACTACAGATTGTTATGCTATTTTACAAGTGCCAAGAAAATGCAAGAGAAGCAAGAAGAAGATTTATTGCAAATTTTCATAGAAATATATCCATCAATACAATTCTAAGGATAAAAAACCTATTTGAGGAAAATAAAACTTTACATGATAGAAAAAGACATATACAAAGAAGAAGAAATCGAGACCAGGCCATTATAAATTATTTTCAAGTTAATCCAACCAAATCTATTTCGGATGCAGTTCGGGAAGTTCAGTACGGTGGCGGTGTAAGGCGCAGAAGAGTTACCCGAGGGACTGTTATGAAAATTCATAAACTTAGGCCTTTTCGTATCCTTCCACTTCAGCACCTAACACCGGCACAAAAAGAACTTCGCTTCCAATTTGTTTCTCAAATGGTAATTCGGCAAGAAAACGAAGACCCTGATTTATTCAAAAATATTGTGTGGATCGACGAAGCTACTTTCACAACATCGGGAGTATTCAACAGACATAATAGTCACCACTGGGCCGTTGAAAATCCAAAAAAGTTCCAGACTATTAAATTTCAAGGGAGGAATTCTATTCATGTTTGGTGTGGGATAAAAAACAATAAAATTTTGGGACCAATATTTTTTAACGGGACTTTAAATGGGCACAGATATTATGAGTTTTTAGAAAACGAAATTGAAAATTTTTTTGGAGACTTACCATTGGCAGAACATCAGAATTTAATTTGGCAACATGATGGGGCGCCTCCTCATGCCGTGCATGATATGGTTCAATTTTTAAATCGGCGTCATAACGAATGGATAGGGCGAAATGGAACATATGCTTGGCCGCCCAATAGCCCCGACTTCTCAGTTTTTGATACATTTCTTTGGGGCCATTTGAAGAACGTCGTATACAGACAACGAATCATGGGAAAAATTGTCGATGAAATAAACCGCCTTAACCAGGAAAATCATATTGTAACAGCAAGTTTAGAAAGGCTACAAAGGGGTTATCGATGTTGTTTCGAGAAAAACGGCGGTCACATTGAAAACTTATGTTATTAGTAGTTTTATTTTATTATTTAATAATTATTTTTTATTGAATTTCTTTTTCTATCATGTAAAGTTTTATTTTCCTCAAAATAGGTGTTTTATCCTTAGAATTGTATTGATGGATATATTTCTATGAAAATTTGCAATAAATCTTCTTCTTGCTTCTCTTGCATTTTCTTGGCACTTGTAAAATAGCATAACAATCTGTAGTCTCTCGTCCAAAGAGTATTTCATTTCGATCAGAGTCAAATATATATTTTTTAGGTGAAGACTTCGACAATAATTAAAATAATGTCAATTTTTATTGACAAACATTCAAACGTGTTTACCTTGATCACCTATACCAACCTATCGTATATTTTAAACAGGTGAAGCTAAAATTTTAGTTTGTAAAACATTAAAATGTAATATAAACAGCTATCGCAAAATCAAATCTTTTAATCAGAACGGACATAAAAAAAATCACTCTTTCCAAAAATCGTATAAAAAACGATACATTCCATTTAAAAAACACCTGATGCATAGCGTAACTCTTTTGTTTCTGGTTCAAATATTTTTTCGATGACATTTTTGGATTCTACAAGAAAAGATACATCGATTGGCTATTTTGAATTTTTCCAAAATACAAGGAAGGTCGAAAATAGGTCCCTATTCAGTCCTCGCTGGAACACCCTGTACATAACAGCAATATTGAATACGTAGAGTCGGTTAAATTCCCGGGTTTAAATATAAATAACAACCTAAAATGGTCTAATCATATTGACACCTTAATTAAAAAACTTTCTACCGCCTGCTTCGCCATTCGATCAGTTTCAAAAGAACTAGACGTTCCTTCTGCCAGACTTACTTATTTCTCTTTATTTGAATCCCACCTCCGCTATGCCCTTCCCTTTTGGGGCTGCTGTACCACCGAGCAATTTCGTAGTATTTTTATGCTTCAAAAGAGAACCATAAATAATAGAGCTCACTGCCAATACTATTTCAAAAAACATGAAATATTAACACTTCCTGCATTATTTATTTTGGAAACCGTATGTTTGCTGAGAAAACATATAAACACCCTCCCAGAAAGGCCACAACATGTATACCCTACTAGAAACTCTAGGCATGATATATATCTTCCCATTCCTTCCTCAGAATTAATAAAAAAATCAATTATTTACAACGCCATAAAACTTGATGAACACAGTGTTGGAGTGAAACTAAATATTGACGAAAACTCCTCGCCCCTGGATGTTTTCCAGTCATTGTTTACGCCGCAAATATGGGAGTATTTAGTGCAGTGCTCAAACAATTATGCTGTTTTCCTAACCAATACAAATCGGCCAAAGACAAGGAACTGTAGAACAGCAACTATACGACCAATAACAGTCGACGAGCTAAAGGCCTTTTTTGGTCTTTGTCTGCTTCAAGGTCAAGTTTCAACCTGCAACGTTCGCCGATTTTTTTCTTCAAAAGATGTTCTTTATTATCATCCTGTATTTCCTTTTGTGATGTCGGCAAGGAGATTCGAGCAAATACTACGGATTTTGTGTTGTTCGGCGCCAAATTTAAAAGGAAAGAAGAAAGTAGAAACACTGATTGATATGTTTAGATTTAAGTTCCAAGCTGCTTACGTACCTACTAAAGAACTGTCCTTGGATGAATCTTTACTACATTTTCGAGGCCGTCTTGGATTTAGAGTTTATATAAAGAACAAAAAAGACAGATACGGAATAAAGTTTTATCCGTTAGCGACATCTGATGGGTATGTGTTGAATTTGGAAATGTACAGTGGACAAGATGCTAAACATAATGATGGTAATCAAGGTGGTGGCAACTCTACAACAGAAAACTTAGTTCTTCGCCTAATGGAACCTTACCTAGACAAGGGCTACGAGTTATTTATGGACAATTATTATAACAGCGTTACTTTGTTAAATTATTGGAACGAAAGACGCATTCCAATGGTACTCTTAGGTCTAACCGTCGGGGAAATCCCAAAGACTTAGTAAAAAAAAAATTGAAGCGCGGTCAACATTTTTGGACACGAAAGAAGAACGTTTATGTATCCAAGTGGAAAGACAAACGTGATGTTTTGATGCTTACAACGAGAAATCATCCCGGGATTATTACAGTAAGAAACAAATATGGCCAAGAAAAACTTAAGCCCAGAGAAGTTGCTTCTTACAACGACCATATGTCAGGTGTTGATCGAGGGGATCAGATGACGGCAACTTATAACACAACAAGGAAAACCATCAGATGGTATAAAAAGATTATCTTATACCTCCTAGATTTAACTACATGGAACTCGTTTTATTTATACAAAAAGTATTGCAAAGGGGGCTCACAAAAATGCCGATTTTTGGAATTTAGAGACGACCTCATTAAATCTTTAATAAAATTACCCCAAGATGCAGATGTCCTTCGCAAAAAGATACATCATAGTCGCTATCGTCAGCCTGAACAAAATGAAAATCAAAATGTTGCCGAGACCCAAGAAGGACATTGGCCCGAAAAAGTTCCGGGCACTCCTGGAGAAAAATCGACAAAAAAATCTGTTTTTCTAAAGTGCAGGATGTGTTCAAAAAAGAAAATCAGAAAAGAAACAAGCTTCAGGTGTAAAGGTTGTCCTGAGAAACCTCCTCTATGCGCATTAGGCTTTGAGGAATGGCATACCCAGAAACAATAGAATTTTTGTGTTCTTTTTTCAAATTTTTTGTTTGTTTTTGTGTTGAGAATAAAACCGTTTTTGATTGATAATAATTGTTGTTTTATTCAGTGTCGTAGCCAGAATGGAAGAAGGAGTTCCTTTTTTCGATATATCGATATATATATATATATATATATATATATATATATATATATATATATATATATATATATATATATATTTTATATTTCTCAATAAATTTAATAAAAAATAAAATAAAGAGTCCTAAAAACATCTACCTTAACTTTTTGGGATTTTTAGGGATGCTGTTTCCCCTCTGGCTACGCCCTTGAATTATATAACATTTTTAACTAGATGTCTATCGGCGTCACAGCAATTTTTCTCTTTCAAATGTGGCAGGACTTCTATCGGCGTCAATTTTCAAACTTCTCTAAAACAAAAATTCTAACTTTTTTTCAAATTCTGAGATGTTTGCTAGGGGTTTCATTTTTTAGTAGAAAGGAGTTTTTTGAAAGCAATCTGGTTCCTAATTCCTTAAAAAGTACTAATGTCATTTTTGACACCGACCACATTTTCCTATTGTCCGTCAACGTGTTAATACAACAATATTCCTCTGCGTGCATAGTGATATCCGTCTTATGACCAGGATTGTTTGGACCATGCAGAGAAACGGTTTTAATTTTTTAAAACGAAAACTGTGCGTCCAACACAAAATTACCAAGGGATCAAACTTGCTCAAAAATGAATGGGAATTTCAAAAATTTTTACAACAATCTGCCAGTACATTTAAAATCTATCCGCTTGCACAATTTCGAAAAAACTCCAAAGCATACCTCATTGAGAGACCATTTTACAGCGTTAATGATTTTTACAGCGAGTAAGTCTCTTTAAATTGTCACTAAATTCGCTTGTTTACTTAAATCTTTTGTGAGTCATGTCCTAACTCGTAGCATAGAATTTTGAAAATCATCATATAGAGAAAAGAACTGTCGAACATTCACTTAAAACTTAATTATTTTTGTTAGGTATTGGATTAAAAACAAAATTTAATTCTTTTTTGTATACTACATTCTACACTAGTTCATTATACCTTCCGTTTAACATCACAATTATTTGTATAACTATAATAACATAGAGTTTAAGGTCGCATAGTTGCAATTTTGATTTCAATGTCATCGAAATTATACACCTCGTACATGTGTGTTTGTTTACTTTTATAAGGTTATTAGGATTCATTAACTGTTTTGCGGCAATGTTATGTTATATTCTAACGTGTGTTTTACGATTTGGTAAATTGATAATTTACATTTTTAAAAAGCATTGACCTATCGAAATTCTTTTCGATTAATGTTTTGATACGTCTTATTTTAGGTATATTTTGCTTTGTCCATAAAATTGTAAAATTTTTCTGCAGCAATAAAGCATACTTTTGTTTGTTTGTTTGTTTGAAAATGAACGCCAAAATAGGCAAGATAATCTCTTTTCACAAAGTCCGAAATCGTTTTTCTGCTTTCTTTCAAAGCGTATTCGCTACATACATAACAAAAAACATCGGGATGATTTATACAGGTACGTCTGCTTGTGGATGCCATTGTTTCAGTTTAGTGTCTTGATACTACAAAACGACCAAAATGTACATAAAATGATAGCACGACTTTACTTGGGAAAACTCAGTAATATACTAAATCGAGTACAGCCAAGCAGGTATAGAAGAATCGGGTCATATAATTACAGGTATAAAAGTAATTAAGAGCAGTGTATTGAGTAGTTTCTAGTATAGGAACATTGGGTCAGGGACAATTCCAGGTATCCATTTGGTTTATTAGATTCTGGGAAATTTCTATTTTGTCGATTAAGTACATATTTATCTCTTTATTTGTTGTCCCTTATCAGAAAAAAATATCAATTAACCTGTAACCTGTATCTCAAAAACTAGAGCTGATAGAAAAAAATCTGATAGCATTTTTGGAATCAGCATATTAAAAACATCTAAAATCAGATGTTAGATTTCCGGCACCAAATTTTTGTTTTCATTTTGTTACCCTGTGTATTTAACAAACTTATATTTAAGACAACAACGTTCTATTAATTTCTTTATTTGATTTAACGAAAATGTCTAACATACCGACTAAAAATAAGTTTGTCCTTTTCAGGAACATTAGATGCATTTTAATGCTGTTTTAATGGCAAAACCAACATCAGTCTTATTAGTTGGTAAAAGGGCATCTTTATTATGAAAATTTAATTTTACTATTTGTTGGAGACATTTATCCATAACTTGTTTTTTTAAGATGTTTTGATTAATTCGTTTAATATTTGTAATAGATCATCATACAAAAAAGGAACCATAGGTTTATCGTTGTGATTTTTTTTTAAATGTGTGAACAAATGTGAGCCTTGGTCTTAAAAACGTATCTTCTAAAGCATGTTTGTCTTAGTAACGAAACATTTGATGGCAGCTTAGTGGCTTTATCTTCCATCCGAATTTTAAGGGGAGATAAAATGTCCAGAGCCCTTTCACAGACTGGAACATTTTCTACCCATCTGATTTTACAAAGTTTATAGGGGAATTTGCTACAATTTGTAAGAGCTCACCTGGCAGGTGAATGTTTTAAAAATAATACGCTCCTACTTGAAAGTGTTAAATAAATTTCGTATATAAGAGCAGCAAAATAATTTTAAGTAATACAAAGGATATTAAATAACTTATAATTATATAATATTTAAGTTAAATATAATTATAGTTATATAAACGAGACGAAATAATTTTGGGTAAATACATTCAAGCAACGCTGATTAATTTTATTTTTTCAGGTTTAGTATAAAATTCCCTGACTTTCTATTATTTTTTGTAAATTCCCTGGCTTTTCCCTGATTTTTAGTAGGATTTCTGAATTACCTGACTTTTTTTCAGGGTTTCCAGGTCGCTAAGAACCCTCTATAAGAGATTTAACCACTTTATGAACTTGATTTTCTGTATTTTGTTCATCTAACGTTTACATATGATACATATTTGAATATACATGTGATTTACACTCTGTCATTTCATTTTAAGGCACGCAAGTTTATAATAAAAGCTATTCTAACCCCTGTAGCACAAAATATTGGTCCTAGCCTAATGCACTGTTGGCCCAATATAGAAGTTTTTTAGCCTATGTAGGTATAATATAGGTAAAAAATATATGTTTCGACATATAATGCCACTTTTGGACCTATATAGGCCCAATTTTTTATCAGTCAGACAAATATAAAAATTGTTTAACCTATGTAGGTGTTATATTGGCAAAAAAAAATGTTCGATATATAATGCCACTTTTGGGCCAATATAGGACCAATATAATATATAACCTCTTATAAATTTCTATCCGTTCGATGTTTTTTAATCAACGTAGTACCTTTGTTGGGCCAATATGGACATAACATATTTTTCCAGAATAATAAGGCTCAGACACACCAATCTGCATTCTTGTTATCGGGAATAGAAAGATGGGTGTACTAATATTTTACCAGTTCATTCCTATCTCACAGCTAATTTTTCTGCAAAATTTTTGATGAATTGTATAGGTCTAGTTTTTATTAAGAATATCTAAAGACCCTGAAACGTAAAGATCTGCAAAAAATCTCGGAGGGTATTCTTTTAAGATTACAATACTTTCCCTTACAAGAAAAGTAAAAACAAATATTTATAAATGCGGCGAATCTTGGAATTAAAAAATAGTATTTATGTCCCAAACTTAGTGTCATTTGCGACTTCTGGCAACGCCAAGTAACTGTGGCAACCCTGCTTCAAATACAAAAGGCAAATGACCGGTCAGTGTACGTATACACGGAAGACGGCAATGACGCCATAAATTCATGTTTTTCGAAGAAAATTGATGTGAAATAAAGTGCTAATAATTTTTGCATTTTGGTAAGTTTTATTTACGTCTATATTTTGCATTTGCAGCTCTAGAACTAGGTACACAATAGATTGTTTTCAAAATATTCACGCCAAGCTGAATATTGCCAGTAAAGAAATGACGAGATCAGATTTGTTAATGACTTAAGTTTTTAAGCTTTAAATCAATTAGTGTTTCCTTCAATTATAAACAACTTGTATAAAAACAGGGCTTTTTCACTTTATTAAACTCACATTGGGTACAGGATTTATTTCTGCTATAGAATTGATTTTTATATTTATTATACCCAACACTATACCCTCTTTGGGCCAATATAAAATTCAGGTTTACAATTTATTCCAACTTAAAGCATATGGCAAGTTTTAAATGTAATTTGACTCTTTGTCAACATTTCTGAAAATTGATATCTATGTTTTAGTTCATGTGAAAAGAAGAATTTTTTATAATTGCTTATTACAAAAGTTCTAACTCTGCCAGGTATATTAGAAATATGTTGAGGGGAAATGGGGAGTTAATTGATAAAAAATAACAATTCTTTGTTAATAATTAATTCGTTAATTAACATTGTCTTTTAATGGGTTTTGGGTATGCAGATTTGAATTATAAAAACTGTTTGTTATTTTGGTGAAAAATTGGAAAATAAGGAGTAAGGGTAAAAAGGGGAGGGGGCGAAAGTGAAAATGTATTTAAACAATCGAGTAATATGTAGTTTTATATGCTCTTGGACATTCAAATGCCAATTTGAAATCAGCTGAGTGTTTTGTTGTTAGATTTATTTGTTTTCATTTGTTTAAGGGGCAGTGCGAAGACGATTCAAAGATGTTACGATAAAGATATAAAAAAGACAGTTTCGTTCTTTTGGCAGGTGTAAACGACCGTGATAGAGGGCGCAAAATTATCGCAATGTACCAAATACACCATTAGGCACCTAGCGAAAGGAAGAAGAATTAGTAGAAAACGATCTGGCAGTTCAAGGGTCTAGTAACTGATGGAATCTCATTTTCATTTTCATGTTTTGTTGATTTTTGTTATTGATTATAAAACCGAAAAATTAAATGACGTATTTTACTTAAAACTCTCTCTTATTGCATCTGATTGAATTTTTCAAGTGACCTAGTGCTAAGCTTTATTGTAATAGAGCTCGATTGTCAAATTAATATAATATATAATAAGTGTGTCCAGTGGCCGGAAAACGGTTTTTACAATAAATTGTAAACACATTTTCAAATATGGTTTTAAATTACACTTATATAGTAAAACCTAAATCCATGTTTAAAAATTATTTTTTTACACCCTCTCATATATATATATATATATATATATATATATATATATATATATATATATATATATATATATATATATATATATATATATATATATATATATATATATATATATATATATATATATATATATATATATATTGGCAATAAGGATCAGTTCTTATTATTGGACCCAGATAAATTTCATATATTGGAGGTATATTGTGGAACAACATTGGTTCTAAACAGGATGCCAATATTGGCTTACAATAATGGGATAATATTTAAATAATCTAACGAAAACTTTCTTGGTCCCATATGAATATGTGCTGCAGGGGAACTAGAAATAATAATCTGAGCCTCCTATAGAACACGCCCTATCAAAACATTATAGCTCTCTGTAAAAAGACAAAAAAACTATCTCTGGTGTAATCTGCTTGTGATTAAAAATAATTAGTCTCAGTGCGGTCTGGCACAAAACAAATTTTCTTATTAAAAATAAATTGTTTCAAATTTAGTATTACCTTTATAATATCCTCTTCTGTGGGCTCGTATTGATACTTATCAGACTTGCCACCATATTCGAATTTGTCAGCCTTCACAAACAAGTTTTCAGTGTTCTCCGGCTCACTGTCCGAGTCTGAGGTAGTTTCTATTGGTTCATTGATCCAGGCATCTAAATCCAGTCTAAAGAAATTAAAAATTAAATCTGACTTGATGTCATAAACTTTCATCTTTTCTTGTTTATATACAAGGCGAAAGAAGTACAAATATTTTAACAGGTAAAAGTACAGACAACTGCAAAAATTGTTTTATTTAGCTGGGACTCTTAAGTCAAGGGCTTTGAAGTAACGACTTTTTGATAAGGTGGCAATATTGCAGTTGTACAGGGTGTTCCATTATAAATGGAACCTCACTTTAACTTTTGTATCTGGTTCTATAGAGATAAATGTTTTATACAAAAGTTGTAGGGTACTACAAGTAGTTTTTATACAAGTAATAATAACGGTATACAGGATGATGTAGAAAAGCGCTCCGAAGAAGATTGTGTTTTATTTTCAAGGAACACCGTGTATTTTATGAAGTTGATAGACCTCGTCTTCCTCATTACGAATATATAAAATTTCTATACTTACTTCTTTATATATTAAAAATAACAAAAATTGATGTGCTGCTAGATAGGAATATATAACTTATAACTAAACTGCTGAAAAAAATACTTGGCATAACAAATTTTTTCCTTAATTTTTAGGAGACTGTATCTCAGCAATGCCTTAGCCGATTTTTAAAAATTAAAAAATTCTGAAAGATCATTATTTGTTCAATCAATAACCTGGAGTGGTCTGCTAAAAATAATTTTTTGTTTTATACAGGGTGTGAAAAAATATAATGTAAAAATGAAAAATTTTAACTCTCTGCACCTTTTGCAATAATTATTCTAGAACTTTCATAAAAATCACATTTAGAACCTTTGTTCGATATCTCGGGTTTTATTTGGCGGTTTTTTACTTTTTTTGTTTAGAAAAAAAGTTACAGGGTATTTTCAAATAGTGTGTATTTTTTAAATTAAAAAATATGATATTTCTAGGGGTTTTTTTATTTATTGTGGAATTTCGGGGATTTTATTATCCCAGCTTTTCAGTACACAGAAGCATAGCGATTTTTGTACTTTTTTGTTTAGAAAAGAAGTTACATCATCTAAGCCAAGAAAAGTTCAATATTTAACAGAAGCAAACAAACAGGAAGGTTTGCGATTCTGTAGACACATAATGAATAACAGCATTGACAACATTATTGACGGTTTTCCTCTTACGAAGATGTATCGCATTATTTTCCTACAAGAGGCACAAGTTCATAATGTTGTCAAGGGAACAATTTTTTTGAATGAAAACTAAGAAACCTGGATTGGTAAAAATAGAACGATAGGATAAGAACTATAAATCAAAATCCATTTTAGATTGTAAAGAGTATCAATAAATTGAAAAAAGCATATCTTCTTTTGTACAGGGTGGCCATTTTATGGTGATACAGTACCTTATCTAGAAAACGGTAATAGTTACGACAAAAAGTTAAATACAAAAGTTTGGATTCAATTAAATTTTTTATTTTATTCCACTTTTGCTTATACAGGGTGTTTCGTTTTGACGTGACACATGTCAACTTTCTTAATTTAAATGGGATACTATATATTATTACATATTTCGATTCTACTGTTAATTTGCGAAAGTTTTTATATTAACATCTATATTTGAATTATTTATCGTTTTTCATTAAATTGTGTTTTTATATTTTTTTTAAAAAAAATTTAAAAAAAAAAATGTTACCTATAAAACTTTAATGGAACTGACTAATATCCTAAACATACATTACTAAAGGTTCAATTCAACGAGTTTCCATGCTGGTCTTACCAATTAATATACAGAGTGTTAAAAATGGAGAGCAAAACAAACAGAACTTTAAATGTAAAAATCTCCTGTTTTTCAAATAGAACACCCCCTTTTATTTCATCTGATTCAGCGTTCAATTACCTATCATTACTCATATATATGTCCTATACCTAAAATGAACAGTTTCGATTTTATTAGCCGTTTTCTGATTTGACTATTTTTTTTTAATATAAGTAAACAGATGAAGTGGGCTAAAATAAAAATGTCGTAAACTAAGCCTTATTCTCATTTTCTTAACACAGATAGCGACTATAAATAATGTTAGAAAATACAAATAAAAGTGAAATATTATGTAATTTATGTTCTTATTATTTAATGTTTACGAAAATAAGCGGAAGACAAAAAAATATCTTGTGCCACACGGTATAACTAATAACTAACTGAGTATTAAACATGATTAAAACAGATTATAAAAAATTTTCAATATGGCCACCGTCCATTGCGATACATGAAGTATAAATAGCCTCCATTTTTCGAATAGCGTTCCTTACCGATTAAAAATGCATGCATGCATTAAAATTATTGATCTCTTCCCTGATTTTTATTTTTAACTCATTTCTATTATTAGATCTATTTTTATAAACTTTATTTTTTAGTGCACCCCACAATAAGAAGTCCAAAGGGCTTAAATCAGGGCTTCGTGGTATTAAATATTAAACCATACCTTCCTATCCACAATGAAAAATGTTGATTAAGGAAATTTAATACCGGTGCAACTGTGTGGTAAGGGGCGCTATCCTGCTGAAAAATGATATTTTCTCGAATATTTGCTAGCAAGTCGTTGATAAGGGGCATGATTTCATTCCTAAGCAGCTCCAAGTATCTTTCGTCATTAACCGACCTGTCAAAAAATATTGGTCCGATAATACGGTCGCAAATAATTCCGCACCACAGATTTACGGTTTGACGGCCTTGTTTTTTAATTGCTTTTATTAGACGTTTATTAGTTTGAGACCAGTAATGAGTGGTTTTCCGATTTAAAATACCTGCCGTATTCAATGAGGCCTCATCAGTCCAAAGCACTTTTGAAAAAAACACATTTTCGAACTTCCGGTCCATATCACAACAAAAAGTCAATCTTTCATTAAAGTCTAATTGTGATAATAATTGAGTTGGAAGAAATTTATAAGGATGATAACCATTCACCTGCAGTATTTTTTGAATACTTCCTCTACTGACACACTGACATCTTCCTCGAAATAAAGTAAAATCTCCAGTTGTTTTTCCTCAGTGAGGATAAAATTGGGACGAATTTTTTTAGAGTTTTTAAGAACACCATTTTCCAAATAACGCACAATTCGAAAAAATATAGTCCTGGAGGGAACTCGATTATTAGGATATTCCCTCGAATATTCTCTAAGGGCTAACCCTGGACTTTTATTATTTTTTATGAAACAGTTGTATAATTTCAAACGTTCATCTAAACTATATAAAGCCATTTTTTAACAAATTTCGCAGCAAAAATTTGACAAAAACGACAAACAGAGCAAATGTCAACTTTAGTCAACAATTGCATTAGGTTATTTCCTAAGCCTATCTTGATTTTTTAGTTTCTGATCTCATTTACTGGCAAAATTCCGGGATAAATCAGAAAACGGCTAATAAATTCGAAACTTTTCATTTTAGGTATAGGACATATATATGAGTAATGATAGGTAATTGAACTATTTATAATTTAATATTTTTCATTTGAGTCGTTATTTTTTAGATATGACCCAAAGTTGTGTTTTTTTAAATGGGACACCCTGTATATTTGTCCAGAAATTGATTTGTCCTTTTAAAAGCTTCTCAAAAATATGTAATAGTATGGGTCTATTTTAATAAACAACAACAAAAATCCTAATTTTTATAATTACCATCCCAAATTTTGCAGTAGGCCATGTAAAACAATGCTGCCTTTTATTTAAAATCGTTAACAATATCTACATCCTAACAATAAATCAAAATAAATATGTAATTAAATCTATTTATCAAAATATGTATTGATAATTTCGCACCAAAAAAGTACCACCTACCTAGATTTATGTAACACAAGAACAAAACAGTAATAAATTATTATGTAACAAGCCTTTCAGCAAAAATCAACTGTCGTATAAGAACTACAGTAACCAAGGAAATCAAAAGAACTGTTCAAACTGATTTCTATTTTGTTCTATGCATGCTTCGCACAATTTTCGTATTTGTTTTAGGGAATTAAGCAAAATAACGGGATGATTTTGTAAATAACGAAAATTTTCTCCTATTGCATTTCCTAAATCTTGGACATTATCATAGTGGTCTTTGTAAATTCTATTTTCCAGATATCCCCATAGAAAGAAATCTAAAATCGACAAATCTGGGGACCTAGGGGGCCATCTTATAGGTCCATTTGCTCCGATCCATTTGCTCTATAGTATCCTAAAAGAATTGATTGGTAAAATTATTGTCCAGAAATAATCTCGTCATTCCAGAATTGTGTGCAGGAGCACCGTCCTGTTGAAAATAAATTTCGTTAATTTGTGCTAGAGGAACATCGTCAAGTAATTCAGGTATAGCTGCTTCTAAAATTTCTATATAGCGATTGGCAAAAATATATAATAGTATGGGTCTATTTTAATAAACAACAACAAAAATCCTAATTTTTATAATTATCATCCCAAATTTTGCAGTAGGCCATGCAAAACGATGCCGTTTTCTTTTGTTTTCTTGGAAGCAAATGACATTTCCCAATTTTGTACGCGTATATAAAATATAGCGCTAGTTTTTTGTATTTATTTATTGTGTAAAAATATATTTGTATTATTACGGAAGAAAACCAAACTTTCGAACATTATGAAAAGTACGATATGTTAGCTTGTTTTATATTAAGTAATGAAAATGTTGAAGCGGCTTCTGAGATGTATTTTAACAGGTAAATAGTTAATTTTTAGGTATGTTGAAATACTATTGCTTAATTTTTATTTAGATATCCAGAAAGGAGGCAACCTAATATATCCACTTTTTATCGGATAAAAAAGAATTTACTTAATCACGGATCATTTATCAAACCTCGTACGAAAATATATAATAAAGAAAATCGGGAGGCTGAGGAAATTACGGTTTTGGCTAACGCAGAAGCTTACCCTACAAACTCTTGTAGGGCCAGTGAAAAGAGCATAGGGATTCCAAAAACTAGAGTTCAAGAAATTCTAAAAAAGCACAAATACCACCCATACAAATTTAGGCTCGTGCAGCACTTACAGCCAGGGGATGCAGAGCGTCGGGTAGTCTTCTGCAATTGGTTTCGAGAAAGATGCGATATGGTTAGAGATTTTGAAAGGAAGGTTATATGGTCAGACGAAGCACATTTCAGTAATTCTGGTATACTCAATAGGCACAATAGTAGATTCTGGTCCCAGGAAAATCAACACCAAATATTTCCCAGAAGACAGCAGGGCAGGTTTGGTGTAAATGTGTCCTGGTTCATATTAGGAACACATAACATTTTATATATTTGAGGGAAATCTAACAGCCAATCGCTATATAGAAATTTTAGAGGCAGCTATACCTGAATTACTTGAAGATGTTCCTCTAGCGCAAATTAACAAAATTTATTTTCAACAGGACGGTGCTCCTGCACACAATTCTGGAATGACGAGATTGTTTCTGGACAATAATTTTACCAATCAATGGATCAAAACAAATGGACCTATAAGATGGCTCCCTAGGTCCCCAGATTTGTCGATTTTAGATTTCTTTCTATGGGGATATCTGGAAAATAGAATTTACAAAGACCACTATGATAATGTCCAAGATTTAGGAAATGCAATAAGAGAAAATTTTCGCTATTTACAAAATCATCCCGTTATTTTGGTTAATTCCCTAAAACGAATACGAAAATTGTGCGAAGCATGCATAGAACAAAATGGAAATCAGTTTGAACAGTTCTTTTGATTTCCTTGGTTACTGTAGTTCTTATACGACAGTTGATTTTTGCTGAAAGGCTTGTTACATAATAATTTATTACTGTTTTGTTCTTGTGTTACATAAATCTAGGTAGGTGGTACTTTTTTTGGTGCGAAATTATCAATAGATATTTTGATAAATAGATTTAATTACATATTTATTTTGATTTACTGTCAGGATGTAGATATTGTTAACGACTTTAAATAAAAGGCAGCATTGTTTTGCATGGCCTACTGCAAAATTTGGGATGATAATTATAAAAATTAGGATTTTTGTTGTTGTTTATTAAAATAGACCCATACTATTATATATTTTTGAGAAGCTTTTAAAAGGACAAATCAATTTCTGGACAAATATACAGGTGATGACTACGCCACTAGATCCAGCGTAAAAAACTGCATAAGCAGCAATTTTTCCCTTTGCGTTAAGTTAAAGGATAACCGAGATACGAGGGGTGTCCCAAAATGCAAAATTTTCTATTTCGCCCTGTATCTCATAAACGAAGAAGGCTATGAAAATTTTGTTTACGGCTTCATGAGTTTCACAAAAAATTAGCTCAGGTTCAATCCGGACACCCTGCACTCCATCTAGAACGTCTACTTACTAAAAAACGCATAAATAAGTATTATTGTCTAAATAATGTTCGGAGGAGTCAATAGGGTCACGACCCAAAAAAAAGTAACACCTTGTAGATTTTTCGAAAACTTATTGTACCCGTTTCGTAGAGAAATATTCATGGTCTATAGACAAAATAATTAAAAAATATGAAAACTTGGACACCCTGTATCTTGACAACGAAGCATTCCCAGATCTATGTTCATAGAACTTTTTTATTTTTTTTTTATAATACTATACGCCCCTGAAATTTCGAACAGTTATTTAATGACATCCTGTATAATTTAAAGAATTTAAATAACCCAGCTGTCGATCTTATTGATGATTATTCAGTGCCCCGCAATATTCAAACAAAGTCAACATAAAATAAAAAAAAACTATTTAAAATAGATATAAAAGATAAATTAGATACATTCAGGTGTCAAAATATTTGTAGTCCCACCTGTATATTAGTGTTTAAAACACAAAATAGAAAGTTGCCAGAATATTTTTAGCAGTTCACTTTTTTATCATAATAATATTTAAAAGACTACCAGGGTTTTTATATAAAGTTAATCAACAGAATAATGAACTTAGAAAAAGCTAAAACGTTTTTAAGCAATTGTAAAAGTGAATTTAAAATGTATTTTATAATTAGCAAAATTGCTGTGTAACATTTTTACTTAAATCAGTCAAATTACTACTACCATCACTATTTTTATCTTTACTAGAATACTCACCCTTCAGGCACTGGAACCTTTTTCTGAGCCTTTGGAGCCACTGGGTTAAGTTCTCCACTAAACAAACTCAGAATTTCACTTGCCACCAACTCCTCTGGACTGGGTTCTTCTTCAGTATCCATTAATTTAGAATTCTGTTCTATAAAACACAAAATAAGAATCGATGAAAATACGTTCATTGTATTTCTATTACATTTGGGCTAAGTTAAATATAACATTAAAAAAATTGCCAATTGTTAAAGATATGGATCTTCACTCATGAGTAATGAGTGAAGATAAAAATAAATGAGAAAATTGAGAACTTCATCATAAGAGAAAATCGGTAAACAGGAGAAATATTTATCACACAGGCTGGTCTTCTTTTACTTTCTCGTTTATTTTTTTAAAATAAAAATATAAAAATAAAAATATAGAGAATAGAGGCCTATCCACAGAAAGTAAAATAAATTTATACAATTTAAAAAAATGCAAGTCATATTTATGTTTGATAACTGACATTTAAATTTTTTCTAATGTTATAAAAAATTTGGTAACTAGCCATTAAATATTATTTTTAAATAATTTTAATAACCTTGAAAAACAGGGAAGTCATAGCAGATTACAGAGTGCAGAAGTTAAAATGACCACGCTGTACATGGTGTATCAAAAAATAAATATGCTTTACACATCAGCAAAATTTATTATTTCTTTCTGTTTAGGTTACTTTGCAGACATTCGTTTTTTAGAACACTGAAATTACTTACTAGCTGTGATTTCTTCCTTCACAATGTTAATTATAATAAGAGCCGTACTGGCCCTTTCTTGTACTTCGAGCTCAGCCGACTTGATACTGTCGGACATCTTATCCAAGATGGTGTCGCAAAGCTCCAATATGTCGTCATACCTGCCATCCAACTCGTACTTTTCCATGATGTGGGCGAACAATTTTATTATATTGTGGATGAATACAGATTCAATATGTTGGGGTAGGCATTTGTACTTTAGCATGCAACGTAGGGTTTGTCCAGGGTTCTCCAATTCACTAAAAAAAAAAAAAACGGTTTATTTGACAGTGGCGGTTCGTTAACAAGAGCTGCAGAGCTCCAGCACTAGTCACAAATTTCAAAACATAATAATTTTAATCCAGCTTTAGATGTAGAAAATTTTATTGTTTTAAATCCAGAGAATTTACAATTTTATTTGGACTCATCCTCTTAAAACTAGACATTACATTTACCAATATTACACAATTAATTTAATGGACAGAACAAAAAACTCCCTATCTTGCAACATGGAAACAATTAGTAATGGGACCACTCCACCCATACACCATACCTCGACAAAACATAAATCTCATCGAGTAATAGTATCATGCAGCAGAGCGCCCCACTAATTTCTTTGCCTTTAACATAAATGCTTTGACTTTCAACGATCTAGTTTCCAATGGTATTTTAATGTATATTTGTACACCTCTAAACAAGATACAATTCCTTCCCTTCAACAAAGAAACGCTTGGCAGATCTATGTCCTGGCGATATCGTGATAACTTTATGTATATAAGTAGATACCTGGTATTTATATATAAAATCAATAGGCATTATATCAAAATTATTCGAGATGTATATGATATTATATGTATTTGAGAGTAGAGTAGACTTTATTAATAAAATTACACAGGTGTGCTTTTACACATCAATATAGAGGTAAAAAAAGTAATATACAATAAAAATCCCTTAACGGGAAGTACTTAAGCCTAAGATATTTAAAACATTCTAAAATTTAAAATAAATACTAACAAAATCAAAACAGACTTATACATTTTTTAGAAACATAAAACCTTGAGATTATAAAACTTCCAAGGCTCAGAAAAGGAGATATCACAGAGTAAGATCACTAAAATCATTTTCCATGTATTCTCTAGTTGAGTAAAAAGCTTTTAAATATTTTTTTTGGATAATTTTAAACTTTCTGATCTCAAGTCGTTTGTTGGCATCAGGAAGAGCATTAAAGAATTTAAAACTGAGGTATCCCACACCATCTCTTGTCGAGGTGAGACTGTGGAAGGGTGCAACTGTATGCATGTTATTTCGGGTTGGATATTCATAGATATCCCTGTGTGTCATAACAGTGGGATGTCCTAACACTGGAACCTCTGGTGGAAGATAGATCAAAATACAAGAGTTCTAACCAGACTACACCACAACTTGTTACATTCTGGACGCGCGTTTCGCTAACCAAGTTAGCATCATCAGCAGATGATATAAACTGATATAACAGTATTATATACTGTACTACTACCGATTAAGAACATTTTTCTAACTTAAGGCGTCAGTGTAGAAATTTGACAAAACATGATTATAATACTCATATTAATTACATTGAGAATTCTATTATTCATAAACCTAGTAATTTTTGGAGTTTTGTAAGATCTAAAAATAATACTGGCATCTGTCCTACTGTGATGAAATTGGACGCAGTTGTAGCTGAAAGTGGTCAAGGAATTTCCAATCTGTTTTGAAAATATTTTGCTTCTGTTTATAGTCCCCCTTCTTGTGCCCCACATGAATTTAACTTGCCTTCTGTTCTTCCAGTAATTAACTATCCTTTTAATAATATATATATTTCTGTTACTGATATTGAGAGAGGACTAGCTGAATTGGATCTAACTAAATCAATGGGTCCTGATGGTGTTCCTCCTTCCATTCTTAAACATTGTTCCGCTACTACGACGTGTCCTGAGGAACTAGATTCCTCAAAACTTCCTGTTGTTACTAGTCTTAATATGGTTCTAATTAATATTGCTTCTCTAAGAAATAAAACTGACGAGTTGTACCTATTTCTGGAAGAATTGGAGTTCCCCCAACTTGTTGAGAGGTATACCACAATAGCTAATGCAATAGCACAATATGACAGAAAAAACTCAGCTCATGAGGGAACACTGATTCTATCCCTAAATGGAGATTTCATGTCGGTATCTAAATATGATCATTTGTTAATGGATAGCTCTTTTGAATTCTCTATGGTATATAATCAAAACCTTGATCTTTATGTATATTGTATTTATAGATCACCAAACTCTGATGTACAATCATTTTTAAATAGCCTGGTAAGTTTGCTAGACAGTCCACCGATTAAAGGTAAAAAAATTCTATGCGGGGACTTTAATATTGACTATGCTACTATTTGTGCCATCCAAAAATATCTAATTTATATATTCGACTCTTTCGGTCTTTCAATGCATGTATCCTCGCCAACTAGAATTTCAAAAAACTCTTCTTCTATCATCGATTACATGGCGTCTGATTTTTCTCCATCAGAGGTGCAATCACAGGTCTATAACTCAGGTCTTTCCGATCACGAGGCGGTAATTTCCAGGTTTAGTTTACCTATTAGGCCCTATTATCTCTCAGTATTTCATAATATTTGCTTTAACACCGATTGGAATTTTGAATCTGATAATGTCAACACAAACTTCAGAACTTTTTTAAATAAAACTTTAAGTGCTTTTAACAAGGCCTTCCCGCTTAAGAATATCAAACCTAAGCGGCATAAACCGTGGACCACGAAAGGAATACGAATTTCTGCTAAAAATATGCGCTCGCTCTCATATATAAAAAAATTCACCGACTCCTTTCTTATTCTCGACTATATCTCTAACTATAGGAGAATCTACACTACTCTTATTAAGTCAGCAAAAAAATTACACTACCGAAAACGTCTAACAAACTCAAATAACGTTTCAAAAGAAACCTGGTCCATCATCAATAACCTCAGAAACAAATCAAACCCTGTGACTCAGATCTTGCCAGGGGCTAATGATCTAAATGATTATTTTATTAATGTAAGCAAAAATGTTACCTCTAGTATCCCGTCAAGTTTGGACCCTCTTTCGTTTCTCCCTCCTTCAAAAAATTTAGCTGATAGCTTTTTCTTAAGTCCCGTTAGCAACACTGGACTATTGAAGGTAATAAATAATATCAAAAATAAATCTTCGGGTAGCACTGATGGCCTATCAATTAGAATATTCCTGAACTTGCCACTCCCAGTCATAGAGGCCCTTACAACATTAATAAATGAGTCCTTTATAAAAGGTGTATTCCCTGATTGCCTTAAAACCGCTATAATTATTCCACTTCATAAGGGCGGCGAAAAAACTAACTCTTGCAATTATCACCCAATTGCACTACTACCAGTGCTATCAAAAATCATCGAAAGGCTACTGAAGAATCGTCTTATGCCATTTCTCCTGAAACATCAGATAATATCACCGGAGCAGTTCGGATTTCTACCCAACAAGTGCTCCAGCGACGCCATGTTCACGTTGCTTAGAGGCGTCTACTTATCTCTCAATAACAACCACCCAACTGCCTCAGTTTTTTGTGGCTATGCGAAAGCCTTTGATTGTGTTAGTCATGAAATTCTGAAAATCAAACTAAATTTTTATGGAATTTGTGGTACTTCTTTAAATTGGTTCAAATCTTATCTTGGGAAAAGGCAACAACTTGTAAGGGCTAATGGTTCCGATTCTGATTGTAAGTTGATTACAAGTGGAGTCCCTCAAGGTTCAGTTTTGGGACCTATTCTTTTTTTGTTATACATTAATGATATCACGAACCTTAAAATTAATGGAAGAATTTCCCTTTTTGCTGACGACACAAGCATAACATGGAGTGATTTTGATACAACGTCGTTACACTCTAGTATCTCCAAAGACTTGGTTATAATTAAGGCTTGATCCGATTTCAATATGCTTTGTTTTAATGTCGATAAAACGGTGGCGTTATCTTATAAGGGAACTTTACAACCACTTCAGGTACATAACAGCAATATTGAATACATAGAGTCGGTTAAATTCCTGGGTTTAAATATAAATAACAACCTAAAATGGTCTAATCATATTGACACCTTAACTAAAAAACTTTCTACCGCCTGCTTCGCCATTCCATCAGTTTCAAAAGAACTAGACGTTCCTTCTGCCAGACTTACTTATTTCTCTTTATTTGAATCCCTTATTATATATTAATGATTTGACCCACCTCCGCTATGGCCTTCCCTTTTGGGGCTGCTGTACCACCGAGCAATTTCGTAGTATTTTTATGCTTCAAAAGAGAGCCATAAATAATAGAGCTCACTGCCAATACTATTTCAAAAAACATCAGAATTAATAAAAAAATCAATTATTTACAACGCCATAAAACTTTACACCAATCTGCCAGTACATTCAAAATCTACCCCTATGCTTGCACAATTTCGAAAAAACACCAAAGCATACCTCATTGAGAGGCCATTTTACAGCGTTAATGATTTTTACAGCGAGTAAGTCTCTTTAAATTGTCACTAAATTCGCTTGTTTACTTAAATCTTTTGTGAGTCATGTCCTAACTCGTAGCATGGAATTTTGAAAATCATCATATAGAGAAAAGAACTGTCGAACATTCACTTAAAACTTAATTATTTTTGTTAGGTATTGGATTAAAAACAAAATTTAATTCTTTTTTGTATACTACATTCTACACTAGTTCATTATACCTTCTGTTTAACATCACAATTATTTGTATAACTATAATAACATAGAGTTTAAGGTCGCATAGTTGCAATTTTGATTTCAATATCATCGAAATCATTCACCTCGTACATGTGTGTTTGTTTACCTTTATAAGGTTATTAGGATTCATTAACTGTTTTGCGGCAATGTTATGTTATATATTCTAACTTGTGTTTTATGATTTGGTAAATTGATAATTTACATTTTTAAAAAAGCATTGACCTATCGAAATTCTTATTTTAGGTATATTTTGCTTTGTCCATAAAATTGTAAAAATTTTTTGCGGCAATAAAGCATACTTTTGTTTGTTTGTTTGTTGCTTTGTTCATTCCACTTTACATAATCTTTAATCAATCATTACAAACGGGACATTTTCCAGAAATATGGAAACAATCATATGTTCTTCCAATATACAAAGCAGGTGATAGAAATAACATCTGCAACTATAGGCTGATCAGTATACTCTCAGTAATACTAAAATTATTTAAGCACTGTGTTGAACAGAAAATGAGCAAAGTTTTCAAAGAACTTATTATTTCACAATACCATGGCTTTTTGCTTGGACGTTCAGTTGAAACTAATTTATTTCTATATACTAGCTACATTTCTAATATCATGTCGACTGGGGCAGAAGTACATGCTATTTACACAGACTTCAGCAAAGCCTTCGACAAAGTGGACCACGATCTATTATTATCTAAGTTATACCAATATGGAGTATCGGGCACTTTACTATTAGGGTTAAAATCTTACCTTTCTAATTGTTACCAACAGGTAAAGGTTGAAGGTTTTTTATCTGATAAAATCTGTGTCACTTCAGGGTTTCCTCAAGGGTCCCATCTTGGGCCTCTACTGTTTAATCTCTTTATTAATGATATTGGTGTCTATCTGAAGAGTAATTTTTTACTGTATGCAGATGTCCTCAAAATTTTCTTTAAGGTCTCTTCTCCTATAGATATGGATCTATTTCAGTATGATTTGAATGAAATTAACAAATGGTGCTGTCATAATAAGATGTCCTTAAATGTAGACAAATGTCAAATGACTAAGGTCATCAGAGCTTGTTACAACCTATAAACTAAATGACATTCCTTTAAAAGAGCTACCTATAATTAAAGATTTAGGCGTCTATTTCGATAATAAACTTACTTTTACCAATCATTATGAGAATGTTATTAGGCGAGCAAGCAGAATGCTGGGTTTTATCAAAAGGATTTGTCATGACTTTACAGATATTGAGGCATTTAAAACCCTGTATATTAGTTTTGTAGATCAATAATGGAATATTGCAATATTGTTTGGTCCCCTTATTATAGTGTCCACATAGAGCATCTTGAGAATATTCAATATAAATTTGGTAAAACAGCATCACTCAAGCTGAACAAGAGTGGTATCTATCTAACTTCTAATCAGACGTTATCTTATTTAAATTTGGGTTCGCTAAAAAGTAGGAGAAAGTATTATGATGTTTGCTTCATCTTTAAAATTTTAAATAATTACATAAGGAGTCCAGAATGCCTTTCTTGCCTGCAGGTACATGTTTCAGCTCATAGAACACGCAACCACTCCTTCATATACCTCACTGCAGAACATTTTATTTGTTGTTTAATCCAATGAACAGAATGGTGCATAATGTTAACACTTATTATGAGCAATTGAGGTTTTTTGACGTGTCCTTAAATGGATTTAAGTTGGATGTAAAACACATTATATTAGGATAATTAGCTATATATTATAATATTATGCTTGTAAATGTGAAAACGTTAAATAAATAAAAAATACTTCGTTCGATGCCCCTTTCAGGGTAAGCACCATCAGCCTTTAAGGACAGGAATTTTAAAAAGCGTCTTTTTACCCTCTCGAGTCTAGTTATATGTACGATATAGTTGGAAAACTATATGACTGCAGCATACATCAACCTGGACTTGACTAGCGAGTTATAGAGAGTCCAGAGGCAAGACAGATCTCTGAAGCCAGACGCCTGATTAGAAATCCAAGAGATTTCAGGATCCTGGTTTGGATATATTCATATTTAATAAATTAAGTTAAATAAATTAAGTTAAATAATAACATCTCGGATTGTGAGGTATCAATTAGGGGTTTTAATGTATATCGTTGTGACAGATCAGTTTTTACTAGTTGCAAGAAAAGAGGAGGTGGGGTAATAATTCTAGTCAAGAAAAATATACCTTCACATGTTTACATACATTAAAATAAGACAAACCTCTGTAGATCAATTGTACATATTTATAAAGTACGGATACTTAAAACTGGTCATTGGTGCGTTGTATATTCCTCCAGGTTCAGATAGTACGGTTTATGAGGCTCACTCTGAAACGGTTGAAAGTATTTGCTTCAATTACGCATCAGCTAAAGTGCTAATTTTTGGAGATTATAACTTACCTTTGGCCAGGTGGATAAAAGCAGATGATGAAGGATTGACCCTAGAATGTCCGATTAGTTATCAGGCCAAACCTTTGGTTGATGCTTATTCTTTGTTAAATATGTTTCAAATAATTTCAGTTCCCAACTCACGTGATGTCTTTTTGGATTTGGGCTTTAGTCATTTAAGAAATATTAATATACAACTTGCTAGTGATATTTTATTTCCATTAAGTCAACATCATTCTGCTTATTATTGTGAGCTGAGTGTGGAATGTACAAAGGTTTTACAAAAAGAGGAATATTTTAGAGATTATAAAAATGCTGATTATGTTAACTTCAACAATTATTTGGGGTCAGTTAATTGGGAAGAAATATTAAAAAATTTAAATATAAATGAAGCCACTGATTATTTTTACGAAATTTTAAACTTTGGTATTTCTCAGTTTGTATCTTTAAAACGTTATACAACCTCGAATTTTCCTAAATACTTTAGTGCTGAATTAAGGCAAAACATTGTATGGAAGAAGTCAGCTCATAAATCATATATGCAATCTAAATGTATTAATGACTATGAAAATTTTTCACGATATAGAGCTATTTGTAAACAGTTGGTTACTCGAGACCATAATATTTATCTCACACAAATCGAACAGGATGTATCTAATACTCCACGTAACTTTTGGAAGTACATAAATAGCGAACGTAAAAATTTTGATCTTCCTGAGTGTATGTATTATGAGGATAGAATGGTAGATGATGGTCAAAGAATTGCAGATTCCTTTGCTGACTTTTTCCAGACAGTGTATTCAGCAGAGAGGGTTGGTATAACTGTACCTGATTATATCCAGGAACGAACATCTGATGTAATTGTGAATCAAATTAAATTAGTGGATGTTTTTGATAAGATCTTTAACTGTAAAAAGAAATCAAATAGTGGACCCGATGGAGTACCTGAAATATTGTTGTTTAATGTGGTATGTACCATAACTCTACCACTTCATATATTATTCAATAAGTCATTGACAGAGTGCGAGTTTCCGAAAGTTTGGAAAGAGAGTTTCATAGTACCAATTTTTAAGTCAGGGGAGCGATGTAGAGTTAATAACTATAGGGGGGTAGCAAATCAATCGGCGATATCAAAAATTTTTGATTGCCTAGTCTCGGAGCAATTAAAATGGTCATGTAAAGAACTTATTTCTGATCAGCAGCATGGTTTTGTGAGTGGCAGGTCCACGGTTAGCAGTTTGGTTGAGTTCGAGACGGCTGTGCTGAAGGCCTTGGAGGAAGGTTGTCAGTTCGACACAGTTTATACTGATTTCTTCAAGGCATTTGACAGTGTTAACTTTAGGCTGCTCATTGCCAAGTTGCGGTCTTTTGGGTTTGCCACTGATCTATAGAGATGGCTGGAGAGTTTTCTGACTGGTAGAGTTCAGAGGGTCAAGATAGGGCCTTTTTGTTCCAAGTTCATTACAGTAACATCTGGAGTACCACAGGGAGGTCACTTGTCGCCTCTCTTATTTACACTGTTTGTCAATGATATAGCCCTAAGCTTACACTCCTGTAGGTGTCTACTGTTTGCTGATGATATGAAACTTTTTATGCCTATTAGGTCAGAGACGGATATTTTGGCACTCCAAACTGACCTTGACAGTTTTGTGCAGTGGACTCATGATAATCACCTTTCACTAAATGTTAAGAAATGTACCTTTATGAGCTTTTACACAGTCACTAAACAATATAGATCTGAATACACGATCGATGGAGTTCAATTGGAAGGGATGGATAAGGTAAGGGATCTTGGAGTATTATTTGACCGTAGAATTTCATTTAAAGATCAGTATGCTGCGGTAACCTCCAAGGCAATGCAGATACTGGGTTTCATATTTAGATGTGGGAAAAGTTTGTCTCCATCATCTTTAGTACTTCTATACCTTTCTTTGGTTAGGCCTCATCTTGAGTATGCTTCCATTGTATGGTCACCTATCTACAATGTCCATATATCAAATACTGAATCAGTTCACAATAAGTTTGTAAGATATTTGCAAAATAAAGTTGACATTCAATTACACTTACCATCCTTATCCTGCAGAAGAAAGATGAATGACCTATGCTTTACCTATAAAGTTTTAAATGGTATGGTAAACTGTCCGTTTCTACTACAGCAAATTAAATTCAAAATACCCTCTCGTACCCTTAGGAGATCTGACCTCTTTCATATCGATTTCCATCACACAAATTATGGACTTAATATGCCTCTCACACGGTCATTAAGAATATTAAATGATAATTCCTCTCTTGATCCTTTCGGAAGCTCATTACAAAAATTCAAGTCCAAAATTCTCGGGACACTAAATGATTGAACAAATTCTTGGACTCTAATATAATTCCTGGTATGTTTTGAATGCTTGCATAAATTTGTTATTTATGATTGCTTTTAGGTTACACATTTGTATCGGGAAAATACTAGTATTGCCTTACTAGAAAATTTATTTTTTGTAAATGTTTATTGTAATTCAATGGGGTATCCCGTTTATTAATAAATAAATAAATAAATAAATAAATAAATATTCAATTAAAAATAAAATGTGTTAATCCATTTGCTGCCCACTTTTAAACAAGGAGCTCATGATTCATCCTGTCAAAGGTATGTGATAAATCAAAAAGTAGATATTCTATATAAATTATATTTTTGCAAAATAAAAGAATGCATTTTGCATATTTAAGCTTTTTTGAAACCCAAACTGATACTGAGCATTAAAAAGTTAATGGTTCTGCAATAAGAAAAAAAAAATTAATTAACGATGACACTGAAATATGTTCAAAATCCGGTGGAGTTTATTTTTTTAATTACTGCCTTCATTATATCATATGTCTCAATGTATGAGGAGTGACATAATTGACTTTTAGTTTAAAATAATTTTCTTTTTACGTTCTTATACGACAATATATTACTTCTTACTTGGCAAACTCTCCAGACAACCAAGCAGCCGCATACAGCACTTCTTGCATGATAGTGAACTGTGAAGTCGACGTATATACATCTAATAGCTGAGCCATTTCTGACACCGCAAAGGATCTTATAGCCTGTACTCTTATACAAACGTCCATCAGTTGAGATCCAATCACGTGCCCTAAAAAATAAATCTACATCACATATATACAAGAGATTTAAGACAACTTAATAAAAACACTGAAACTTCTGAACTTCGCACCTACATTCCTAACTAATCAGAAGTTTTTATTTTCAAGTATAGTACTATAATAGTACTAACATACTAAGCATACCTTGGAATTTAGTACAAAATACTTTAATTTTCTGAAAGATATGTTTATTGCCTTGATAAATAACTATGAATTATAAATAGACACAACATAGCAAATACACTTTTTAATATTTTACCTTGTTTAGAACCAAACTCCATTTGAGCCAGTTCCACTAAAACAGTGATATACCACTCAAAATTGGTAATAAACTGGTAGTTATTCTGTGAGCAAATTAAAATTATTTTGCTCAAAAGTTCATCCCTGTAGACTGTTCCTTCTGCTTTATCCATATGGACCATCAGTTTCTTCACAATCTCCATTAAATTCTTCTTGGAAACCTAAAGACAAAATTTGCATAACCTATTTTTAATTGTTCTACGTTAGCAACAAAAATATTTACCATTCCATATAACAAGTCCAACGCTCTAAGTCTTATGGATTCATCTTTGTCTTCTAGACATTGCAGAATTAAATCTTTGTGAGCTTGGACACTTTTTGGATGGGTTTTCAGGATTTTTGACATCGCAAGCAGTCCTAGGTATTTCACTGAAAATATCAGTCAATAAATAAGCTAAGAATGTTTAAAATGAAAAACAAACCCAAAGTCAAAACCAGAGTATACCGGGTGTCTCGCATAAGAATGAACTCTACAAACCTCTTGTAAACCATTAGAGATACAGAGATGTTTACCGCGATTTCATTTTTTCTTTTTTTCAATTTTCTCTAGCTCTATTTTAAATTTGTTTCGCCAAACGATAGAGCTTGAAAAGTGCCTACGAGATTGTTAGTTTTTCTCTCACTGGTCAAATAAAGCCAAAAAAAAATTAAAAGCAAGAGTCAATATTTTGGTTCGATTTTTAAAACGCATATTATTGAACTCTTCAATATATATATATATATATATATATATATATATATATATATATATATATATATATATATATATATATATATATATATATATAATATATATATATATATATATATATATATATATATATATATATATATATATATATATATATATATATATATATATATATATATATATATATATATATATATATATATATATATATATATATATATATATATATATATATATATATAATAAATAAATATCCTTTATTTCCAACAGGTAAAAAACCCACTAACAGTTATATCAATAACAAAATTAAATGAAAAACACAAGAAAAAAAAATACAAAACCACTGTTTTTTGAGATACAACAATACTTAAATCTAAATATGTATTACAGAACCTAAGTTAGTTGATCTAACATTTAATAAAAAATAGGAAATTAAGTAAGTAAATTACATGTATTAACAAAAGCAACTTAATGAGTGTTTGGATCACTCCAGATTTAAAAAGGAATCGATGATGATGAGTCAAAGTGCAAATCGCACGCATGAGACACCGAGTTGAGGACTGAACACATAAAGTATACCGGAGTCCGTCTAAAAATATTTGATCTGGCTATGCTGAGATAGAACACCGAAGTATACCGTGTTTCGAGGCGGGGAATGCGAAAAAACTCCCCAAGAAGAAATGGACAGTCAACTTTATTATGAGTGAGGCCATATATTAGTTTTAAGCTTTGAATTTTTCTTCTTGTTGCTAAAGTTGGTATATTAAATCTCTGAAAAAGCTGACTGTGATCACAACCTCTTGGAGGGTAAGCACCATCTGCCCTAAAAGCTAAATAATTTAGAAAACGTCGCTGTAAGGCTTCTAAAGCCTGAACATGGCAATTATAAATAGGATTCCAAACCACTGTGGCATACTACAGTTTTGATGTTATGAAAGAGCAATATAATATCATTGTTTGTATCTCAGTAAAATTTTTACAGTTCCGCATAAGAAATCCTAGTGTTTTGAAGAAAGTTGTAATAATGAATTGAAGATAATTTATATGGGGAATGAAGGTAAGTTTAGGGTCAAATTCAATGCCAAGATCTCGAATACTACTATCTGGTCTGCCAAGCACCGTACCATCTAGAGCATAATTATACATCAATGGGTTATTTCTGCGACTGAAGGTCATTACATAACATTTTGATAAATTTAATACAAGTTTATTGCTAAGACACCATTCATATACCAATGATAGATTTTTTTGAAGGTGATCACAATCTGATAGAGCCTGAATTTTAGTAAACTTAGTTTAAGTCGTCTGCATATGCCAGTGTATGACATTCAGTTATATTAAGGAGATCATTAATAAAAATGAGAAAAAGCAGCGGCCCCAAATTGGACCCCTGTGGTACACCAGAAGAGACTTTATATGATGGTGATCTGAAGTGCTCATATTCGACAAACTGGAAACGTCCTAATAGATATGATTTGAACATTATTAAGAGTTGTTGTGACATACCAAAGTTCTCCAGTTTATGGATCAGGATGTAGAGATCGATTTGATCAAAAGCTTTCTAAAAGTCTGTGTAAACAACGTCTAATTGTCCCCTGGAATCCAGTGGCTCGCAGGCAGTCTGGGACAAGGATGCCAGGTTGGTCGTGCAAGAACGTGAATCTAGAAAGCTATGTTGATGGGGAGAGAGAAGCTTTCGAACCCCTGAATATAACTGATCATACAGAATAACTTCAAATAGTTTAGAAAAATTACAGAGTATAGAGATGGGTCTAAAATTTTGTATCAATGTTTTATCACCCTTCTTAAAAATAGGTATGACTTGCTGTTTTCCAAGTATATGGAAAAATGCCCTTATCAAGTATTAAGTTAAAAATGTGTAGAAGTGGGACAGAAAGTACTCCCGCGCAATATTTTACTATAAAACTGGGTATTTCGTCAACACCGGCTGTTGGTTTGTCTTTGAGTTTTTTGCTAGCTAGTATTATATCTTGAGAGGATATTGTGTGAATGCCTATTATATCGGAGTTTAACACAGGGGACTTAACATAGTTATTGGGAGAAGAAATAGTATAAACACTTTGGAAATAATTTGCAAATGCATTAACAATGCTTTGAGGATCTGTGTATTCGTTTTCACCCTCCTTTAGGGTAACAGGGATGCCGGTATGCCCCTTTTTACTTCGGACAAAAGACCAAAAGGTGGAGGGATCAGAAATCGTGTTCATCTCAGCTTTTCTTATATAATTTTTATATGCATCGTTACTCTGAGCATGAATAAGACGTCTGAGCGAGCAGAGTCTCCGATAATGAACCGGCGTTTTATATTTTTTGTATTCTTTATGTGCTTTTTCTTTTTTATATATATTTTCAATTATATCATGCGAAAACCAGGGTGGAAAGCGACGGCGGCGTTGCCGTTTTAGCGGAGTACAGACTTGAAAAATTGTATCCAATACTTGGTAAAGTGCTGCACAGCATGTATTGACGTTCTGACTTTCCAGTATTGATAACCAGTCGGTCTCAAGAAGCAAGCTGTATAAGCGAGGAAAATCCGCCTTTCTGAAGTTGTACTGTTTAGGACTGTTCTTATTAATAGGAAAATTATTAAATGAAGGATGAATAGCTTCAAAAGTAATGAAAAGAGAGGGATGGTGTGTGTCTTCTGCAACAAAAAGAACATCACCATATCGTACAACCTCGCAAGATGTTTGAAAACACCAGATCGAGTAAACGGTATTTTGAATTTAAAACGTTATTGGCCTGTGTGACATTTAATATATTTGCTAAGTTACAGATTAAGCCGCATTTCGATTCAATTGCAGTGCCGCTTACATAATCCGGTATGTTAAAATCACCCATAATAACTAATTTATTGTCTAGTAGTTGCTCGGCAGCAAGAATGCAGTCAATAAACACTTCCAGTTCAGTGTTGCTGATATGAGGAGGAATATAAACAAGTATAATAAAAACAACAAAATTAAAGAAGTTTATCTTACATCTGCCATTCAATAACAAATTTGAATTTTCGCGCTTATTAGCAATGAGATGTATACCCTTTAAGCGACGTCACACACGCTTATTGCGCTGTCCCCCTACAACCGTAGGAAGCGGTACAAACTCTCCAGTACTGAATGTTAAGACGATCGCCTCTCGTCTTCAAACACATTTTTTTTACGTTCGGCTAGTATTTTATTTAGTTCGTAAACATTTTCTTTTTTTATAAAAACGCCGGTGCACGCTAGTTGGCAGCAAGAAAAGGGGGTACCCCTAAAGAATCATGACAATTACCTGAAATGGAATGTGGTAAGTCGCGTAAGTCGCTTTTTTGTAGCCATTTCATTGCTCTGTTTGCATTTTTGATAAATATATGAATATTTATTAAGATATTGATTAATCATAGACAGTAAAATCTTTCGTTAAAAGCAAAAAAACCCCAAATGAATACAGCCCATCTTAACTCCCATTGAAGCTATATGCAAGTAAAAATACCTTAAGTTGTTCTTACTTTTTTTTAAATGGTCTTTTTTTTTAAATTGATCAACTGGTATTGCGGGTGTGCGGAATTTCTTCTTGACCAATAATATTTATTTTTTTTCTGTTGAATACACCATTATCAGTGAAATTGGGGATTTTCAACGCATTTTCTTGAGAACCGCTCACAAAAAAGTCATTCTACATCTCCAGCATGGCAGATACGATATTTATAAGGGCGGTATCCCTCTTTATGAAGAATTCTGTGGGCCACTGTTTTTGGTAGCTCTTGCTCTTCTTCAGTGATATGGAATACTATATTATTATTTTCTTCCAGAGCCAGCAACACTCGCATTACCTGTTTAGAATCATGTATTTTTTTAAGATAAGCACTGGCTTGTCAAATGCCTAATATTCTCTTAAGTTGTTCACTAACCTTAAATAGATCGGCTGGTTGTGGCCGTTAAGGGTGTTTTTGAAAATAACATATTTCTACTACAATTTTGGTGACTTTCAATTCACATCGAATTTGTCTTAATTAGAATAATGTGCAATTTTTTAAGATACAACAGGTATAGAGATAATATAAGATATATGTAAAGATACTGTAAATTATAATTATGTCAATGTTTTTGAAATTACTCACGATTTTGATCCGAATCTTCAATGAGAATCCTTAACTTTTGAACACAAAGTTGTATGCTTGCCGCATGATTTGGCATTCCCGAAGAGATGCTTATCAGAACGGCTATCACTGTGTTTATACACTCGTAGAGGAGACTCATTGCGGAAGTACTAAAAGCACAATAAAAATATAATTAATAATAATTATTATGTATGTACTGCATAGAATATATCAAAGCCTATTACAAGGGTCATACCTGTGGATTAGGTTTGTTAAAGGTTCTATCAACTTTTTGCCTAGCCTAGGTTCTAGAGGGGTCAGAGCACCAAACTACAAACAAATAATAGCATTTAATAAAAATTAAGTATTTTTCAATTTCAAATGAAACTATTGATAACTTAAATCTAGTGAAAATGATAATTTAAAGAATTTTACTGAGCAATACAGACAATTTGCCTATAAACAGAAAATTTTAATACAAAATTTCAGCACAAGATCTTAGCTAAACTAGAAATGTAGAAGGAACTTAGGGCACCATCCCAGAAATGTCTAGGCCAGAGGTCTGGTACACAAACACCTCTTTCGAGTCAAAATAGGGCTTAAAAGTGTTGGATGGTGTAACTGATGATTATATGCTACTCTCTACCTGACAGAGGTTTTCTCCATTCTCCAGGTGGCAACTAGCCAAAATGTAAAAGAGGGACTACAAGAAGAAATCTACATTTATTTGTTCCGCTAGTAAACTAGCCTTAACGTCAATTTTAAAACCCAGGATAAACTCTAAGGTTATCCAGAAGTGTAGAGATGCTCTGAAGAACTTACTAAGAACCTCTATTAAATCAGCAATTTTATTATTTTGGATTGCTTAAATTAGGGTAATTGTGAGAGAGATGCCGCTGGAGGAGACACCGCACATAACATGGTGACTAAACTAAATAAAACAAAGGCACTATAAGATGTAATCCCGATTCAATTTTGTTAGTATTTTGTACGACTGATAAATAAAATCCAGGAGGGTCGAACTTAAGTGATATTTTTGAACATTCTTTAGCTTTATTTTAAAAATGTAATATGTTGTATATCTGGACAATCAGATACTTGTACTGTTTATGTTTTTTCAAATTTTGAATGTGTTACTTGTTGATCTATAGATGTGTGATTGGTTTGGCAAAACGGTCTTATTATTGTAACAGATTAAGTAGCTCTAATAATAAACAGAAAGAAAGCCGGGCTCTTGTCAAAGAACTTACTCAGAATACAAAAATGGATACTCTCGTGAACTGGATCTTAACTTAATAATTAGTACTAGTGCAGTGTTGCTGATTAGATAACTGAAAATATTTCAGCTAGTAGAGACCCAACGCTTTTACCCGACTGATGTTTCTGAGATTCGTGAAGTAACTTTCCATATTAAAAATAAAAATTCTACAGGCGAGGATGGATTTGCTGCCAAGATACTCCAAACAATACCAGATTTGTTCTAGAAATCCTTAGTGAGGCTACGAATATTTCATGGCCGGCAGGTGTATTACGAGGTGTCAAATCTAAGAAACATGACGCATTAGCTTTTCTTAACAGAGTTTCAGTGCAAGAAACGTTTTACTTCTATCCCACCACTGCATATGAAATAAAAGAGATTTTTACAGATATTAAAAATAAAAATGCTGCTGGATTGGATAAAATTTCTATTAAAATATTTTTAAAATTGTCAGATTCTGCATTAAATGCTCTAGTGAAAGCAATGAATTGGTCATTTTCTGAGGGAGTACTTCCTCATTGCCTCAAACTAGCAACGGTTATTCCTATGTTTAAGGGAGGCAACGCAAAGGAACCATCACATTTTCATCCGGTTTCCTTGCTCCCAATATTAGCCAAAATTGTTGAGAAGCTTGTGAAAAAACGTATGCTTAGTTTTTTGGTGAGAAATGATGTGCTCTCCGATGCTCAATTTGGATTTCTGGCTGGGAAGAACACAGGCGATGCAATATTTTCCTTCCTTGAGAAGTTATACTTGAGAATGAATGATGGAGAGGCTGCTGCGGCAGTATTCTGTGATCTCCCTAAAGCTTTCGACTGTGTAGATCATGGAATACTGCTGAGAAAACTTGAGGTGTATGGTTCTAGGGGGAGATGTCATGAATGGTTCTCGTCATATTTGCCTGGGCGAAGTCAGAGCGTTTTATTTAATAAGGAGCAATCAAGTTACTTAAACGGGGGAGTTCCACAGGGATCTGTTTTGGGACCATTACTATTTTTGATTTATATAAATGACTTGACAATGTTGGATATATCTGGAAACTTTACAGTATTTGCTGACGATACCACAATATTGTGGAATAATCATAATCGTAATTCTGATGAACTAGCGGGCATTGTGAATAAAGATTTGATTACAATCAAAGAGTGGTTTGACGCCAACTATCTTACGATACATGTGTCCAAAACAAATGTAGTAAATTTTAGATGTCAATTTAAAGAAATAAGGCTTGATAACCGGGCCATAGCAAAGACTGAGGTAAATAAATTTTTGGGAGTATATATTGATCAAAACCTTAAATTTGAACAGCACATTTTACAACTATCAAAAAAGATCTCTAGGGGATGCTTTGCGGTTAGAACTGTATCTAGCAATTTAGGAGTGAATATGGCAAGAAATATATGCTGTGCTGTTGTTGAATCGCACCTGCGCTATGGTGTGTGCTTCTGGGATGCTTGTGCAGACTATTTGTTTAAAAGAGTGTCCATCTTACAAAAACGAGCGTTGAGATTTATGTGTTGCATGAAGCCTCGGGAGTCTTGTAAACCAGTATTTTTGACTCAAAAGATTCTCACGTTACCTTGCATATTTATATTGGAAACGGTTTGTTTGGTACATAGAAAGTTTAAGGCCGAAATATCAAGGGAGTCTTTGTACTCGACTCGAAGACTATGTACTACTGTCCTTCCTATTCCGACGTCAGCCATGGTTAGGAATTCAGTAGTATATAATGGCAGAAAATTATTTAATCATCTGCCGATGAGAATACGACAGATCACCTGTGAAAAAAGGTTTAGACGAGAAATAAAACAGTTTTTAATTGGTAGAGCTTACTATTCAACCAAAGAATATATAAATGATGTATTTGTATAAGGTTTTAGTTGTGTACATTTTACTACTGTTTTAACCAATTTATTTTAGTTTTTGACTGCGATAATTAATTGTATTTACCATATTTATTAAATGTTCTTTTATAGGATATTTTAATTTTATTTCAGTTATTTTGTTATACTACACTGGGTCTATTTAATTTGAGCTAAAAGTTTTGAACTTGATCTTTTTATCTTTGGACTAGTTTTAGTTTTACTCTTAGTTGCTTTGTCTAAAAGGAATTTGTAACTTGACGCAAAAAACTATTTTGAAATTTGAAATTTTAGATCTATTTCTTTGTTGCTTGTTTTATCCAAAGTTATCGAAAAGTTAGTTAAAAAAGAATGGTGTCTTTTATGGAAAGAAACACTGTCATTAATGAAAGCCAGTTTGGTTTTCAAACAAATAAGAACATAGGAGATGCAATTTTTTGGTTCCTTGAAAAAAATGTACAGGAACGTTAATGGCGATGAGGTCACAGCGGTGATATTTTGTGACTTGTTCAAGGCTTTTGATTGTGTGAGTCGTGAGATACTCCTGAGAAAGCTTCAGATTTGTGGAATTAGGGGTGTTTTCCTGGAGTGGTCATATCTACCTCAAGGGACGGAGTCAGTAGATTTTTGTGGGGTCATCAGCATCAGAGAGCAGAAATATCACTTGCGGTGTACTACAGGGTTCTGTACTGGACCCGGTAGTTTTCTACTTTATGTAAACGATATACCAGATGTTGATAGTAAGGTATATTTACTCTTTTCGCGGATGACACTAAAGTTTTATGGTACTCAGATTCGTGACCTAAATTGTCTAATTTCTAGTGATTTAGGCACAATAAAAAAATAGTTTGACTCAAATTGTCTTTCCCTCGACGAAGATAAAACTTATGTGATAAGTTTTAACTGTGTGTTAAGACTTTACATCTCACCCTCTCTCAAATTCTAATAAAGTTATTGCTTTTTTATACATTACCATAATAATAATTGTATGTATATATATATATATATATATATATATATATATATATATATATATATATATATATATATATATATATATATATATATATATATATATATATATATATATATATATATATATATATATATATATATATATATTCATTTTAGATGCTCACGACCGTACTAGGATAAATAAGGAATCTAATATCGGGTATATGCGATCTGTAGGTCAAATAAATAACTAATTTACTTCTGACATCCTCTATATTTCGTCATTTATTTATGACTTCATCAGGAGGAAACACTAAAATACACCACAGATTAAAATGATATCAAATTAAAAAAAAAACAGTTAAGACTTACAAGTGAAGTTACAAACACATGGCTATATGCATTTCAACACACAGTAGAACGTTAAATTAGGACGAATACAGCCACATGAATATTAAAGTGTTGATAACAGGTAGAACTTAACAACTAGCAAGACATTTATATATACATTTATTTATTTATTTTTTTGAATAATAAGAACTATTTTATTTTTTTGTGGTAAAAGAAATATGATAAACAGTTTTATGTACATATTGAAGTTCGTGGAGTATTTATATTATGGTATTTAAGTTATTTGTTTTTTGTTGAACAAGGCAAAGAATTCATTTGTTCAACACATTGCAATAAATGGTGCTCAGCTGTTTAAAAAAAAATCATGTCACTCATATTAAAGGTTTTTGAAGGAAAATTTAAAGACAGTATATACACTATTTCTAAATAATGGTTTTCCAAAAAAAATACTAAACAAATTAATTTATCATTCTGGGTTTTTTGATGGTATGGAAGACAGAAGTTATATATATAAGAAATCAAGGTCTTACAGATAATATTACTAACCACCTTAAAAGAGATAATTTAAAAATAGCTAAATATAATAGTCACGGTTGGCAAAATGTTCACTAAAATTAAAGATAAAACTCCGATCCCATTAAATAATAATGTTGTATATAAAATTCCTTGTAAACAATGCAATCAGTGTTACATAGGACAAACTTCCCAATATATTAAAAATCGTTCGACACAACACAAAAAACTGCCGTATTTCATGTGCTTTGGTTGATCACTTTCAGAAAGAGGATCACAACTGTGATTACGAAAACATACAAATTCTGGAATATGAAAATAGTTACAGAAAAAGGCTATTTCTGGAAATGGTACATATTAACAACGAAAATAATTCAGTTAATTCTAGATCTGACATCGAACAGCTGAGCACCATTTATTGCAATCTGTTGAACAAATGAATTCTTTGCCTTGTTCAACAAAAAAAAAATAGTTTTTGTAACTTCACTTGTAAGTCTTAACTGTTTTTTTTTTAGTTTGATATCATTTTAATCTGTGGTGTATTTTAGAGTTTCCTCCTGATGAAGTCATAAATAAATGACGAAATATAGAGGATGTCAGAAGTAAATTAGTTATTTATTTGACCTAAAGACCGCATACCCGATATTAGATTCCTTATTTATATATATATATATATATATATATATATATATATATATGATTGGGATAAGATGTAAGCTTACATAGGAACTGAACAATGCAATGTAAAAGAAAATGTGGTCCAGGGTGGAAGTGGATGGACAGATGATGATGATGAGTGCCTTTTAAGCCTATTCACCAGGCTTCAGCCCCTTCCTCTTTACTACTACTGCTGCTAACTTCATTAGCTTTCTTTAAAGGTTAAATTGAGACAAAAGGTACCTTGCTATTATATTTACGAGCGGTACCGTGAGTTTTCTTCCAATTAGAGGTTCCACAATGGTAAATGATGCAAACTATACAAATAAGACCTCTAAAATATTAATAAGACAATAAACCGTCTAGTTCAATTATGCACATTATTTCTAACAAATTAAACTGCTGATCTTAAATAAGGTAAAACATTTTTTTACCACAAAATAAACTCTAGAATATTTCTAAAGTTAACTAAGATAAGGAAGAATTTTATGGAGCTTTTAGTAAATTATCTCTAAAATTAAGGTTTTGACATTAATCAAGCAACTTATTTATATGGAGATATTTACAAGGCTATGCAATTTAGGTAAAGTTTCTTCTTGAAATTCATAAAAAAAATTAAGATTTCTTTTTAAATTTATACTAGAGGAGTACATTGGAAAAGATAATTTGTTAATTTTGAAATCACTTAATTTTTTGGGTTTTTATGTGGTATTTGTATTTTTTCTTACTTTAATTATAAAATTTTACATTTTTTGGTAAATTAACTGAAATTTCTTCGACATCCATTAAAATTTTGCATGTATCTGTTTTAGCCCAATAATTTTATAAAGTGCTTTGCAGGAACATACAGTTATGGAAAAATAAAATTTATTAGAAAATTTTATTTTTTTTTCAAAATGTATATATTTAATTATGGGAGATAACAGGATCATTATAAAATAACTCAATTGTACCCGAGGATGTTTTACATCCCCATACCTCTAAAATTGAATGAAATAGGTAAATGCAACAATATCCTTTAATAGAAGTCAGTGAATTTAACAAAAAGATGTAAAATGCCAGTTTTAATCAATAAACTAAGACAAATACAGACATAATACTACATTTTTTATATAAGTTTTTGTGTGAACGAATTACTTGCCAACTGTCAAAAGCAGACTAGTAGATTGATTAATTCTTACTAATCTTTAAAAGAATTAAGAGATTAGTAATGTAATAAACAGTGGTTCAAGTATGCATGCACATTCTTTCTTGTTCTTGTTTATAAACATTATTACCTAGGTTACTTACCAGTTTGATAATTTTTATTAACATCCAATTATTTGAACTAGTTGTCATAAGTTTAAAGAACACTGGTGCCAAGCTTAGATAGTTTTTGGGATTCTTTCTTGCCAATTCACATACCACATTTACCGCGGCAGATTGCACACCTATTAAATAATTTAAGACAGCAAATAATAAAATCTAAGCTGAGATAAAATATATATATATATATATATATATATATATATATATATATATATATATATATATATATATATATATATATATATATATATATATATATATATATATATATATATATATATATATATATATATATATATATATATATATATATATATATATATATATATATATATATATATATATATATATATATATATATATATATATATATATATATATATATATATATATATATATATATATATATATATATATATATATATATATATATATATATATATATATATATATATATATATATATATATATATATATATATATATATATATATATATATATATATATACATATATTTATATATATATATATATATATATATATATATATATATATATATATATATATATATATATATATATTATATTATTTATATTATAAGGTTACAACTAAGAACTAAGACATTTTTATTATATGCATTAAGTTGAATACTATACTGATGACTGAGATAAGCAGGGTCATTTAATTAAATTCCAAAATTGACAGGATATCAAAATTTTATAACTTTTTAATTGATTAAATTGTAATTATTAAGAGCTAAAAGAAAACTGACGCCAGCATCAGTATAGGCTTCTCGACGATAAGAATGAAATGACAAGATGTAGAAACTTTAGAAGTCTAAATTTAAAATCTCTATTTCTAAAACTTTCTGATTATTTTCACTACATTTTTTGCGATATTGGTTTCTGAGATAAACGTGTCTTTTAGTCGAATAATAACTTCCTTCCTATTAATGGATTTTTTTTAATAAAAAAATTAGACATTTTTGATTTATATAGGTAAATTTATGATTTAATACAAGAGATCAAAAGTAGAGAAAAATTGGAATTATTAAAAAAAAATATGTTCTAAAAAGTCAATGAAAAAAAATCATTATTCTACTTAAAGAGCCACTATATTGCCATTGACTGGTCAACAATTTTTTGGTCAATTGTCTGGTCATTTGACCAAATTTTATTTCAAACAAAAGTAACTATTTTCCAACAGTAGAATACATTATTATTATTTTGCCTTAGTATATAAAATTTTTAAATATTTTATTATTAAAAATGTTATAAACGTTCAAATTTGGCATACTTTCTCTGTGTGTGTCTATTTTCACTTTTTAACAAAATCTATTTAAATAAATGAGCTTTTAAAAGAACTCTTTCCTTAATGGTTTTCAAAAATAATTATTTAAAAACCAATATTTGTGCCCTCGCAGGAATACATCTGTAAGTACACCAAACAAAATTTTCGTATGTGTGTCTCGGAAGGATTAGAATTGTAAGAAACAATGGTTTACAGCAGCAACACGTGACATACCCAAATCAAACAGCCAATTTTTCTGTGAAGACCATTTTAATGTAAGTTCGAAATAAATATATGATTAACAAATACATGCATACAATAATTATATTTTTTCTTATTTAGTTGGAAGAACACATGGAAAATTATGTACGTTTTAAACCCAATAAATAAATACCCTTATTATTATGAAAATCGGGATTGTGTATGTTTTTAGTCAACAATTAAATTTTTAATCAAGATAAATAAGGAATCACAAATTGTAAATTGACAATGCTTTGTAACTATTTGTTATTTTAATAACAATAAAAGTTATTATTTTTTCATGTTACCTGGATCAGGATCTTCTAACTTTTCTTTAAGTCTTGGAAATGCTGGTCTCAAGGCTTCTGGATACTTCAAGAATACTTTATACATCATCAAAACAGCTTTTTTCCTAATATAGGGCTTGGTTGAACTTAACTGGAAGTAAAAATATATGTTTTATACCTTCAAGAAGCATATATAATCAAAGAACTTACCAACGTAAGAATATCATTTGATAAATCCCTAGCTAAATCGGTACTAATATAACAGCTTAGTGATGTCAAGGCAAGGCCAGCTTCATACTGGTTTTGGGAGTTCAGTTCCTTTCTAATCATATTTGTAGTAAGCATCAGCAACTAAAAATAAAAGTGTTAAGAACAGTATTATTTAAGGAACTATCCTTAAATAATACTATTGGAATTTGAGCAACAGTTTTTCAAGGTGTACTAATAACATGCCTCTGAAAGATCCTCAATATACTACTAACACATATAAATTCAGATAAGTATAAAGATAAAGATATCTTTAATATTAAAAAATAGAAACCATAATTAAAAAAAAAATCAACAAAACCAAATAACAAATTACCACTGCTTCATATCGCCTTTTTAACTTATGTTGCTTCAGATTTGTCCCCAGTCTGATTTCATTTTGGCAGGTGATTTTAATATTGATTTTGGTTGTAAGGATAATTGTCATACACTTGCATTGAAACACTTATTTCAACCTTTTAATCTCAATATGTATGTTGGTTCCCCTACAAGAATTACCCAAGATTCTTTGTCTATCTTAGATTATGTGTGTTCGGGTGTCAGTAATGTCTCTTGTTTTACTTTGAATCTGGGTCTCTCTGACCACGAAGAGGTGTTCTGTGTCATACCATATGACGTACAGAAGGCTCCACAAAAAACGAGAAGGGGGAGGATATTCTGTAATAAAAATTTTAAAAAATTCTCTCAGAACTGCTTGACTATTGGCTGGTTAGGTGTGGCCTCTTCTGGTGACCCCCTAAAAGAATTCCATAGTCGGATTACAGAAGTCTTTGACCAGTCATTTCCAGTTGTTAACATTAAAAACAAGAAAGGGCAGCCTTGGATCACAAGGGGCATTAAAGTTTCCAGCAAAAATTTGTGCTCTCTACACACTTTGCGGAAATATTTCATAACTTGTGACTTCTTTGTTAATTACATCAATAAGCACAGATCAATATACAGAAAAACATTAAAAATAGCAAAAAAAACTATTTTGATTCACATATTTCATCTTCGAACAATAAACAAAAAGAGAGCTGGAAAATTGTTAATCAACTCAGGGGAAAATCTGGTAGTTATGATGTGTCTGAGGTCGATATAAAACCTGAGGAGTTTAATGAATTTTATTGCTCTATTGCCGAAAATCTCGCTAATCAGATATCGCCAAGGTGTAATCCATTATTTACTCCAACTGACGTGGTGGAGATTAGGATGATATTTAACAATATTAAAAATAAAAATGCCTCAGAATGCGATGAAATTTCGGTGAGCGTATTAGAAGCTTTACCAGAGTCTACTTTCAACGCATTTGTGACGGCTGTAAAAGATTCTTTCGCTGCAGGAATCTTTCCTGCATCTCTGAAGGAAGCGATTGTCATTCCAATTCATAAGGGCGGGGATGTCACTACTCCAGCAAATTTCAGACCAATCTCCTTGTTACCTACGATTGCTAAAGTAGTTGAAAAACTTGTAAAAAAAAAGAGTTATCTCATACTCTGTTCTAGGACCAATTTTATTTCTTGTTTATATAAATGATCTAGCGTCACTGAAAATCAAGGGCGATGATTTCACAATTTTTGCCGATGATACCTCAGTTTTGTGGCATTCCAGGAATCCTGAGGGGCTAACTCATGCAATCGCAAATGATGTTGAACAAAGGGTGGTGTGATGCTAATCGTCTTTCTTTCAACATTTCTAAGACCAACATTATGCATTTTGGGTGTTCGCTTGATGATGTCTATCTAATATTAAATTTTTGGGTGTAGCCATAGACACTAAGTTAACCTTTAAGGATCATATTTTGAAAGTATGCAATAGTCTGGCATCGGGATGTTATGTCTTGAGAGTTGTATCTAACGAGTTGGATGAACACATTGCGAAGTTTTTGTTCTGCAAAAGAGGGCAGTGAGGTATATGTGCAGGGTAAGTGGTAGAGATTCTTGTAGACCACTATTTATTAATTGCAAAATTCTAACTCTTACTTGTATTTTTATTTTCGAGACAGCTTGTATGATGTCTAAAAAATTTAAAAGTCGAGAGTCTCATAATCATTATAATACAAGACAAACTGGAGCTCTGCCACAGCCCATACCTCACACTACACGAGTTAAAAGCTCAATATTCTATACAGGTATGAAGATATTCAACCACCTACCAGAGAGTGTGAGAACTTGTGTGAATAATATTAAAACATTTCAATCTTCTCTTAAATGCATATTACTCAAAAAAGCTTATTATGGCCTTCTGGAATTTTTCAATGATGTATTATGACACTGGATAGACTTCCTCATTCCAAGTCTCTGTTTAGTGTTCTTTATATTTAAGGTAAATATATATTTATATTATATTAGTGCTTTTGATGTGTGTTTTTTTTATAACTCGCTGTTTTTATTTCTTATTGTTATCTACTTTTACTTATATTTTTTTACTGCTTGTTGGTTTATATATTTCTACCTTTGGCTTTGTAACAAGATTTTACCTTAAACAATAAAGCAATTTTTGATTTTGACTTAACTGAGTACTGCTTCGATATATCTTGACATAGTGTCAACTAATGTTTGTCAGTCATCTAATGTAAAACTATTCCAAATTACTTGGAAACAGGTTCGTAATTCTGGAATGATTCTTGTGGGGTTTGATTGAAGCTTTTTCTTCATGATATGCCACAAAGTTTCAAACGGCGACAGATCTGGGCTACTAGACGATTTCAAAAGTGAAATGTTGTTTTATAATATCCAATTTTTTACTTTTTTAGCCGTTTGATAAATGGCACTATCTTGTTGGAAGATACATTCAATATTATTTAAATGCATTTGTTCAATTTGGGGTGTTAATGTATTTTGAAGCATAGTCATGCACTTATCAGCATTCATAATACCTTCCACAAAGTGTAAGTGTGCCCCACTCCACTAGCGGACATGGATCCCCAAATCATAACAGAAGCCGGAAACTTCACTTTCTTTTTAAGACAATTATTTTTAAACATTTCATCTCTAGTTCTTATGAAAGAAATCCTACTATCAGCAAAGCATACTTCAAACTATTTATACTATAAATACTTACTAACGAACCTTCCCAATAAATTCTCAGCTAGACTGGATGAGCTTCCGACAAAAGTAATAAAATATGTTGCAGAATTTCTCTGTGAACCCCTGACACATATTATAAATGTATCTTTTTTGACGGGTGCATTTCCCACTGAGCTCAAAAAAGCTAACCTGGTCCCTGTATTTAAAAACGGAAATCCCCAGTTGCTTAGTAGTTACAGACCCATCTCACTGTTATCGTCTGTGTCAAAGGTCTTTGAAAAAGCTCTTTACAACAGAATTCTCGATTTTGTTACTTCCCACAATATACTGGCCACCCATCAGTATGGTTTTATACCAAAAAAGTCCACAGAGCAGGCGATTTTTGCGGCTGTCAGTTATGTTGTGGAGAATCTGGACAAAAATAAAAAAGTAGCAGGCCTTTATTTTGACTTGTCAAAGGCTTTTGACGCGATCAATCATGGTTTGCTCCTTAAAAACTGGATTCACATACTATGTAATTTTGTCTCTTTGAATAATTTGAGTGAATGATCACTTTTCTTATTTCGTTAGAAACAGCATTACCACGAGCCATTTTTAGTTCTTAACAACAACACCAATCTACGAATGTTAATTAAAACATCAAAATCTACTTCTTAGTAATGTCAAGTGTTATTTACCAAGCCTACCTCGATTTTACTGAAGCGGATAAAGAGACCATTCAACTTAAGATGTCTCCATGATGTATTTTCCCAAACACAAATTATTGCAAAACAAAAATTCTTTGAAATTAGCCATGTTGGTGTTGTTATATTTTTATAAACATTTAAAGAAACCAAAAATATTATATTTCAAATTAAATTTTAGTTCAATAAAAATAAACAAATCACAAAATAAGGCTTGGAGAGTTGGCACACTTCACTGAAACAGGTCTCGTAATTCTGTATATTATGTTACTTTCAATGCATTATGGCAAAATTCATTTTCCTTTCGAAAAATATACACAGATATAGTTTTAAAATCTCATTAAAGAATATAAAAGATGCACTGCTGCTACCAAATGATTGTGAACCCTGGTGCTTAACTATCTGAAGTTTATTTATCAACTTATGTGGTACCTACTTAGGTAAATAAAAAAAGAAGCATAAAAATTATTACACAGTTCTCAACAAAATGATTTTAACATCTTGTAATTACAAGTTGAAACAAAAAATATACACATATTTTTAAAAAACAATCCAAATACAAGCAAAAAGAACAGAAATATAATAAGGGCATTACTGTTACCTCAGAATCGCAATGAAATGATTGACTCGCTGCCAGATATCCTATTCGTTTTAATGTGAATTTACTGGAACTCATTACTTCTATGATATTGAAGCCTGCCCATGAAATGTCATAACCTAACATTTGAAGCTACAAAATAAATACATTTCAAAAGAAAATTATAGAAACAATTACATTAAGTAGGTAATTACTAAATAACAAATGGTTGCAGAAACGTAAGTATATTAAAATTTCTTACATAAGTGAGTTTGGCAACTGCATTACTTTTCACTGCTAGGTTATCCTGCCTGAGTTCCTGCTTGATATCTTCCATACATTGGGAAATATATTTTGCCTAAAATTAAAAAAAAAAATTAGATATAGCTTAATCTCATATAGTAAGTGTCAAGTTAAGGCCATTACATAAGAAAACTATCCACACTTCTTAAAATTCGTTGCACAGAATTTGAAAGTATTTGAACATTCAAAAGAAGGTTTCCCTACTTTCAAACACAGAGAAATCAAATTTATGGATAAATCACTAGTTCTAACAAAAAAGTTAGCAAAAAATCATATGATAATATATTAGCAGCATCTTTTTGAAAATAAATTGTAAATAAGGCATAATTTTCAAATATCTAACATATTGCTAAAAAAGCTAATTATTTCATAAAGAACTTCAAAGCCATAGATAATTAGCAAAGGTGGATGTCTCATCAGTTAACTTTTGTACACCAACTGCCAATTTCAGCAGTCAATGCTGGCAACTGCCTATTTAGTGCTTATGACTGTCAAAAATTACCAGCTAGTACATCACATCAACAATATATTTTTCATAACGACTCGATTAGCAATATTGAGTTTCTATGGAGATTTTTTTTTTTATTTTATTAACAGATTCATTACATTTTTTAACAATTGTACATATTAATCTGTTCAATCCTCTAAACAGTGCTTAAAGCTCTGGTATCGAGAATATTATTTAAGATCTAGTTTATAAGTACAGGGTGTCCCATTTTCGTAGGTTTTACGGGGTTTCCAGCTTATGAGTAGAGATAGAGAGATGCGGTTTTCGCGACACCGTGCTACTTTTCGATGAAACTAAAGAGGCCGCAAACAGATTTGCCCTAACCATTTTAGTTTCCGTGCTACAGGGTGATTTTGAAAATTTGTCATTTTCGGACACCCCCTGTAACTCAGCTATCGTAAAATATATTTAAAATGTTTCAACTGGTATTTATAGATTTTTTCACGTAGAATTCAGTGGCGTACTCAGATTTTTGCTGAGAGTCATAGTTTTTGACATATTGGCATAACCTACTATTTTTTAAATGGTAGACCCTATATATTATTTTTTCATCTTATTCTTCGTGTCGAGAGCTTTTCAAAAACATACCATAAGTCATATTTATTTTCATAAATAACATGAAAAAATGCATTTTTCTTTAAACGGATTTATGGCATAGCAGATCAATCGAAATAAGAGAAGGTGGCTGTGGTAGCCATGGCAACGCCAACAAAAATATGATCAGGCAGCCATTACTGCTGTCATTTTTGGCATTATTGCGTTTAAATTTTTCTTGACGTCTATTATAATTATTGTTTTTAATATGGCTCAGAATCAAAAATTTGAATATTTTAAGAAATATGATATGAACGTGTGTTTTATATTGTCTAATGAAGATGCAGATCAGGCGGCAGAGCTTTATCTGAACAGGTTAGTTCTTTTTTATCTTCCTGCATTTTGACTTTATTGGTTCGCATTATTTTATCTTAGATATCCCGAGAGAAGACAACCAGAAAAAAGAATTTTTCAAAAAATTAAAAATAATCTTTGCCAATATGGATCTTTTAACAAGCCTCGATCGCGAACTTACAATAAAGACAACGAAGAATCTGAGGTCAACGTTTTAGCCCTCGTTCAGACAGCTCCTGAAACATCTTGCAGAAAAATAGACGAAGAGGCGGGTGTACCGAAAACCAAAGTGCAGAAAATTTTGAAAAAGCACAAATTCAAACCCTATAAATACAAACTTGTGCATCATCTGCATCCTGGTGATGCAGAGCGCAGATTGGAGTTCTGCAATTGGTTTATAAATATGAAGGCAGAAGATATCGATTTTGAAAAAAAGATTATTTGGTCAGATGAGGCACATTTTACTAGTTCAGGGATTTTAAATAGACACAACACGCGATTTTGGAGTCAAGAAAACAACCATGTTATTTTTCCTAGGGAGCGTCAGGGCAGATTTGGATTCAATGTCTCCTGTTTTATTTTCAACCGAAAAATAGTTTACCAAATATATGAAGGAAATCTGAATTCGATTGGTTACGTGCGAATCCTAGAAGACGCATTAGGAATTTTGGATGATGATCCCTTGGCTCAACTAAATAGGATTTATTTCCAGCAAGACGGAGCTCCAGCCCACAATGCCAGAATAAGTCAAAACTGGCTTAACGACCATTTTCCTGGAAGATGGATAGGAACACACGGACCTGTTCGATGGCCACCACGATCCCCTGACCTCTCAGTTTTAGATTTCTTTTTGTGGGGTTATTTAGAAAACAAGGTTTATGTAAGGCGATACGAAAACTTAGAACAACTAAGAATGGCCACCGAAAACGCTTTTGCAGAGTTACAAAGACAGTCATTTACAATAGAAAATGCAAAAAAGAATTTTTAAAGTTTGTCACACTTGTAGGACATAATGGTCTACAATTTGAACAATATTTGTAGTTTTAATGAAATTATAATTATTACCTTTTACCTACTTCCTAATTTTTTCTGATGCTGTTACTTTGTTATTTCGTTAATAAATATTTGTTAACTTTTTCCATGGCTCCACAGCCACCTTCTCTTATTTCGATTGATCTGCTATGCCATAAATCCGTTTAAAGAAAAATGCATTTTTTCATGTTATTTATGAAAATAAATATGACTTATGGTATGTTTTTGAAAAGCTCTCGACACGAAGAATAAGATGAAAAAATAATATATAGGGTGTCCCATTTAAAAAATAGTAGGTTATGCCAATATGTCAAAAACTATGACTCTCAGCAAAAATCTGAGTACGCCACTGAATTCTACGTGAAAAAATCTATAAATACCAGTTGAAACATTTTAAATATATTTTACGATAGCTGAGTTACAGGGGGTGTCCGAAAATGACAAATTTTCAAAATCACCCTGTAGCACGGAAACTAAAATGGTTAGGGCAAATCTGTTTGCGGCCTCTTTAGTTTCATCGAAAAGTAGCACGGTGTCGCGAAAACCGCATCTCTCTATCTCTACTCATAAGCTGGAAACCCCGTAAAACCTACGAAAATGGGACACCCTGTACATATATTAAATTTTAAAATATTTACTTAAAGTATTTCTCTTTTTAAACTAATACATATCTACTTAAACAATAATTAACAGCACAATAACAATGAATACAATTTGGTTCAACAAGATATTTAACAATATAAACTAAAGTGTATTTTTAATTTTTTTATAAACTGTCTTAAAGTATTGGCATTCTTTACATCATTGTCCTAACACTATTTCTATATATGTTGTCAAGAGTTCGCGTATTATATGTGTGGATATTTCTATTAAATATTAGTTCTGTATTGGATTTGTGTGTTTTATTTAACATGGCTATCCCACATGTACCCCACACAGGAATGAGGTACGTAAGGTGTGAGAGGAAAAATGCATTGTAAACCCTAACTTAAGCAATTTCTGGCTCTGTATACTGCACCGATCATTGGCAATGGCAGTGTGTGTGATCTCCTTTATTGGGAGATATGTGTTGTAATGTGCTCTGGTTTAATATAATATATATTCAAATATATAAAATCAAAAGTTCTTAATATTAATTGTTCCGAAATCTAGATAAATACCAAAAAAAATCAAATTGTATAAACAAACAGGTAGCAGCATTTTTGAACTTTGACCATTAGCTAAAGGTGATCATTCACGACAGGATAATATTCAATATGTTTCGTCAATTTAAATGCTGCAAGAATAAAGACTTTTCAAATTATTTTTGCATACAATGTAGTGCTGTCTTTCATCCAAGTTGTTTGGACCGCATTAGCGATGTCGCGAAACTGGACGGGTATAGGATTTTTTGCTCCAACGAATGCCAGTCAAAGTATAATGAAGTTGAAGCACGAGAAAATGCGATTTCTGAAAAACTGGTGGCAATACAGAAAGAACTCGGCGAAAAAGACAAATACATTCAGCGACTTAAGCGTAACAGTCAAGCTTTCGAAGATGACGTATCGGATGCCGAAAAGAAGTTTTGTGATCAGCTGGAATCGGCGAATAAACGTAACGGTACTTTGTCCAAGGAAATTCAAAGTATAAAAAGAAAATACGACGAGCTTTTTTCCAAAATGGAGTCATGGAACGAAACAAAGCAAAATTTGGAAAAAAGAATTAGGGAGCTTACAGAACTAAAGCAAAACCTTATTACGACGGTAAGCATTTTGGAAAAAGATAACGAAATCTATTCATCAGATTTAAAAAAGCTTCGTCAAACAATTATCGATTTAGAGAAAGGAAAAAAAAATCAAGCAAGTAATCGAAACGTAAATAGCCAAGAGATCATTTTCCAAACCAAGAAAAACCAATTGCTCATCATGGGCGGAGAAAGTGCAAGGGGAAGTTTCTCTTTATTTAAGAAAAATACGAACAATAATTTTGACATCAACTGTCAAATTAATTCTGATTTGTTATTTCATGAAATGGTTAATCAATGCCAGATGATGTGTGGTAATTTTAACAAAAACGACTACGTTATCGTATTTATCTCCGACTACAACGCCATCAGGGGAAGTGCAATACGCGGCCCAGATCTAGATCAATTATTATCGGTTACCGCTTTGACAAATTTGATTGTTGTTGGATGCGGTTATCACACACATAGACCTGTTCTTAATAATATTTTACAGGACCAAAACGGATTTGTTAGAAAATATTTACATAATAAAAGTATTCCATTTGTTCCAGCTATTTTTACCAGCAGAAAGGGCATTATGGACTATGAAACTAAAAAGGAGTTTATAACATTTCTGGTAAGAAATTATATTGAAACATCGACAGAATCGGTAAATTTTCGACTTCACGAAGTACAGGACAACCCACGATAAAATACGATATGATGTCCACACTATCCTACTACCAAAACGTTGGTGGACTTCGAACTAAAATAGTTGAACTTTCCAATTCAGTTAGATCAGCAAACTACGATTTTATATTGCTCTGTGAAACGTGGCTTTCATCGCATATAAATAGTGAAGAATTGTTCAATTTGGATTATACAGTGTATCGATCAGATAGGCAGTATGAGGTCCTGAACTGTACAAGGGGTGGTGGTACACTAATAGCAGTTAAATCGGTTTTTGACTCGACTTTACTGGCATCGTCAAACGATGCAACTTATGACGATTTGTGGGTCCTGGTAAAAACAGGTAATGAAACTCTAATTGTTGGATGTGTCTATTTTCCTCCCAACTCCATCAGCAAGTCATATGAGACATTTATCAAAACTTTGGAAGCTCATAGAAACAGATATAAATATGCCAAGTTTCTTATTACAGGGGACTATAACTTATCTAGAGTCAACTGGATCAGCGAGGATGGTATTATGGTTCCGTCGCAACTATCGTCACCTGCAGCAGATATATTAATCAGCGGAATGTTTCTTAATGAACTACACCAAATTAACCACCTTCCAAACGAGTTTGGCAAGTTTCTGGACCTTATGTTTTGTAATGAAATATCAGATGTTACAGTTCAAATAGCTACAGTGCCACTTTCTAAAATTGTACAGCATCACTTGCCTCTTGAAATCAGTCTTCCCTTAACCAATCCTGTTTTTGAACCTGACGACGATATTCTGTATAACTTTTACAAGGCAGACTATCAAAAATTGACTGACTATTTTTTAAGTATTGACTGGAGATGGTTAGATGAGTATACTTCAAACGTTGACTACGTGGTACAACAACTCTATGACGTTCTACGCTCGGGCATTGAGAAGTATGTACCCAAAATACGCAGGAAGCGGAAAAAATATCCAGTTTGGTACACTAAAGAAACAAAGAATGTAATAAACAAAAAGAACAAAGCTTACAATAAATATAAACGTTCCAAGTGTCAGGACGATTATGTTGAGTATTCTAACCTTCGGAAAGAATCAAAATATTTAATAGATCTGAGTTACCTGCTTTATGTTACAAACACTGAAAATATGATCCCGAAAAATATTAAACACTTTTGGTCTTATGTAAATTCCCTGAAGAAAAGCAACGGTGTTCCTAAAACAATGGAATTTAACCAAGAAGTTCTACAGTCGCCTGAACAAATTGCCAACGCTTTTGCAGATCATTTCGAGAACTGTTACAAGGATCACCCAGACGTGCAACTTGATGAACAACTGTCAGAATGTAACTCCTTAAACCACCACACCTTTACATTTGATGAGGTTTTGAAGAGATTGAATGATTTGGATGTGGGAAAGAGCACTGGTGCTGATGGACTACCAGCAGTGCTTCTCAAGAGCTGTGGTGTTTCTCTTGCAGCCCCCCTGTGCCGAATTTTTCAAATATCCTTTGATTGTGGCTTCTTTCCCACTCGATGGAAGCATTCCTGGCTTGTTGCTATTTATAAATCGGGTTCTAAGAGGCATATTGAAAATTATAGGGGTGTTAGCTTATTGCCAACTATATCCAAAGTTTTTGAATCCATTTTGACCGATGAGATTTTTCAAACCTTTAAGCACCATATATCACCAGATCAGCATGGATTCTTTAAAGGCAGATCAACGGCAACAAATCTGGGAGTGTTTCAGGACTATCTCGTGGACAGTGTGGAGAATGGCTCTCAAGTAGATGTGATTTACATGGACTTGGCAAAAGCATTCGATAGTGTAAACCATAGGTTGCTACTCAAGAAGCTGAAGGCGATAGGTATCTCTGGGTCCTATTTAAAGTGGATTGAATCGTACCTTACTAACCGTACTCAGGCCGTCAAAATCGGAAGTGTGGTGTCTCGCGAAATTAAAGTAAAATCTGGGGTCCCGCAAGGCTCCCATTTGGGTCCAGTATTGTTTGTTCTTTTTATTAATAATGTGACATCTGTTTTCGAAAAGTGTAAATGTCTATTGTATGCCGATGATCTTAAATTATTTTATGCAGTTAGTTGTTTAGAGGACTGTAACAAAATTCAGAATGACATTTTAAACTTCAGCCATTGGTGTGATTTGAACTGTTTGGAAATCAATGTTCCTAAATGTAAATTAGTGAGGTATCATAAACGTACAGCACCTATTGTATTTCAATATCACATTAAAAATATTATATTGGATTCTGTAAATAGTTTTAATGATTTAGGTGTAATTTTTAGTGAAGACTTAACTTTTAATAAACATATAGATTCTATAATTTTAAAAGCGTCAAGAATGTTGGGTTTTTTAAAACGGACTTGTTCAAAAATATGTGATATATCAGCTATAAAGTTAGTGTATAATTGTATTGTCCTTAGTATTTTAGAGTACAATAGTGTAATATGGAGTCCTTTTTACAATTGTCATGTTAATCGTTTAGAGCGGGTACAGAATGTGTTTGTGAAGTATTTATTATATAAGCTTAGGTTTCCATATAAAGATATACCCTACCATACTCGTATTCAATTAGTTGGTATTAAGAGTCTTCAACATCGTAGAGAAAATGCATTGGTCTTATTTTTGCATAAGTTACTTCATGGACAAATTGATTGTGGGAATTTGTTAGGTCAAATTTTATTCCGAACACCACATAGAGTTACTAGATCTAGGGAATTATTTCATATTGCATTTCATAGAACAATATATGGGTCTCAACGTTTCTCAGACAGACTAATGAGAAATTATAATCACAGCTTTAGTGACTTTGATTTGTATCGTTATAGCTTTTTAGTTTTTAAGAATAAAATTAAATGTAGACAGTAGTGTTAGTGTCCATATTATTATGTTTGCACTTGAATAAATTTGTAGTTGTTTGTAGTTTATACTAGTTGGAGCAATTTACAGCTCTGTAAGTATTTGACATAAAAATAAATAAATAAATAAAATAAATATCTTTTTCCTAATGTGGTCTATGTGTAATGACCAACTGGAAGATATTTTATTTTAGGAACTTGCTCAATTAACATATTACTAATTTTTACTTCTGGAGATTCAATTAATTTATTTTTTTGTTTGAAAAGCATAAATTTAGTTTTTTTGAATATTAATTTCCAATTTGTTGCACAATAACCAGTTTACATAGAGCTCCAGATCAGAGTTTACTAGAGGTCCTTTTTATTATTACCAGAATACAGCAGGACAGTGTCATCAGCAAACGAGAAATATCGTGCCCTGATGCCCGAGTACTTCAGACTTGATACATAAAGAGAGTACATCAATAGTCCCAGCACGTAGCCCTGAGGCACCCCAAACTTATTAGTTTTGTATTTACTCTTTGACATTTCAATTTGCACATGTTGTTGCCTATCTTTTAAATATGTTTTTATCAGATTATGTAGAACACCTCTGAACCCCATGCTGTTTAGTTTTTCTAGTAGAACATCAATACTTACAACATCAAATGCTTTTTTAAGGTCTATGAACACAGCTACAACAACCTGTTTATTTTCTCACTTAGGGTATTGCTATTTTTAATGAATCCATATTGAAATTCATCTATTCTAATATATTTATTTATAAAATTTAACATTCTATTTTTTAATATTAACTCCATTATTTTTGAAAATACCGTTATCACACTTATGGGCCTGTAATTGCCCACGCAGTCTTTTGGACCAGACTTACTTTACTGGTTTTGAGTTCTTGTGGAAACTCATCAGAGGTTAGAACATTATTTATTAGTTTAGTCAATGTTGATATAATGAACATTCTTATGTTATGTAAATTTTTTTTAAATTACTTTTGTTTATCCACACAAATTTATATTGATTTTCTTTCCTAAAACTTTGAGCTGCCTTAAATAAGTGCAAGTTTTGTTTAGTGAGATCATGGTTTAAAAATATCTTATTATTCTCTTTATATCCTAGTTTTTGTGTGTTTAGGTCAGTTTTTTTAGGTGATTTAATTATACTTGTTTTGATTCCCTCATCTTGAAAGATTACCTTTATGGGCTTATTTTTGTTTTCAATACGCCCAAGACGATGTGCTGTAAATTGGTTAGCTGTTAAGTTTAAATTAAGTTTGTTTCCAATCTTTTTTACAATTTCCTCAACCTTTTGCTTTTATCATACAGAACTCCCTGGATAATAATATTCTTATTTAATTTTTCTTGTTCATTTTTATTAAGTTGAGTTTTTATTTCCCGAAGTTCTAGCTTTAGTTCATCGTTTATCTTGCTCCTTGTATTTTTCAAAAATGGCATTATATTTCGCATCCATATTTTCCAACTTCTCCATAACATTGGCTATAGTATAGTTTTTGGAAGGTTGGGTGTTCTTCTGTGCCTTACTAGCATTTTCATTACTGCATTTATTACAATACCGACTTTGCTGAGATTTACTAATGCGGTCATACATTGTTTTGCTCATTACTAGACATGTTTTGTGTTTCCAGATCATACATCCATCACATAACAGCTCCTCATCATCATCTGTCACTTCCTTATTACAAATGTTGCAGATTTCTATCTCCACAGGCATACTGGCAACACTATACGGCTCGGCAAGAATTTTTGTAAGAAGACTTTGCATAAACTATCGTTTTTTACTATTTAATAACTGTGTTTTTTCACACACCTCGAAGAGTTTTGTTTAACTTTTACAGAGAAACTATTTTCACGAACTAATTTTCCAATACTCTCGCATATAATTAATTATTAATAAAAGAAAATAAAAATAAAGGATTTTCTCTTTTTACTGTCCTTCAATGATCTCTCTTTGAGGTTTGATTAAATCAAATCAAAATTTCTAAACTTCAAAAAAAGTGGTTGATTCATGGATTTTTTGATGTTGTGATGAATAATGAATTAAAAACAACAAATTCTCAAATTCTGTGGGAAGAACAGCCAACAAGACAAATTTACTCATAAAAAAATAGTTTAGTAACAACTATTAATATTAAAACAACTGAAAATTGTGCTTTATTGACTGTTGTGTTGATTACAGCCATAGCTTGAAACATTACAATCCCTGTTCTAATATAAGATAAAGATAAAATGTATCTGTGAAAGCTCATATGCTATCATGTTTATTACTTGTCACTATTATCAGTATTCATTCATTAATGAATGTCACACAAGAGGCTTCCCCTCTACCAGGTTGGTGATAAAACAAAAAAATAAATTTAAATTAATTGTTGCCTCTGACAACCTTACATTAGGCATGTAACCTAATACCTCCTCACAGATACACATATCATTAAAGATTACTGAAATTTAATACCCCTGATAATAGTTTTTAATACAACACAGAATTACATACAAAACACTTTTGCTAATTATTAGACTAATCTATAATAATAAACTTAAAAAATAAAATAAAAGGGGGCAGTTCCAATTAGAGATTGTAACCTAAAAAAGGAAATATATACAAAAACTTGCCTCATTTTCTTTATTGTTCCTGATTCCCCTCACCAAATCTGTTAAATTCTTATCGAACATACGTTCGATATTTCCTTTTACTTTCTTCAGAGCCATGTCTCCGCCCTCTGAAACAGAAAGGGTGTCTCAAGCGGCTTGTATTATTGTGTATCCAGATGAACTGGAAACCTTAGTATGAAAATAAAAAAAACACTCACTACATCTCTAGCTTAGACCTTTTTAAACCCTGTATACATTAAGTTATCTTAGACTATAAGCTTCTACTGATCAGTATCACATAATCTGTATAAAACTATTATTTTTATTTTAAAATTGGCTAGCTAATACTTTTTTTTTAATATTCGCCACGTTACTGTCAATAGTGTTAATGTCAACAATTTTTTTTCAGATTCCTGACAAAATTGACCTTGAAAGAGTAGTTCAAACGAACATATTAATCACGTTTACATCGTAATCTTGGATTCTAATATACCAATTGACTGTAAAAAAAATGTCTACCCCTGGAACAAGGAACTTAATACTATAAAACAGAATGCAGTTAATAATGGTTATGATGCGACAATAATAGACAAAATCGTAAATAAAAAACAATATAAAAAAACACTCAATTTTGTTTATCCTAATTTCAATACAAAAGACAATATTAAGTTTAACATTAACATATACCGAAAAAATTAACTCTAAAATAGAGAAATATCTTAAAAAACAAATCATAAAGTATGCTTTTTGTACCAATAATATTTTAGGTATAGATATATTAAGAATAACATATGTGGTTCTTGTGAAAAGTATATATTGGTCAAATGGGTAGATCTTTTTATAAACGTATCAAAGAACACAAAACATCATATATTAAACAAAAAACTGATTCTAATGACGCAAAACATTTATTAGAAACAAATCACAATTTTAATAATGAATTTAAAACGTTGCATTCAGCCAATAAAACTTACAAGTTAAATTACTTGGAAAGTCTAGAAATTAATAAGAGGAAAAACCATAATATCTTATTGAACGATAAAATGGACCTAAACGGTTCTCCACTGTTAAATCTGTATGGCTAAATCTGCTAGAGTTAGGTAGGTAGACACTTTTATTATTGTTAAAAAATCTAGTTTTAGTATCAGTCTTAAGTTGGTTTTTAAAAAAAACACTGTGTGTCGAAATAGCTGTCAAACGGAAATAAACTAGTGGAAGTAACTAAACAAATATCGTTTGTTTATTTATTATACTAGTGATAATGAATTTCCATCAAGTAAGTGCTAATTCGACAAATTAGATAATATAAGACCTTGATTCCCATACAACAAGACCTTAAATCCACCAGGAATCCTTAGAGAGCCCGCGTAGATCAAATCTGATTTTCGATTATTTGAGGTGTAGTTTTAGGGCTTTAGTGGTTTTATCACCGAACCTGGGCTAAAAACTAAAAAAAAGTCATCTGCCTTAACGGGGATCCGAATACATATGCGCTGCATCGAAAGCAGAGTGTCCTACCACTGAGCCAGGAAACCCACGCTGAACATAGTATTTGTATATAAAAAAATAGAAGAAATCTGTCGTTTGTTAAAAAAGCTAAATTTTTTGAAAATATATATTTTTTTCGTTTCCCGTGCTCCTCAAGCTGCAAAGAAAAGAACGTTTTCATTTACAAAATGAATGGAATGGAATTTTACGTGCGTCACCTTTTTTTTTGTTTCCAAAATAATTTGGTTTGTATTACCAAACTCAAAGTCACTGGTGAGCCAAAATCATGAAGACAGTCGACTAGGTGGGCCGCAAAACCTTATCTTAAAGAAGACAAACTACTGAAAATCTTGATAAAAAGTACTATTATAGGACAAGTCGGTTTAGTAAATTTCCAATAAAAAGGACACTACACAAAACTACAAACATTAAATTCTTTTGCCAGATATTTGACATCTTTTGTCTTTAATTAAGTTGTCCATTTGTGGTGAGAATTTGTTGGCGGAAATAACTTTTAAAATTGCGTCCAAATGTGCGTCCGTCAATTGCGATTTTGCAGGAGATTTTTTTCCTTTCATCAAAGAAAATAGTTGTTCACACTTATAGGTACCTCCAAACATTGACAGGATTTTGCAGGCAAATTTTTTCATTTCTTGGTATTGAACAGGCGAGTACTTATAAAATTCGAATGTACCAACACTATCAAATTTTTGCTTTAAATGGGTCTGTCAGTGAATCTCAATTACTTCCATTTGCAAGTGAGGGAAAACTTTATCAATATCGATAGTGAAAAGACCAGTAAATAGAGAAAAATTGTTTTCTTGGGTCTTAAAATCCTGAAAACGCTTCTCAACTTCTGCCAGAAGGCTTCTCATTATTTCTGAATATATTTTGTATGATATTGGGACACTTGTGCTTTCCTGATATGCCTTACAAGTCAGAAAATGTAACAAATTATCCTCTGCTAACTGTTTTTTCCACAACATCATCTTACAATTGAAAGCTTTCACATGATCATGCATATCTGTAATAACTTGACGTGGTCCTTGCAATTTCGTATTTAAGTCCGACAAGTGTTTTTTGATATCTACCATAAATGAAAGATCTTGTAAAAAATGTACATCGCATATCTCCTTTTGTTTCCGTAAAAACGCGTCTTTCTTCTTTGAGTTTGCAAAACCGGTCGAATACCATAGAACACGAAAACCATCGCACCTCTGCATAATATGGTAAACCAGTGTACTCACTTTCTAAATCAGGTAAAAATGCACAAAACTCTCGCTGATTAAGGCCTCGTGACCTTATGAAGTTTATAATTTTTTTCAATGACTTTAAAACACTTTCCAACTTGATCAATTTTGAGCATAAAACTTCTTAGTGGATTATACAATGAATATGATGAAAATCTGATTTGTCACTGACCGTTTCTCTGATCTTTGTCTGTAATATTTTAACGAAGCTATTTTTTACTGCAGTCGTTGAAGGAGCTCCGTCTGTTGCAACGGAACACAGTTTTGACAAATCTAAAATGTACTTTTGCAGAAGTCCATAAACAGTATTGAAAATATCCTTCCCAGTTGTTGTATCATGCAATGGTACTAATTCCAGTAATTCTTCATAAACATTGATATCTGTATCAACCGCACGAAGAAAAGCAGCGAGTTGCGCCCAACGACATGGAAATAACATAGACCCAGTTGTTTACATTTTGGAGGAATCCAACATTAACCCTGGTTTGCCAAACCGTTACTGTGGCCAGATTATAACGGATATCATCCTTTATACTATTACCTAAATAAACAAGGAATTCCAGAGATTCCGAGTATCAATTTCCATATAGAATATTTTAGACCTGATAATTAAATAGCTTATTATAAATAACTCAAACCGAATCTGTTTTAAATGTAATTTAAATCTTGTGTAATTATTATTCCTTATGTCAAGAAATAAAGCCCAGAATAATCGGCAACGTCGGAATTCTACCTTTTTGGAGTATACTACAGATTTCTTTCGGGATCATTCGGAAAACGCCGAAAACGGTCGTAGTCATTCATGATTTCGACCTATTTGATGCGCGGCGTTGTAATTGTTCTAGTTGGTGAAATAAGTGTTTTTCAGAAATCCAAGTGTTTTGTGTGGCTATTTTCAAGAATCTGTTTAAAAAACTTTAAGAAAATGATGCGAACTTGCTTTATTTGCAGAAAAAGAAACGATTTAAACCCAGAAGTTTGTTTTCGAAGGTAAGTAAGGTTATGTCATACCAGTGCTGTAGTTGAAGAGTAAAATCACCGTCTAATAGCGTTCTTATATTTGCATATGAAGTATTGTTTTTGTATTGCACATTTCCGTTGGGCTTAAATTAATTTTTTATAACTTCAACTTATCTATAAAGTCGAAGACACTGATGATAAACGGAGTACAGTGTTTCGCTAATTTATATATTTGTGAAAAGTCTCAAATATTCCTCTAAAATTTATCAAACCACCTTTTTTGAGGGGTTAATAAACAACATAAATATAGTATTTGGTAAAGCATAGGTACTAAATTTTAATTGAGTAAGCTGTAAGACTCACTATTTTATGTTATCATTAATTACTCCAGGATGGTTTGCATTTTGGATGAAAATTTCAAGGAATGTTTAGGGTAGTGTCGGAGTTCTCATATAGCAAGCATATACAAAAAATGAAAATAGCGCAATAGCGGTACTTTTCAATTTTTCATTTACTATAGATTTTCTTTAATGATCTCGAAATGCTTTAATTTATTGCCTAAAAATTTGGTTTTTAAAAATAAGTAATCAAAAAAGTAAATAAATACCATCCTGAGGTACATTATCCAAACTAGGGAGAATCTGTTTTTATATATTATAATGAATGTTAAAAATATTAAACATCTTGGCACAAAATATTTATATTGTCAATAAGTGAAATGTATAGCGGGGAAGGTGGATGGTGGTGGTAAAAGGGGGTAAATTGAGGGATAAATACGGTAAAGATATTGTTTTTCATAATATGGCTGCTCCCTAATTTTCCTGAGGTTCGAGTTAAAAAATAGCTGTAGTAAGCAGAGCCAATACGGAACTGCTAATCAGCAGTTATTAGAATTCTACTTTCGTAGGTTAAATTATGTAAAAACTCCTAAATATTTTTAGGGTCTCGTGCGGGGGGGGGGCGGACCCCCCCTAGACTACGTGCCTGGTCTTTTGTCACAGGTAATTATTGATACAATTGTATTAAATTAGCTTCTTGCTAACCTAAAGTTTTATATATATATATATATATATATATATATATATATATATATATATATATATATATATACATATATATAAAGCTATATAAAATTTCCTCCAAATTTCCGATTTTGAAAATTGTCACTGAATCATTAAATATGTAATAGACGAGTTTAATTGTTATATAAATAATGAAATATTAAATTAATATGCTGTTACTTTTGTTTTGTCGATAATAATAGTTGTTTGTTATTATATCAAACTGTTTATAAATAAATTATACCAAACTTATAAACTTAGTTTTATTTTTATAAACCACGTGTCCGGGTGAAAATTTATAAAGTGCAGCACCACTTTCAACCTTGTTATTTAAATTTTTATAATAAAAAAATTAAATTTCAAATATAGTGTAAAATATTATACAGGGTGCTTCAGAATGACCAAAAAGTTTCGATGATTTTATTTTTAAACATCTTGCATTTTAATGCATTTATTTACTTTTTTTATTATTGACTTCTTGATAAAAATTGGTGGTTCAAAAAAAATATTTTTGATAGTAATAAACTTTAGATCAGGATGTTCAAAAAAGTGGATTTCACTAACAATTTCAAAAAAATAAAATTTTTCTGACGGTAGTTTTAAGGGCCATAAAAAATCGTATATATAAACTGAGTAAAATTTTTTATATTATAGTTATGGAAATATTTAAGGTCAAACAGAAAAAAAACATTTTTCTATTTAAATCTTTCCTTAGCTATTACTAATATGACATAACTAATACTAAACCTTTATTTACGATTTTTTACGGCCGCGGCAGTCACAAAAATTTTAATTTTTGAAATACACTTTTTCGTATTTTTTGGATGCCCTGTATATCTGACTTAAAGTTGAATATTGTGAAAACTATTTTTTCGACAAACACACAAGTTTTATCAAGAAGAAAATTTTTCGAAAAATTGATAATAAAAACGTTTCCCATTTAGTGCAGACTTTTCCACGACATAATATCTAAATTCATTGTTTTCAAGTTATTATTAAAACTCTCACTTTTGCAATGTGAAGTCGTTCCTGTTCATCTTAGAACAAAAAAAAAACTGTCGTATCCACCATACTAATATTTGGGCTCAAAAAAATATAGCAAATAATACATTATCTCAAAAATAGCTACGCCACTGGTAAGCCTCGCGAAGATATCTGACAGCGTTGCAATTTTCACCGCAAACTATTTTTTATGCGATCAGTCCGTCTTTTTTCCACTCATACACAACAACAAATTGATGTTTGATTCTATTTATTTTATTTTTATGAATGAAATACGGGGTCTATTTCTTTTTGACGTCATTGGTTGCGCCACACCACACACATCCGTACTTTCGTCACAGGCAACAGAAAGTGTAATGAAAGAGTCTGATTTTGTTTTTATCTGATCACTTATATTGGCAGCCAACTCAGTAACTCTTTCAGCGACAGTATTCCGGTACAAGGATATATTTTGAAATGCCTTCACGCTCCCGGGAGTCACAATTTCCGCGGCCTTTACAAAGCACTCTTTTATAAATTCACCTTCAACAAATGCTTTTGAGTGTTTCGCGATCAACTCCGACAGTACGTAGCTCACTTGAAGGATAGATTCATTTTCTTGCTTTGGACGTGTAAACATTAGCTGCTGATCTTTCAACCGTGATTTTAACTTATTTAACTTTTCGTTTCTGACCATGCCCGTATACTTGTCAAACATAGTATTATGAATATCATAGTGACGTTTTATATTATATAATTTTGGGACACCGACTGTACTATTACAAATCAAACAAATAATTTTTTCTGTCACTTCACAGCAAAAAAAATCTAATTCCCACTTTTCTTGAAAGATACGATGCTCATCTACAAGTTTCCTCTTACTTAAACTTGGTTTTGTAAGAGCCATGTTAAAAACTGTATCCGAAATAAATTATAATAAGTACTGTTAAGTGTTGTAACAATAACAGTAAGTGCGCAACTTAACTCGAAACTCTATGGCAACTGACTCATAACTGACTAAACACTGAACGACTGAACTCAATCGAACACGGCTTAAATAGGGATTATGATTTCTCGAGTTCTTTCCAGAATGTTCATATAGCGTCATCTGTGTTTTTGCACGATAGAATTTCATGGAACAAGCCAGATAACGTTTGGCTTCAGGTTTTAGGTTAGGTAGTAGGAGTATGTGTTAATATCTTCCTAAACATAGATGGCACTATGTACAATTGTACATTTTATTATACCAATCGTTGTTGCAGCGGGGCGCGCTTTCAAAAACGGTTTTCAACTGGTTCGTGGGCAGCATTATCTGGCTGTTTTCAAAACTGATTTGAGGCGCAGAAAAATGCTCAATGGGCCGCATGCTTGACATGGCTGTTAACTACACTGTCTAGTTGAAAAATAATGTTTTATATCCCAAAAAAAAAATTAAAGAAATTTGATGTGTTAAACCGTTCACTGAATACACTTTTCTATAGTATATTATAATAAAATTCAACAGCAAAACCTACACTGAAGTAAAAATTTTAAAATATGCAAGTTTGCATTTCTAATAGAATGTTAAAAATATTTATACGAAAAAAACAGTTATATATGTGCGTTATTTATCAAAGTATGTACACACATTAACCAGGCCACTATATATTCAGAGCGTATTAATGATCAATTAGTTGCACAGGAGGCAAAACGCTCTAATGGATTTTTTTTTATATTGTTTAAGTCACGCGACGTCTATGAAACACAACACCTACACTTGATGTGTAATGCGCGTAAAAAAAATTTAAAATCAATATAATGTGTTTATTTTTCTGAAGAATTTATTTATCGGGCGAATAATAATTCGTGACACAGGTCAATTTATTTATAAACTTGCAGAATCATATTAGTACATGCCCAGAGCTTTATATAACTGTTTCACATGGCTTTTATTAATTTTTTACAAACGTGATTGATAAAATTTTCCTATGAGCGTGTGGAAAATAAGCATGTATGTTAGTGCGGAAAGTAATTTTTCTGCAAAAGACAGCTGTATCAAGAGTATTAGATATTATTATTTTTTTTAAATTGTTAAGAAACCCGCTTAACAGGAAGAAGCAATTTCTCATCTAAATTTGTAATTCTTCAATATCCTAAAAAATTCAAAAATTCATCCCATTATTTATATTATAGTTTTGACTTACATCGTATTATAATCTCATATCATTACTAAGTTACAATTGTTTTAACAATAGTGTTAATAGACAAGTCTCGGTTGCGGTGACACCAAAAAGCAAAAACAACAATTTATGCGTCTGAGAGTGATTTAGTCTCCATAGTTATTTGTAATTTTGTACATTTAAAAGACTGTTTCGCTACTCAACCTGAAAGTATTTTGGAAGAAGCTGCAGTAGTCAACTTGCAGGTATTGTCCGAAAAATCCCGCCATAGGCATGAAAAAGAATACAAAGTTTTGGTGCGAGAAGAAAGAGAGAAAATCTCTTAAAGAAGAAGTAATTTTAGCCTATTTTGGCGAAAAATCTGAAAGCTGCAAATTTTCTATGCTGTGCAGTCAATTTTTTCAATGCTCAAATTCATCATCAAAAGAAAGATGTGGATATAGATAAATATTCAAAATTCACAGCATTTTTGAAACGAAATAACGTAGGACACCGTTCAAAAAAATGTTAAGTTTTTTATTCCGAGGCACCTAATGATGTCTATTTGTTGATTAAAGTTGCGACCATTATTGGATTGGCATGTGCATGTCGTCGCGAAGATCATACTAAATTAACCATTGATAACATTAAAGAGAAAGAAACTCTACTAATCGTCAAAATTCCTGATACAAAAACTCATATTTCCAGAACATTTGTAATTGGTGGATATGCAGTTCACCTTCAGCTTTATAGGAAATATGTAGCTCTTCGAACACACCTCATCGTCATTTTCTTCTAAACTAAAAACAGGGAAAACGCACAATACAATGTGTAGGGATTCATACATTTGGGAAGATGCCATCCAGAAAGAAAAAATTATTTGTTTGATTTGTAATAGTACAGTCGGTGTCCCAAAAATTATATAATATAAAACGTCACTATGATATTCATTCAAAGTTAAATAAGTTAAAATCGCGGTTGAAAGATCAGCAGCTTATGTTTACACGTCCAAAGCAAGAAAATGAATCTGTCCTTCAAGCGAGCTACGTACTGTCGGAGTTGATACCGAAACACTCAAAACTATTTGTTGAAGGTGAATTTATAAAAGAGTGCCTTGTAAAGGCCGCGGAAATTGTCCCGGGAACGTGAAGGCATTTCAAAATATATGCTTGTCCCGGAATACTGTCGCTGAAAGAGTTACTGAGTTGGCTGTCAATATAAGTGATCAGATAAAAACAAAATCAGACTCTTTCATTGCATTTTCTATTGCCTGTGACGAAAGTACGGATGTGTGTGGTGTGGCGCAACTCGCTGTTTTTGTTCGTGCGGTTTATACAGATATCAATGTGTATGAAGAATTACTGGAATTAGTACCATTACATGATACAACAACTGGCAAGGATATTTTCAATGCTGTTTATGGACTTCTGCAAAAGTACAATTTAGATTTGTCAAAACTGTGTTGCAATAGACGGAGCTCCTTCAATGACTGGAGTAAAAAATGGCTTCCTTAAAATATTACAGACAAAGATCAGAGAAACGGGCAGTGACAAACCAGATTTTCATCATATTCATTGTATAATCCACCAAGAAGTTTTATGCTCAAAAGTGATCAAGTTGGAAAGTGTTTTAAAGTCAGTGAAAAAAATTATAAACTTCATAAGGTCACGAGACCTTAATCAGCGACAGTTTTCTGCATTTTTACGTGATTTAGAAAGTGAGTACACTGGTTTACCATATTATGCAGAAGTGCGATGGCTTTCGTGTTCTACTCGACCGGTTTTGGAAACTCAAAGAAGAAATACGCGTTTTCATGGAAACAAAAGGAGAAATTGTCAGCTTATTATGCGATGTACCTTTTGTACAAGATCTTTCATTTATGGTAGATATCACAAAACACTTGTCGGACTTAAATATGAAATTGCAAGGACCACGTCAAGTTATTACAGATATGCATGATCATGTGAAAGTTTTCAAGTGTAAGATATTGTTGTAGGAAAAACAGTTAGCAGAGGATAATCGGTCACATTTTCTGACTTGTAAGGCATATCAGGAAAGCACAAGTGTCCCAGTATCATACAAAATATATTCAGAGAAAATGAGAAGCCTTCTGGCAGAATTTGAGAAGCGTTTTCAGGATTTTAAGACCCAAGAAAACAATTTTTCTCTATTTATTGGTCTCTTCACTATCGATATTGATAAAGTTCCCCCTCACTTGCAAATAGAAGTAATTGAGATTCAGTGTCAGACCCATTTAAAACAAAAATTTGATAGTGTTGGTACATTCGAATTTTATAAATACTGTTCAATACCAAGAAATGAAGAAATTTGCCTGTAAAATCCTGTTAACCTTTGGAAGTACCTATAAGTGTGAAAAACTATTTTCTTTGATGAAAGGAGACAAATCTCTCGCAAGATCGCGATTGACCGACGCACACTTGGACGCAGTTTTAAAAGTTATTTCCGCCGATAAATTCGGGCCACAAATAGACAACTTAATTAGACAGACAAAAGATGTCAAATATCTGCCAAAAGATTTTAATGTTTGTAGTTTTTTGTAATGTCCTTTTTATTGGATATTTAATAAACAGACTTGTCCTTTGATAGTACTTTTTCTCAAGATTTTCAGTAGTTTGTCTTCTTCACCTAGTCGATGGTCTTCATGCTTCTGGCCCACCAGTTATAAACAAACGTTATAACAAAAAATAAATAATTGCTTAATTAAATAATAGTTTAAAAATGTATTGTTATTTTTATTCGTAATAAAATGTAACCAGAAAAAAGCATGGTTCTTGGGATTAGACCGTGTCAAAAATGGAATCACTTTCCGACGTTTCGCCTTCGATTGCACGAGGCATCTTCAGGGATCTTCACTTCACGAGATCGAAAGACTGTCTCTTCGAGCTCCTTCACAATGAATCAGCGACATCCTGCATATTCAAAAACCGGGACGGAATACCGGAATATTATGCCGGCGCCTCTGGCAACCACCGCCGCGACGCGCCGAGGGCTATCGTGTTGGCCAGCGGTCAGTGTAAACAGTTTTGTGATAAATAGTGTTGCGGCGACCGTTGCGTTGTTAATTTCCCGTCCCGAGAGTAAAATCGTTTTTTTTTTTCGTGTTTCCCGTGGTCGATGTCAAACTGTTCAAATATCACAAGGTGAAAACTATTCATCGATAAATTGAAAATTGACTTGTGAGCGTTCAGGAATATTGGCGGGCGAGAGTAAGTGTATAAATATTTTAGTTAGATGTTTGGGGTGCATATAAAATGTACAGGGATATTGAAATAGAGTCCGTATAATTCTTTCTTTATGAATATGAGAGAATATGTTAAATGTGAGAGTTTTGTGGATTTTTATAGATCATTTATATATATTATAAGCGAAATAAACTAAGTATCGAATAAAAAAGATTTAGTATAAAACATTAATTTTCTCGCTTATTTTAAATTGAATTAACTGAACAGATAAAATGTTGACATTGCTAAATAAACTGCTGGCCATTTACTTTGCATCAACTTTGTTTTTTTTAAAAACTAAAGAGGTTACAGGGATTCGGTTTTCGATGTTTAAAGGCTCTATCTACCTAGAATTAGTAAACGCTGCCTCGGTTCAACAAAATAGTCTTCCGCATAATATAGAGGGTGTTATATAAAATCGTGCAAATTTTACAAAAGTTCGGAAGTCCTGAGTTTCTGTAATTTGTAGTTTTGTTTAATTTTGGGCATGCTATGATATTCTACGAACTATTATCTAAAATCAATTGGGCGGATTTTTAATTCATTCATTTGTTTTTAATATACGGGGTGAATTTAATAATTTCTGAACTTCCAAAAGAAAATTATTTTTAACTATTCTCTTATTATTTAAAATTAATAATTTTTGCATAACTTTATCTTAGTTAAGATTGCGTTAATCAAAAAAACTACCGCTGTATTATACATACACAATTTTTGAATCAGTAACATAACAAAATTTTTGCAATTTTTTAAAGATCCTCATCAATATAAGTTAAGCTAATTTTCAGAGACCAAAGAAAGAATTGGCATTGACGCTGATACAATTTTTATAAACTATAGTCATATTTACCCAAACGGTTTTTTACCTTTTGACAAAAACCTTCAAGTTGCTATAGAAACGTTTGTTATATAGGCTTTTCTATTAAATTTAACTTAATTACCTGCGTGAGAAAAATTTTATACACATTGATAGAACTATAATTTCAAAACTAAAAATTCAAAATGGCGGCGTCAGTATGGAGGAGGGTTAAAATTTTACGATTAGATTGAAATTTGACATATGGGAATTTAGGAGTTGCTGAGTTAAATTGATATTGGTTGAACATTAAAAAAGTTCTAAGAATGCCGTTTTCGATGATTAAAGACATTACCCCCCGTATTCACTAAAAAGGTTTAAGAATTGGACCAGGTCTAGTTGCCATGGTACTTAAAACTCTTAGCTCGCCAGTTATGTTTCGCTTATGTCACTGTCATTTTGTAATTGTGACATTTAGAAAAATTACTTGTTCAATCTTTGCATATGTCTTAAACCTGTAACTGTCGTTAGTCCTGGTCTAAATTTAAACCTCTTTAGTGAATATGGGTGTATATGTCTTGAGTTGGTCAATATTGTGCTGGTTTGCCAAGATTACACTCCGCATTATATATAGAGTGTTATACAAAATCGCGCAAATTTTAGAAAAATTTGTGTCTCGAGTTTTTGAACTTTCGGATTTTGCTTAATTTTAGGCGTGTCGTGATAATAATAATAATAATAATAATAATAATCGGATTCCAAATTAAACACCAAAAAAATAACGTACACAAAATAAACTATCTCTTGTACATGGAGGACATAGAATTATATACAAGCACAAAAGCAATGCTTAAGGAACTCCTTAAAATCGCAGAAACGTTTACTCTGGACATCAACATGGAATTTGGTATAAGTAAATGCAAGCTACTTCATATCAACAAGGGACAGTGGAAAGACCACCCTACGGGGGAAACAATCAACAATGAAACTATAGATAACATGCTCAAAGAAGAAACATACAGATACCTAGGCTTCCATCAAAGCACCAAACCACACTCATAATCAAATCAGAGCTCAAGACGGAATTTAAAACCAGACTCACAAAGCTACTAAAAACAAAACTAAATTCCAGAAATCTAACGAAAGCTATTAACACCTTCGCCATACCTATTCTTACGTTATTCCTTTGGTTTCATTAAATGGTCACACACAGATGTAGAAAACATTCACATTCTCATACGCTCTGAATTCACTAAACATGGGAAGTTACATCCCAACGCATGCAAGGAAAGACTCACCATCGAGAGAAAAGAAGGAGGGATGGGAATAGATATATAATCGCTAAATAAAAAACAAATTTACGAACTCGAAGAATTATACACCGCTCGACCTGTCTCAAACGAGCCAGGCAGCAGACGCACATAGTCACATCCAATCACGACTAGAAAAGATGAACACCTGGTCTGAAAAAACACTTCACGGAAGACACAGATACCACATAAAGCAAGACCATATACATAAAAAGCTTTCATATACGTGGTTACAAGAAGGGCAGCTGTTCTTTGAAACAGAAGGCTTCCTGCTTGCCATACAGGACAAAGTCATAACAACCAGAAACTACCGAAAGCACATCATCAAGGACACAACCACTGAAGACGAGAGGTGTATCACATCACGAGTGGCTGTAGAATAATAGCCGGAACTGAATACACCGCGAGACACAACTCAGCAGTGAAGGTCGTTCATCAAGCATTAGCCACAACATACAAACTAACGGAGAACACAGACCCTTACTACCATTATACACCAACATCCATACTTGAAAACGAAGAAGACAAGCTCTACTGGGACATTGACATCCACACAGATAAAACAATCCCCGCAAACAGACCCGATATCACCTTTCAATCCAAAAAAGAGAAAATCACTTATTTAATTGACCTGGCTGTCCCCAACGACGAGAATATCCAAGCGAAATACAGTGAGAAGATCGCCAAATGCACTGACTTGGCAATGGAAGTAAAAAGGCTGTGGAAACAGAAAAGAGTCATCATTGTTCCTTTCGTAATATCAGTAACCGGTCTCACCCCAACAACGTTTACACCGCATTTGGCTCAATTAGGACTTAATACGGACATTTACAGGAACATCCAGAAATCGGTCCTTTTAAAAACATGTAGCATCGTTAGGTCATTTCTTAATACACAATAGTTGTTTGTTTTTCATTTCCTTTTTTTTATTTTATTTTTTTTGCTGACTTGGTATAATTCCGTCAGTATAAAATACCACCACAGGAATACTGTGAGACAACAAGTCATAAAAATAATAATAATCATAATAATAAAAAATCAAAGCGTACCTCATTGAAAGACCTTTTTACTGCGTTAATGATTTTTATAATGAATAAGTCTCATTAAAATATTTTTTATTTGTTTGTTTACTTAAATCCTTTGGGGTGTCATGTGCCAGCTGCTAGCATAGAATTTGAAAATCATTTTATAAAGGAATGAACTGTCTGATACTCCGTTAAAATTAATTATTTTGTTACGTATTAGATTAAAGTTATAAATTTTCTTTTTTTGAATGTACTTTAATTACTATATTAGTTCAGTATACTTTTTGTTTAACTTCGCTTATTTTGGTTGTATAACGATAACAAAATAGAGTCTAAGGTCGCATATTTATTGTTTATTTCCTTATTATTAAGGTCACCTAGATTCATTAACGGCTTTACGGCAATGTTATGTCCTAACAAATGTTTCTTTTTTCGTGATGGTTTTATAGCTATCATTAATCAGTATATTTACAATTTATGCATTTTCATTGACCTATCGAAAAATATGATTTTTTTCGATTAATATGTCGTTTTTCATTGTTTTATTATTATTATTTTTCTAAGGTAAATTTCGCTTTGTCCATAACAATTTTCCTTTGGCAATAAAGCATACTTTTGTTTGTTAAACTGTCAAAGTTTCGCAACTTAATTGTTACATCCTCAGGACAGATATATAGATCCTATATCCTGCATGAAACCTATCTTATCAGTCTTTACCTACTCCGTTGTTCCGAATGTATTTACCAGATATTAAGTTTCTAAATGGTTTTCGTTAACGATCCTCTTGTTTTTATGCTAGAGTGGTGTATTATTTAGGGGTACGATCCAGTAAAACAAAAACAAAAGTATTTTCTTAAATTGTCGACATTCCGAAACTTTATTGTGGCATCTCCAGGACATATTTATTGATTTTATATCCTGCATGAAATCCATATTATCAGTCTTTACCTACTCCGTTGATTCACAGATATGTCCCAGATATTAAGTTACTAAATGGTTTTCGTTAATGATCTTCTTGTTGTTATTTATCTGTACTGAATCCCATTGCTCTTATGACGTGCTAATTTTTTTAAAACTTTAATAATTGCATCTTAACTTTATTTTAGACAATTTCCGCAGAAACGGTGACATCTAGCGACTTTACAAAGAATATAATTTTTATGTAAACGGCACACTGTGGGCCACAAATACCCTAAACTATTTAAAAAGTCCAAAAATCATTTTCGTATTTTGCCTTTATTATCACAAATTGGTTAAGTAGGCCATGAAGATTCGGAAACAAGTGTAACAAGTCGAGTGGTTGTCATAGTAATGACAGAAATAATTTTCAAAGTTTGTTGTCAGTAATATTCTTGTACTGTTATATGATATTTTAATAGTTTTGTCGGCTAAAAATCGAGCAGTTATTATAAGATAATTATCTTTTTACAAAAATTAAAATGCAAGAAACCATCGAAGGTGAGTTTTTATCCATTTTTGACGCTGATAAACTAATTCTTAAATACAACCAGATCATAATCAGCATTCAGCTTATAAAAAAATATCACAATAAACTATTTTCTGACTTTATTAAGCAATATCTTAAAATGTTAGCATTTGTTAGGACTACCATTACTATTAAAAGTTCTACTAATATATCATAATGTTTGCTGTATAATAAAATCCTGCTCCTAGCTGCTCCTTTTTCAAAAAAATATTTTTTTAGATAACTAAGTATATCATTTTAATTTTTATATTTTCTGAAAACACACAAGCACACAATATTCATATATGTAACTCTCCTAATAAATGACTGATTGCAGTGAAACAAAAAACATTTTATGAAAAATAGATTAAGTACTTACCCAATTACCAGAAATGACCGCCATTTTGAATACCAAGATGGCGGCCAAGTTCAAATACATCGCTAAGTGATTTTACACTTTCGTTGTACTTTTATTTCTCTATTTCTGAGTTAGATATTCTTTTTAACAAATTTGTAAAATATGGCGCTTTTTTTTTAGAAATTAGACATTCAATTCAGATAAAATCACTATATGAATCCCGTCATCAAGAACGTGCCATAGACGATATCTTATCTAATATTTTATGTGCAAATTGTCGAGATCAGAACCAAAAACGGGTAAAATCTTTGGCACATAATTATTTCGTTCAATTCCGAAAAAAATGGCAAGCGGCCAATAGAAACGCAAATAGATTTTTGACAAGTCATGCGGCATGGCTGGAAACAAATATTACAATAACGTGCACCAAGCCAAAAAATTCTACTTTGGGTCGACCAAAGGTACCATTTAATAGTTTAAGTTATGGTGGAAAGTACAAGAGAACCGAGAAACTGTGAGAATGTGAAACCGATGAGCTCGTATTTGCTGCAGAAATGGGTCTGAGGGGTTCCGGCAAGCCAGCAGCTGCAAGTCTATTGGCTATACATTTAAAAGTATTAAATAAAAACAATACAACAAGTTCACCGCTCCAGATGTCTCCAGAAAAAGCACTATCTTTAATAATAGATACAAATCTTTCCAAGCGTCAGTATCAACTCTTAAGAAACAATGCAAAAGAAAGTAATGTAAACTTGTATCCATCATACAATATTGTAAGAAAGGCCAAACAATCTTGCTATCCAACAGAAATCACCGCTACTGAACACTCTGTCTCTGTCACATTACAATCTTTACTGGATCATACGGTATCCAGATTGTTCTTGGCACTTGACCTCTCCTCCGATAATTTTCCTCAAAATACTAATACATTTACTTCGCTGAGTAAGTGGGGTTGTGATGGTAGCTCAGGGCAAAAAGAGTATAAGCAAAGTTTTCAGGGTGAGTTTTCTGACACTAATTTACTTTTGTCCTGTTTGGTTCCGTTAGAATTATATTATAAAAATTTAAAAAATGAGAAAGTTCTTGTATGGCAAAATCCGCGGCCTTCTTCCACTGTTTACTGCAGGCCTATAAAAATGCAGTTTTTAAAAGAATCAATTCAAGTATCTAAGACTGAAAAGTATAACATGGATACAGAAATACAAAAATTGGTCGAAACTCGGGTTGTACTGAGTGAGCATGTGTCTGTTAACATAAATCATAGTTTAATCATGTCAATGATTGATGGTAAAATGGTCAGTGCTTTGACAGATACATCTTCTCAAACGTGCTATATTTGTGGGGCCTCACCGTCACAAATGAATTCCATAGATGATATTTTAAAGAGACCGATTAAGGAACAATATTTAAATTTTGGTATGTCTACGTTACACGCGTAGATTCGCTGTCTTGAATGTCTCCTCAAAATAAGTTACAGGTTAAGTTTACAAAAATGGCAGGCTCGTGGAGAAGATAAAATAAAAATTAAAGAAGAAAAAGAGAGAATTCAGAAAGACTTTAGAAATCGTTTAGGTATAATTATAGATCAAACAAAACAAGGGGTGGGGACAAGTAATGACGGTAACACCGCTCGAAAATTTTTTCAAAATTTCAAAATTTCTGCCGAAATAACACGTTTAGATCAAAATTTATTATATCGTTTTTTTGTAATCCTACAAGTAATTGCCAGCGGACTTAACATTGATATAAACAGTTTTAAATCGTATTCCTTAGAAACCGACAAACAATTTGTACATCTGTATCCATGGTATAAAATGCCTGTCGCTATACATAAAATTCTTCTCCATGGAGCAGAAATCATCCAATCATGTCCTGTGCCCATTGGTCAATTATCGGAGGAGGCTCAAGAAGCTCGAAATAAAGAATATCGACAATACAGGGAACATCGTTCAAGAAAAATGAGCAGAGTGGAAACTAATATTGATGTCTTCCACAATTTGTTGATTTCTTCCGATCCTTTCATTACAAGTTTACGAAAACTTAAATTGCCGGTAAAGAAAAAACTCGTTCCAGAAGCATTAAATTTGTTAAAATCATTTAATCCAAATCCATCATCTTTAAACGACCGTGACAGTAGTGACAGTAGCAGTGATTCTGAATAACTGTCGATATTATTTGCTAACAAATGAGTTTGTTCTATTGTTAATAATATCGTTTTATTTGTTTGTTCTTAAATAAATACAGTTCAATTTTTATACCGTTCCCCCGTTTTCACCTTTGACAGCTTTTAATTGACAATTATTATGTCAAATTTTAATATAAATATGTCAATAATGTCATATTTTGTCATATGTCAAAAGGGGAACGTTAAAAAAATTGAACTATATAAGTTTATATAGTGTTACTGTTATAGGTATAATGATAAAGTTTAATTACTGATACTTCTTTGCCGTTACGTCATGAATGTCACCAAGCGTCATCTTATGGAATTCATCGGTTGCCATATTATAACGTAACAGCAAAGAATCAATAATTAAACCATTCTTAATATTTATTTGTTTTACTAGGAATAAAAGTCTATGAAAAATAAAAAAGTTTGTCAACTGTTAATCAAATTCTCACACACACTGTTACTAGGTTTATAAATATATAAATTATATAAAATTATATAAAATATAATTTAAAAATCGTTTCTGAATTTTGGTTATTCTTATCAAAATTATTTATCAATACATTGTTAACTTCAGTCAATTCAAACGACTGATCTGTTTTGTAATATAGATATTTTTGAGATTACCCTGTATAATAATAAGTTTTATGAATGTCAAATAAACTCAAAACAATCAATTTTTCATTATTCAAATACTTTTTTTTGTCATTTAAACATATTTCGAGTTTTTCAAGATCACAGGGTCCTTCTGGCCCACTGTGCGGCATACGAAATTGAAGTCTTAGAGGAATGGGGTGAAATTTACTTAAATACCCCTGGTTAGCACGTCCCTGGTTAAAATTAACGTTGTTCAATAGGCTCAAATAAACTAACTTATTAACAGCAATTTACGTCCCAAAATTGATTGCGCTAGCTGAAGTAATTCCAGAGTTATAAAACGAAAACTAGTTTATAAAGGCCATCTTCAAACGAGTCTAGCTCCCTGAGGAAGCCTTTCCGGACTCATGTGCATATGAATTTTTTTTATTTGTTCTATCTGCCCTAAAAGTTTGTAACATGATCATATTAACAGCCTGTATACTCTAATATATTTACTGAATTTGGTACATATTTATTATTATAATTATATCCCACACTAAGGAGATCATAGTATCGCGGAGCATTAACCTCTTTTCTCTACTACATTACTACTTATGGAATATTAATTTTACCCATTTTCCGAAGCTTAATAACAGTTTTTGTGGGTGAAACAAAACAGGCCATGAAAAATGGGGGCATGTGTACATATGGACATGCATGCATTTTATTACTAGCGGGAAAAGGCGTGCTTTTTGTACGACTACATTAATGACCTAGATCCGTTTGGGGCTGCATTTCCACTGCAGTTATGTTATTAGCTTTTGAGAATTGATACGCAAGACTTGTGTACCTTCGAAATGTATGACATTTTTAACTTAAAGTTTGTGAATGTAGTTGCTGAGCTGTTTCAAATGCTTGTAGTTTTGTTTAAACTTAGATAGGGACTAATGTTTCTATAACATATTTTTATTACTTAAACAACCTTTTCATATTTTGCATTTGTACAGGGTGTTCCAGCGAGGACTGAACAGGGACCTATTTTCGACCTTCCTTGTATTTTGGAAAAATTCAAAATAGCCAATCGATGTATTTTTTCTTGTAGAATCCAAAAATGTCATCGAAAAAATATTTGAACCAGAAACAAAAGAGTTACGCTATACATCAGGTGTTTTTTAAATGGAATGTATCGTTTTTTATACGATTTTTGGAAAGAGTGATTTTTTTTATGTCCGTTCTGATTAAAAGATTTGATTTTGCGATAGCTGTTTATATTACATTTTAATGTTTTACAAACTAAAATTTTAGCTTCACCTGTTTAAAATATACGATAGGTTGGTATAGGTGATCAAGGTAAAATGACGTTTGAATGCTTTGTCAATAAAAATTGACATTATTTTAATTATTGTCGAAGTCTTCACCTAAAAAATATATATTTGACTCTGATCGAAATGAAATACTCTTTGGACGAGAGACTACAGATTGTTATGCTATTTTACAAGTGCCAAGAAAATGCAAGAGAAGCAAGAAGAAGATTTATTGCAAATTTTCATAGAAATATATCCATCAATACAATTCTAAGGATAAAAAACCTATTTGAGGAAAATAAAACTTTACATGATAGAAAAAGAAATTCAATAAAAAATAATTATTAAATAATAAAATAAAACTACTAATAACATAAGTTTTCAATGTGACCGCCGTTTTTCTCGAAATAACATCGATAACCCCTTTGTAGCCTTTCTAAACTTGCTGTTACAATATGATTTTCCTGGTTAAGGCGGTTTATTTCATCGACAATTTTTCCCATGATCTCTTGAATATTTTCGTTTCGTTGTCTGTATACGACGTTCTTCAAATGGCCCCAAAGAAATGTATCCAAAACTGAGAGGTCGGGGCTATTGGGCGGCCAAGCATATGTTCCATTTCGCCCTATCCATTCGTTATGGCGCCGATTTAAAAATTGAACCACATCATGCACGGCATGAGGAGGCGCCCCATCATGTTGCCAAATTAAATTCTGATATTCTGCCAATGGTAAGTCTTCCAAAAAATTTTCAATTTCGTTTTCTAAAAACTCATAATATCTGTGCCCATTTAAAGTCCCGTTAAAAAATATTGGTCCCAAAATTTTTTTGTTTTTTATCCCACACCAAACATGAATACAATTCCTCCCTTGAAATTTAATAGTCTGCAACTTTTTTGGATTTTCAACGGCCCAGTGGTGACTATTATGTCTGTTGAATACTCCCGATGTTGTGAAAGTAGCTTCGTCGGTCCACACAATATTTTTGAATAAATCAGGGTCTTCGTTTTCTTGCCGAATTACCATTTGAGAAACAAATTGGAAGCGAAGTTCTCTTTGTGCCGGTGTTACGTGCTGAAGTAGAAGGATACGAAAAGGCCTAAATTTATGAATTTTCAGAGTCCTGTGAACAGTCCCTCGGGTAACTCTTCTGCGCCTTACACCGCCACCGTACTGAACTTCCCGAACTGCATCCGAAATAGATTTGGTTGGATTAACTTGAAAATAATTTATAATGGCCTGGTCTCGATTTCTTCTTCTTTGTATATTTCTTTTTCTATCATGTAAAGTTTTATTTTCCTCAAATAGGTTTTTTATCCTTAGAATTGTATTGATGGATATATTTCTATGAAAATTTGCAATAAATCTTCTTCTTGCTTCTCTTGCATTTTCTTGGCACTTGTAAAATAGCATAACAATCTGTAGTCTCTCGTCCAAAGAGTATTTCATTTCGATCAGAGTCAAATATATATTTTTTAGGTGAAGACTTCGACAATAATTAAAATAATGTCAATTTTTATTGACAAAGCATTCAAACGTCATTTTACCTTGATCACCTATACCAACCTATCGTATATTTTAAACAGGTGAAGCTAAAATTTTAGTTTGTAAAACATTAAAATGTAATATAAACAGCTATCGCAAAATCAAATCTTTTAATCAGAACGGACATAAAATAAATCACTCTTTCCAAAAATCGTATAAAAAACGATACATTCCATTTAAAAAACACCTGATGCATAGCGTAACTCTTTTGTTTCTGGTTCAAATATTTTTTCGATGACATTTTTGGATTCTACAAGAAAAAATACATCGATTGGCTATTTTGAATTTTTCCAAAATACAAGGAAGGTCGAAAATAGGTCCCTGTTCAGTCCTCGCTGGAACACCCTGTACAAAATAAGTATAAATATTCTGAGTGAACTGGATAATCAAGAGAAGAAGAACAATTAGAGAACTAAGAATTTATTGTTTCTAATCGCTTTCACGTTATCGTTCTAGTATTTTTCTTACCATTTTTTTTTTGTTCGGAAAGAATTGTCGTGCATTAATTGTTACTGATGACGAAGCATAGTACATTCATGTTAATGTAAAAAAGGCAACTACTCGAGAAAAAAAAAACCGACTTTTATTCTCATAAGATCATGTTGAATATATGGAAACAGGAATGCTTTGCTGATCTTCTGGTAGACGCCATTCATGAAAAACTTTTTCGCTCTTTACCCAGCAACCTGAAGAGAACCAGTGCAATGACCTCCCAGATCACCAGATCTATAAACCATTGAGTTTTTTCTACTAGAAACATCTAAAAACTAGAAGTTTGCGTCATGGAATAATTCATGAATATTTATTAGCTCAGGAAATGTTAAATAACATACGCAGAGGATTTCAAGACCCTTGTAGCATATATAGGTACACAGGTAGTAACTTAAATAGAAATCATGATTCTTGGGATTAGACCGTGTCAAATTAGAATCACTATCCGACGTTTCGCCTTCGATTGCACGAGGCATCTTCAAGGATCTTTACACCACGAGATCTCTCTGAATGAGCTCGAAGAGATTCAGGCGGGCTTTTATACCCGACTTGTGCTCGCCGAAACGTGATGCTGTGTTAAGATCGGTTTCCACGTGTGATGTAGACCGTAACCGGTATCTTTATTGACATTTTTTGTATGTTTAAATATTTCAATAGATTCTTTAATTTTTCGTTTATAAAAACCTGGAACCGATGCTAGAACCTTGGTTACCTTTACATTTATAATATGGTCAGTGATATGCCGGTGTTCAGCTACAGCAGATTGACAAATTTGTTCTAGTTGATATTGAGCGTCCTGTTTCTCCCACATACACTTCTTCACAACAGCAAGGAATTTTATATACTCCTTCTGTTTGGAAAGACTGTACGTATGTTGGACCGCCGAAGTAATCGTCCTATTTTGTCTGTAGTGCCATGTATGTAGGGAAGAATAACACTACCTAACGGTGGCTTCTTAGCATTCTCCTTTGGCGGAGTTGAATTAATATATCTTTTAATTAAACTCGTAATATCTTCAGTGCAATAGCCATTCCTTATGAGAGCTTCGGTCAGTTTTCGAGAATCTTGATCAGTAATTGAAATAGCTCTGAATACTAATGAGTTAATAACCGATTTCTTTTGTGCTGGATGGTGATGGGAATCTAGAAAGAGAATCGTTACATTACATTCAATTTCCAGTGTGAACTTGATATTATGATGTTGATTAAGGTGGTCTAAAAATACGAGGACATTATCCTGTCCATGAGGCGAAACGACAAAAGTATCATCTACATATTTGAACCAGTGTTTTGATTTTAGTAGAGCAGATGTTAGAGCAATATCCTCAAAGGTTTCCCTAAAAATATTCCCTACCACAGGTGATAGAAGAGATCCCATAGCTGCCTCTGAAGTTTGTTCATAAAAAGTTCCTTGAAAAATGAAATAAGTAGATGTAAGACAAGCTTCCACTAGATCTATTAAGTTCTTATCAAGATTAGTATGATCCCATATGTCTGATATAATGGAAATTGAGTCGTTGACAGGAACATTCGTGTATAGTGATTCTACATCGAAACTGACCAAAATATCTTCGGGATCCAAGTTTTTGATAAAAGAATCTATTGTTCCAGTAAATGGATTAAAAAAATTTGAAACATGTTTACCTAGTTTGTATATGGGCGAGTCTATTGACTGACGATCGGTCGAGGGGGTATATTGTACTTGTGTAACTTCGGAAGAGCGTATAACCTAGGAATCTTGGAGCTATTTGGTTTTAATGATTTCTTCTTCGCTGTTGGTAGATTGGATGCGTTAATTAGGTTGGTGATGCGTCTTTCTATTCTACTTGTAGGGTCTGTTTGCATAATCTTATAGGTGTTATTTTTAAACGTGTTCGGATTATTTGTTGCGTTTAGATTGAGAAACAAAAATCTTTTTTGGCTTTTTCGCTAAATAAAAATATTTAACTTTAAATTAATTTAAGCATAATATTTAATAAAATGTAATACCTCAACATGTAGACTAGTCTGTCTACAGAATGTTTCGATACATAATATAAACAATATTATTTAAACAAGCATAAGTAATTAGTCATTTACCTTAAGTTTCAATTAACTTAAAGTTAAATATTTTTGTTCAGTTGCGAAAAAGTCAAAAAAGATTCTTGCTTATAGGTGTTGTTGTCCAAAAGTTGAGTTACCTTTTCCACGTATTCCTTTCTCTCCATGACAACCGTGGCGTTGCCTTTATTTGCTGAAAGTACCAGAATGTTTGCATCTTCATTTAAGGTCCTCATTGCTGTCTCGTATCTGACTTCATCGGCTTGTTCCACTAGTAACCTTCTGATTGCTGCTTCAACAGAGGACACTATGTCTTCCACGAGAATGCTACTCGGTCCTATTGCGGAATTTTGGCCTTTAGAAAGGACGGAATGTTCTGCTTCAGTTAACGGCTTGGATGACAAGTTGATAAGTATATTCTGCAGAGGTTTCACTGGATATTTTCTGTTAAAGAGACAGAACAGATTTCTAATACACATAAGAAGATTGGACAATGTTTGCGATCCCCGAAAGGTATTTTACCTTTCCAAACAGAAGGAGTATATAAAATTCCTTGCTCTTGTGGAGAAGTGTATGTGGGAGAAACAGGACTCTCAATATCAACTAGACTTAAGGAACATGTATTAAATAGTAACAAATTGGTCAATCTGCTGTAGGTGAACCCCAGCATACTACTGGCCATATTACAATTCTTCTACCATCGGTTCCAGGATTTTTTAAACAAAAAATTAGAGAATCCATTGAAATATTTAAACATACAAAATATTTCAATAGAGATACGCGTTATGGTCTAGATCACACGTGGAAACCGATCTTGAAAAAGGGTCACGGTGTGGCGAGCACAAGTCTGAGTGAAGATATCTGAAGATGTCTCGTGCAAGCGAAGGCGAAACGTCGGATAGTAATTCCATGATTTCTAAATTGACCAAAGCCGTGAAAGCTTCTGTTCTATGCTAACTTCAAAAATTCACTTTATTATTTAAAACATGGTCTTATAGAGAATGAAAATACATTTTAATCAAAATATCGCAGGAGCCCCCTTTCGAATTAACATTTTTGAAGGAGAATATCTTGATGGTAAGGAGATAAAGTAGGAGAGATTAAATTTTGTAAAAGCTTCTTTGAACTGCCTCGCCATTTTTAGCAAAAACAACAACCCACGAAGATTAATGGGGTGAATCATTTTTCCTGGGATGTGTGTAAACAATGGAAGATAATATACACTGGTTATACAAGTCTATCCGAAACAACTAAAAAAAACCAAAACTTTGGTATTTTTTTCCAACCATATACATTTTCAATAAATGTATACAGGGTGTCCGAATTTGGTTGCAAAAGCAGTGTATCTCGCTTATTTTTAAAGATAGAACCTTGCGGTTTTTACGAACCTGAGCTAATTTTTTGTGAAACTCATAAAGCCGTAAACAAAATTTCATAGCCTTCTTCGTTTATGAGATTCAGGGCGAAATAGAAAATTTTGCATTTTGGGACCCCCTCGTATCTCGGTTATCCTTTAACTTAACGCAAAGGGAAAAATTGCTGCTTATGCAGTTTTTTACGTTGGATCCAGTGGCGTAGTCATATTTTTCATTTGTGTTGTTATTTTTTAGATATGGCCCAAAGTTGTGTTTTTTTTAAATGAGACACCCTGTATATTTGTCCAGAAATTGATTTGCCCTTTTAAAAGCTTCTCAAAAATATATAATAGTAAAAATCCTAATTTTTATAATTATCATCCCAAATTTTGTAGTAGGCCATGCAAAACGATGCCGTTTTCTTTTGTTTTCTTGGAAGCAAATGACATTTCCCAATTTTGTACGCGTATATAAAATATAGCGCTAGTTTTTTGTATTTATTTATTGTGTAAAAATATATTTGTATTATTATGGAAGAAAACCAAACTTTCGAACATTATGAAAAGTACGATATGTTATCTTGTTTTATAGCAAGTAATGAAAATGTTGAAGCGGCTTCTGAGATGTATTTTAACAGGTAAATAGTTAATTTTTAGGTATGTTGAAATACTATTGCTTAATTTCTATTTAGATATCCAGAAAGGAGGCAACCTAATATATCCACTTTTTATCGGATAAAAAAGAATTTACTTAATCACGGATCATTTATCAAACCTCGTACGAAAACATATAATAAAGAAAATCGGGAGGCTGAGGAAATTACGGATCATTTGTCAAACCTCGTACGAAAACATATAATAAAAAAAATCGGGAGGCTGAGGAAATTACGGTTTTGGCTAATGCAGAAGCTTACCCTACAAACCTTTGTAGGGCCAGTGAAAAGAGCATAGGGATTCCAAAAACTAGAGTTCAAGAAATTCTATAAAAGCACAAATACCACTCTCTGCAATTGGTTTCGAGAAAGATGCGATATGGTTAGAGATTTTGAAAGGAGGGTTATATGGTCAGACGAAGCACATTTCAGTAATTCTGGTAAACTCAATAGGCACAATAGTAGATTCTGGTCCCAGGAAAATCAACACCAAATATTTCCCAGAAGACAGCAGGGCAGGTTTAGTTTAAATGTGTCCTGCTTCACATTAGGAACACATATAAAATTTTATATATTTGAGGAAAATCTAACAGCCAAACGCTATATAGAAATTTTAGAAACAGCTATACCTGAATTACTTGACGATGTTCCTCTAGCGCAAATTAACGAAATTTATTTTCAACAGGACGGTGCTCCTGCACACAATTATGGAATGAGATTATTTCTGGACAATAATTTTACCAATCAAGGGATCTGAACAAATGGACCTATAAGATGGCCCCCTAGGTCCCCAGATTTGTCGATTTTAGATTTCTTTCTATGGGGATATCTGGAAAATAGAATTTACAAACACCACTATGATAATGTCCAAGATTTAGAAAATGCAATAAGAGAAAATTTTCGCTATTTACAAAATCATCCCGTTATTTTGCTTAATTCCCTAAAACAAATACGAAAATTGTGCGAAGCATGCATAGAACAAAATAGAAATCAGTTTGAACAGTTCTTTTGATTTCCTTGGTTACTGTAGTTCTTATACGACAGTTGATTTTTGCTGAAAGGCTTGTTACATAATAATTTATTACTGTTTTGTTCTTGTGTTACATAAATCTAGGTAGATGGTACTTTTTTGGTGCGAAATTATCAATACATATTTTGATAAATAGATTTAATTACATATTTATTTTGATTTATTGTTAGGATGTAGATATTGTTAACGACTTTAAATAAAAAGCAACATTGTTTTGCATGGCCTACAGCAAAATTTTTGAAAAGCTTTTAAAAGGACAAATCAATTTCTGGACAAATATATAGGGTGTCCCATTTAAAAAAACACAACTTTGGGTCATATCTAAAAAATAACAACTCAAATGAAAAATATGACTACGCCACTGGACCCAGCGTAACAACTGCATAAGCAGCAATTTTTCCCTTTGCGTTAAGTTAAAGGATAACCGAGATACGAGGGGGGTCCCAAAATGCAAAATTTTCTATTTCGCCCTGTATTTCATAAACGAAGAAGGCTATGAAAATTTTGTCACGGCTTAATGAGTTTCACAGAAAATTAGATCAGGTTCGTGAAAACCGCAAGGTTCTACCTTTAAAAATAAGCGAGATACCCCGCTTTTGCAACCAAATCCGGACACCCTGTACAGAGATAATTTTTATCTTCCCTGGTACAAGAACTCAGCCGAAAAAAAGTTTTTCGAAATCGGTTTATTTATAACAAATATATGGGGTTTTGAAATTGATAGTTGATATAATATAAGTGTTGGCTATTGTACTGTTAATTAGATTTTGTATTTTATTTTACATAAATAAAAAACTCAATATTAAACGACGTATATTCTTAAATACGGTTACCACAAACCTACAGGAAAAATTAAATAAAAGGAAACACGCGAAATTTATTAAAATAATAGTAGCGCTTATGAATAATTTTATAAATATTTATTTACCTTTTTACTTATTTCAGTTATTTATGTTTAAGTAAGTAAACAACATACAATTATCTGTCTCCATCATTTTCATAAGCGCCAGGAACCCGGTACACAACAATCAAATAACTCTACTGACCCAAATTGATTTTAAATTGCCCTCACCTCTTTGCCTAAATATGTCCAACTCTCTATTGTCGAATATGCATTACGATACGATGGGACAATATATTTTGTATGTTTGATACTTTTAATCCGAGAGAAAAACAACATCGTCAATATTTGTATGCAGCTATAGCGGGGAAAATAATAACAATTAATTGTATATGTTAGACTCATATGCCGAATTCGCCTATTCGCCGAAATAAATACTCAATTCGCGATATGTTCAAAGCCAAATGATCCGTTGCCGAAAATATGGTCTATTTCGGAATATGTTTAAGTTGATTTAAACATTTCGCGAACTGATCCATTTGGAGTTGTTCAAATGCCAAGTGTAAATATATTTTGGCAGATGATCATATTTAGTTTTATATTTTGCCGATTGTGTAATTTAGTAATGTCCAGACCACGAATACGATTACAAAAATGCTATTTATCAAGGAAAACAATATTTATTTCTGAAAATAGGTTACAATTGAAATGAAAATTTTAATATTATCTATTTATTACAACAAGAAGAACTATCATGGCATTTGCTGTTACATTTAATACTGCTTGAAACACATTTGCACTTTCTATTTTGGCACTGTTTTTTGCAATCACATTTTATAAACCCCTGCTTGGACCTGGTTTCCTTAGCAGCAATCTGTCTCATTGAAAATGACGTTGCGGGAATATTTTCTGCCGTTATAAATTCACTTTGAGACAACTGCAAGAGAAATTTTTTGTTAAATACCTACGCCAGAAAATTACATAGTAAAAAATCGGTTTAAGTAACCTTAAAAAATAAGTGAATTAATGGAATAGAGTATAAAAATTGAGTATCTATATTTATTACGACTCTATTTTTAAACAAATTAATGATTTGCTTGTTAGTAAAAATTTCGTAAATTTACTCCAAAATTTAGTATAATTACACAAAATTTAATTTAAAAAAATCAATTTTTACTCAAATAATGAAAAATTTAATAAAACTAATCCCGAGCAGAGAGCAAACAAAACTCACAAATGTGTTTATTGCAACTCGCTTATCTTTGAACTAGAATTCGGCTCCCCATACTTTAGTTTAAAAGTAACCCAAAGGACCAGGCACACCGCCCATTAAAAATGGACCACGGTGAATTTTTCTAATTTTTACTTCCCTCGTAAGAGGGATGTTTGTAATCGAAAAAAATCACCCTGCGAGATTTTTACAGATCTTTGCATTTTAGGGTTCCTGTACCCCGAAAAACATGATCTCCCAATTTCGTCAGTCTGTCGGTCTGTCGGTCTGTGGGTCTGTCTGTACGCGGCATAGCTTAAAAAGTACTTATCCGATTGACTTCAAATTTTGGTCGAAATTCAAGGGTCATATAGGGATGGCACAGTTACAGTTTCACCCTGTATAGAGATGACATAAATACATTTTAGTGAAAATTCAAATTGCGGGAATAAAATGGCAGCCTTACAAAATGTAAAAAAAAATCGTTACTAAAAAACAACACATCCGATGGACTTTAAAATTTACGAAAAGGTAATGTGTGGTGTAAATATTAACCGGTAAATTTTTTATATAAATCCATGGTGGCGGAACAAAATGGCGGTCTATGGGGCATAGCTCAAAAACTACTCATCAGATTGATTAAAATTTTAATCAAAAATCAAGGGTCATATAGGGATGACACAGTTATATTTTGCCATTTTGGTAATAATCCAGCATAGAGGAACAAAATGGCAGCCTTACAAATTGTGAAAAAAAAATTATATTAAAAAAACGACACATCTGATATACGTTAATAATGAGCGCCTAAATAATGTGTAGCATGAACATTAACAATTAGAAAAATGTTTGTATAAATCCATTATGACAGAACAAAATGGCAGCTTCACAAAATGTAAAAAAATAGTAATAAAAAATATCGAGTGGAATTAAAGAATTGAGCAAAGGTATTGTGTAGCGTAGGGATTCAATGGTAGAAATTTTGTGTGAATCCATAAAGGGGAAAAAATGGCCGCCAATTCAAATAATTAAAAATTTACATTTGCATGCATAATATGTTAAACAGATATAGACTGATACATTTTTAGTTCGAATGCTTTATGACAAAATAAAATTGCGACATAATAAAACTTTTAAATATCCAATTAAATTCTTGGAATAAAATCTTCTATGGTGAAAAATAGCAAAGAACGAAAATTATTATTTTCCCTCGTAATGGATGTGTCCTTTTGTTCAAGAACAGACAAGATAAAGCATTTACATGTGAACATGTAATAAATAAACTATATACAGAAATAGTAGTGGTCGACCGTAGTAGTTATTCTGCAAAATTAAATAAGCTTTACCCTCCAGTTTTTGAAATACAGGGTGTTAAAATACGCCATTTACCTATATTTTTAAGGGTTTCCAAGGAAAAATAACTATAAAATAAAATTTAAAATAAACTGTTGTATTTTTGTTCTTAACATTCTATTTGCAACAAACAAAAAACAAATAAAGCAAACAATTGCAAGAGTTTATTTGAAATTTTTAGTTTATAGTTATTTTTCCTAGGCAAACCTTAAAAAATATGGTAAATTGCGTATTTTAAAACCCTTTATTTCAAAAACTGATTAATTTTGGAAAAAAATATTGAGTAATTTTTTCATAAATATCGACTAAAAATTGTGTCAATGTTACACAAAAGTTATGAAAATGTGCTCAAAAATAGAAGCTAAACACAAAAAAAAATAATTCACAATTATTATTTTAAATGAACACAACTTTGTGTAAATTTATTTATTTCTTTACCCCTTTTTAGTGAGGACCCTGCTTTGACAGAAAAGTTTGTTAATTTTGGGTTATATATGATTTAAAACTTTAAACAATGACATAAAAATAAAGTATTACTCACCTGAAACTCATTTCTAGCGTACATTTTTTCCAGAACACCATTAGCTGTACCTAGTTTATAAAATCCGTTTTCTTCAGAGATGACCATAGCCATAACATTTCTAGGAGCCGCCCGTCCTCTGTCTTCGTCAGGAATTTTTATAAGCACGTTTTGTCCAATAGAAACCGAAGGGAACTTTTTTGCACTGTAGCTTAACATTGTATCCGCCTGCCTTTTTAGCCCATGTGCACTAGCAGCTCTATTTTTCTCGATTAATGCCTTTCGGGCATTAAGTTTTCTGAAACAAAATAAAATATAGTAAAAGAGAAAAAACCGCTTAAAATCGGAGTTGAAAAAAATATTGTAAGCTAGGCTTTGATGGATAAACTTACTCGACATTGTCGACCTCTTCGGTACTTCCCAAATTATCATTAGAATCCCCTATTTGATCTTGCAGCTCCGAATTGAAATGCTCAGAAAATCCATCAGAATTATTATCTATTGGGTCCCCAGGTTCCTTTTGGTCAGCTGGAACTTGCATCGCATCTTCGGAAGTTGCAATTGTTACTCCATTTTCTTCGATCTCAGTTTCTAGGTAAAAAGATTCTTTTGGATTGGTTGCAGTATTTTCCATAACATTTTCGTTTGATAATAATTTTTCTAAATCTTCCTCTCCTTGCAATTTTTCAACAACTTGTAATGGCAAATCAGAATCTTTAAGACCATTTATCATGGAAACTCCAAATAAAGCCTCATAAGGAGTTCTTTGAATACCTTTGTGGTAGGATCTATTTTTTTTCATTTGCACAAATCTTAAACCCTCAGACCACTTTGTTGAATTATTTTCATACATCCATGTAACTAAGATGTCACGAACGTCTTGATTTGCCCTCTCCACAGATCCTTGACTCTCGGAATGGCGTGGTTTACCGTGAACAATTTTTGCCTCAAACATATCTGCTAAATTTGTGATTACAGCATTTACAAATTCCCTTCCGTTGTCACTATGTAGTAGACATGGCACACCAATTATACAAAATATGTCCATTAAGTTGTAAGCTACTTCTTCGGCCCTCTTTGTTTTCAAAGGTCGGAGAAACACAAATTTGGTAAGGTGATCTTGATAATTTAATATAAATCTGAATTCTCCATCTTTTTCAGATTGCATGTCTATGAGATCAACTTGCCCTCTTTTGTTAAACTGATTGGAAAGTAATGGCTTTGTAAGCAGTCCTTTTTTCTTAAGCTTTTTCTTTAGTTGGCATTGTAAACACAATTTGAGATATTCGTCAATAATACTTCTGCTAATATTACAATACCTTTTATTTATCTCCTTTTCCATTCCGAGGGTTCGTTTGTGTCCAGTGTCCTGATGAGCCTTTTCTAGAATATTATATAATTCTGTCACTGTTATGTAGTATTTTATAATGTCTGATTCATCTTTTCTCTTCTGTACTAATTTTTCCGTTTCTACAATGCTAAGAATCTCAAATCTGTTTAATCTACGATAATCCAATGAAGTCAGTTTTTCATTATGAGTTTTCCTCAAAAGACTTTCCTTCACTTCACATATAATTTCTTTGTATTTTTGCTCTGTTAAAGGCGAAGTGAAGTTATTGTTCGGCTTATCAACATAAAATCTCACTTTGTCATAAAATTCAGATTTATTTACGGACGATCTCACTGTTTCACTCATGTTCATTTATTAATTGCACACTTAAAACACAAATGCCAATACAAAAATTATAATAAAAACACTAGTTTACTGTAAGTTACACCAACGTTACACACAGGGCAAATAAAAACACCGCTTGCTTCCTTCATTTGCTAACGTATAAAAGATGATGCAATATATCGGGAATCGTGCATTTCTAAATTGCTCAGTCGGCAAAATGTAAATCTAATAATAATTATCGGCCGAAATTAGTCTATATTCGGCATTTAAGCAACTGTGGATTGCTCAGTTCGCGAAATGTTTAAATCAGCTTAAACAGATTCCGAAATAGACCATATTTTCGGCAACGGATCATTTGGCTTTGAACATATCGCGAATTGAGTATTTATTTCGGCGAATAGGCGAATTCGGCATATGAGTCTAACATATACATGGCGTCGTGAGAGAGGTAACGATAACCTAATAATTAAGTATACCCATGGCGACCCTCTTTGTATGTTTTAAATGTATCACCCTATATATTACATTATATTTCAATAGAGAATATTTTTCTCATTTCAAAAATGTATGGTATGTCTATGTTGGGTTCAGTAGTTTTTGAAATATTTACGTTTTAAAGTCGCGATAATATCAGATTTGGGTTTACGAAATCATAGTTGCCATGGGCAAAAAACAAAACAAAGCGAAAGATTCATCAAACGTCTTTAATGTTAATTAAAATTTATTTAGCCGCCAAAAGGAAATAGTTTAATATATAAAATAGGTCATACAGAAGAGGAAACATTTAACATACTTCGCATATTTAATAAAAACAGTAATATTGTTAAATATAAATATTTAATATTTGGCTATATAAATTACAACCTAATTAAAAAATGACAACAAAATATAACGGTCACACAATTAATAGCTAAACCAAAAGTAAAACCTAACAACAAAAGGCAGAGTTCCCGTCCCACCGTAAAAACGGAGGCAGCGCTCTTCCACTCAACCGAGTAAAAAAAATATAACGAATGCAAAGGAGGTGCCAAACTCGCTCAGCATGTTGATGAATACTAGTGATATAAGTTCTAGTTTCTAGAACAACAAGATACATATGTAGGACAGAGTTAGGAGACTCCTTTACAATTCACAAAAATGATATAAATATGAAGTAAAACAAAATGGAATAAAAAAATACGATAATAAAAGTTATAAACAGAGACACATGAATATAAGTATGATACAACACAGATGAAGGTAAACGAGAGTTGAGAGAAAAAGAGAAGTATAAATACAAGCACCTATAACGCAGATCCAAGTCGATTTCCAGGGTAAGCTACTGACAGTTTAACATCGACCTTTTAAGGCGTTTTTTGAATACAATGATAGATACGTTTTTAAGATTATCTGGAATATCGTCGTGAAATTTGGCAGCATTGTAATTGAAGGATCCACGGAATTGTGCGGTTCTGTGAGCGGGTATAGTTAACTCGTTTTTTCTTCGTGTGTTTAAATTATGTACTGAACTGCGAAATTTTAATTTATTGTAAAGGTAGAGCGGATATCGCCTGCATATAATTTTGTAATAGGAAATTGTACAATGCAAGTTCCGTCGATCCCTCATGCTAAGCCACCCAAGATTACTAAGATGAGCTGATATATGATCTCTCCTTCTCAGACCCAAGACAAGACGTACACATGCATTCTGGATGAGCTGTAGGCGTCAGTTGTCAGCCATTAGAATATTCAAATTCAATTCAATTTAAAACTTTTTATTTGCCTTATACGACATACAAATAATTGAAATACAGAATATTAGAAATAAATTGAAATACAAAATATTGGAATGTAAAAATTTAACAAAATATTAGAATATAAAAAATTAAATGTCATGTTTATAGGCAAGCAGGGTCTGCATAGCGATTTTAATAACCGTTGCACAGACTCAGACGCTTTCCGAGTCAGTGTAATGCAGCCCTTAGAAAATTGAAAAATATCAACGAGATTAATAATTTATAAATAATAATGAGCATTAAAACTAATCTTATTATTAAAAAGTGAATATTAAGAATGAAGTGTGAGAACAAAAACAAACAAAAACAATATCAATGTGTTATAGTTATACAGCAGACACCAGGAGGCTCAGAATGCAGGAAGCATGCACGGGCGGACACTTGAGAGGACGTAGCTAATATTATAGTTATTATTAGTTAAATTCTATTATTTGTTAAAAACTGGGCGAGTGCAGCAAACAAAAATATAATTAAAAAATATGTGAATATATAAAAATCAGTATGAATGAAGAGGTGCTTGTCAATAACTAATTAAATAAATAAGCAATAATAGTATTCATGGAATGCAAAATTCATCGGTTCAAATTAAATTAGGTTTGCGAATGCAACAACATATTTTTTATATGTGTCTTGAAGCTGCGTAACGGAAGTTGTTTAATATTATTTGATAAATTATTCCACATCTGAACTGCGACGAAGCTGAATGATTTTTGAAATGCTGCTGACCTATGCTGTGCGATCCTAAAAGAATCTAAATATCGAGTACCGTAGTTATGCTCCTGCGTTGTGAATATAGACCTTAAATATGGAGGTTGATTGGTTGTTAATATGCGAAAAATAAATAAGAACATATGATACTCGCGCCTTCTCGCCATTGACAGGATAGAATATCTATTGAGATACGGTGTAATGTGGTTTCTAAATGGTATATTATGTGCGAAACGTAGGCATGCATTTTGAAGTTTTTGTATGGAATTTTTAGTGTGCGCGCTTAGTGAGTTATGATAGGCGACATCGCTATAGTCAAGTAATGCTAACACTAGAGAATCACATAATGAATATTTTGTACCACTAGGTAGATGGCGTTTAAGTTTATACAATTTCCCCAGACGCATATCGCAATACTAAGTTTCTCCTTAATATGAGCCTCAAAATTTAGTTTGTTATCGATAAAAATACCCAAATTCTTAGCTAGAGTTACAATTGGTACGGATAAATCATCTATTTTAACTTGGAAATTAGTTGACACATATTCCAAAAGATTTTTATTAGATCCAAAAAATATGACGCAAGATTTGGAGGCATTTAACTTTAAGTTATGATTTTTTGTAAACTTATTTAATTCGCTAAGATCTTCATTGAAGTTTGTTTGTGAAGTAAGTAAAGTATCTATAGTAAAAGCCTTGTAGAGTTGAGAATCGTCTGCGAATTGTTGCAGTTCGGAGTGTTTAATTATTCTTTCCATGTCCGCAACATACAAAGAGAACAGCAAAGGCCCTAAGATGGATTCTTGTGGTACGCCTCTTTCGAGAGGAATATAACTGGACTGTTTCTGAACCTGTCCACATTTTATGGCCACACAATGAAATCTATTAGTTAGATAAGACTTTAATAACCCCATTGAATTGTTAGAAAAACCAAAGTAGTGAAGCTTAGCCAGTAGCATCCTATAGTCTAGAGTATCAAATGCTTTACTGAAACCAAGCAAGCAAAGGCACGTAAACTCTTTTTTATCTTCCTTATGTCTGATTTCATGTACAAGATTACAAAGACAAGTGGTTGTGCTAAATGCCTTTCTAAAACCCGATTGACATTCCGGAATTATATCATATAAACTACAAAATGAAATTATTTGATTATAAATATGTTTTTCCAGCACTTTAGAAATTACAGACAAGATGCTGACAGTCCTTAAATCTTTTAGTTCTTTAGGGTTAGGTTTCTTAGGCAGAGGTTTTATAATGGCTTTTTTCCAAAGTTTTGGAAAGACGCCATTTAATGTGCAAGTATTAACAATATTCAATAACGGATTTTCACAAAAAGGCAGACATAATTTCAAATTTTTAAGTGAGAGACCATCTTCACCAATAGAATTAGTTTTTATGGAATTTATATATTTATGTAAATCAGACTTATCTAAGAGGGTAAAATTAAGTTCAGAAGTCACATTTCGATGAGTGTTTTGCTGATAAAAGGAAACCTGTTCATCGCATGTAGTATTCGATATATTGTTACACTCGGAGAAGTATAAATTAAGTTTACCTACATCAGATAGACTGAGAGGTATTTCAGAATCATTTTTATGGATAAGATTTAACTTTCTGCCCGTAGACCAAAAAAATGTTCCTGATTTGCTTGACAGACTTTTATAAAATGCATTCTTTTCCCGAATTATGGCGTGTTTAGTATAATTTCGAAGCTGTCTGTAATACTGTAGGCGGCCTTGCGTTTTATTTTTTAGATATTTTTTATATGCTAAGTCTTTTAGTTTAATTAGTTTTTTAATGTTATTTGTAATCCATGGAGTAAAAGGTTTATTGTATATTTTCTTTGTTTTTATAGGTGCATGTTTGTCTATCAAGTATTTAATTTTGGAATTAAAAATGTCTACTTTTTTGTCTATGTCATTGGTATAATAAACACTATCCTACGATAATTGTGATGCATCTCTTAAGAGTTCATCAGAATTAATTTTATTATATTCTCTATACGATATATATTCAAAATTGTCCTTATTTATGTTTATACTAAAGATTGTATATACTAAACAGTGATCAGATACTGCTTGCGATATTGGTACAGAATCACTTTTTAAAACAGGGATTTTTTTATTAGAAAAAATCTAATCAAGGATGCTATGGTTATTATTGAAATTATTAAAATAAGTGGGTTGTATAATATGCTGTTCTGTGCCAAGAATAACTTGACATTTTTTCAATATAGGAGTGTCTCTTGAAAAATCTATATTATAGTCACCTGTAAATATAATATTGTTATAAAACGGAAGCGTTTTAAATAGGATGTTTTCCAAAAAATCTAGAAATACATCTTTATTAGACGATGGAGGACGGTAGATGGTAACAACCAAACCTTTTTTGTTTTTAATATTAGTTTTCAGGGTGATAAATTCGCATGTGTCCGATTCCACTTCAAGTTGTATTAATTGATGCTGTATATTTGATCTTATGTATACTCCTACGCCTCCACCACGTCCATTAATTCTGTCTTTACGTAGAAAACAACATCGAAGTTATAGTCGCAAATATAATTTTGAAACTCATCAAATCCGGTATTCAGGGACCTTACATTTAAATGTGCTACTGAATAAAAATTGGTATTAGTTTGCCGCAAGCCCAAATCATTATTAGTGTCAGCCATAGCCTCCATATCCACCGCACGCACACCAAAACATCCCCGCGCCCACAGACTGTCCGTTCAATCCTTCATGAGATTTGTCCCCACACAAATACTTAATTAAAAAATGTACATAGGTATTTAACCAGAAAATGTCTATACAGTGTAGAAAATAGTGCATATAATTATAAATTCTTTGACGTCATTTCACGTCGGCCATTAAAAAAAAACATAATTTTTACTTATTTTTCCCAAGTTAAATTGATTTTTAAATACACTACCCAAAATAAAGTATGCTGATTAATTCTCAATAATGAATACCCTCGTGGATACCACTAATAAATACCCTTAACCAGCTCAGAGACGAAAACAAAAAAAGGAAAATAAAAGAATAGAACAACAATCACCCCAAAACAAAACCCGCATTTACCAGTAGTAGAATAGAGAAAATCGACAACATACATTTTGTAGCTTAATTAATTATATGTTATGAACTAGTAAAATATTAATATAAATTTGAAAATAACGGTCTTTGGAATATACCACAACATCACCCTATATAATAGACATTTAGCCTCGCTCTCAAGTAGAAAATCACTGATCAGTATTTTAAAATGAATTACAATATTATAAAATATGCCGTAGCAAAAAGGGCTAATGAATTAGAATGGTCATATTGTAATATTTCTTTGCACTTAGCATCTAGACAACCATACAAAAAAATTAAAGCAAATATTTGCTTTTTTCTATATATTTGAGAAACTTAATTCTCAAAATAGTTTTGCCAAGAGGATATAATATAGACAAACATTAACAACATTTGGATATTTCTTACTACATTATAAAACAAAAAAAACGATATATACTGAATATTTCTAAGAAAAATTTAAATTAATTATTACTCGTATAACGCATTAATTCTTATACAATGTGTGTATGAAAATAGAACAAAAAGAAAATGGATAGTAAAGACCTACAGTAATAATTTCCATTTGAAATTTTTTAACCAATGTTAGGTCCAGAACATGAAAATATAAACATATCTGTTTATTCCAGCCAGAGTACTTACAGTTGACAAAATTGTGTCCTTCACCTACTAAACCTCATCTCCAAGTTCAGAGATATCTGCAGGATGCACAATTAAGTCATTCAACTTATTTTCGGAATCTGCCACACTTTAGCACCATCACTAAGCACAATCACTTGTCCGTTTTTTAACCAACAAGCATTTTAAACAAAGACCTAGCTTTTTTAAAGATTTGTAAATTTTCGGAGCTCAGCAGTTCAGTAATATTCGGACCATAGTTTAGATGTGAAAGAACCATTGCCTCACAGAGGATCTGACGAAGCTTGCTATTAAGGAAATATCTACATTGGTATATCAACTTGAGATTGCAAAATGCTCGCTTGATTCTTGTCGAAACATGATTCGAAAAACTTAGTTTAACATCCAGAATTAGTCCGAGATTTTTTGACACATCAGTAAGAGTAAGAGGTTCTCCATTAACTTCAATATTAATATAAGGTCGACACCTTGCACGAGAAGAGGAACTACCAAACAACATTTCATGTGATTTGGAAGAGTTTAAAGTCAGACCATACCTTCTGGAAATATCGGTCAGAGCTAACAGGTCATCTCCGATTTTATTGCAAGCATCTTGAAGGAAAGGTTCTGAAAATAAGAAATAGAGTTGAGTATCATCCGCATACATGTGGTAACTGCAATAGCGTAAGATTTTTGGAAGTTGAGACGTATAGATGGAAAAAGTGGGGGCCCTAGAATGGAGCCTTGCGGCACACCAGAAATTACGTTGGAAAAATTAGATGTTACGCCACGGTATCTAACCGATTGAGTTGATTACTCATATATGAACTCAATAGGGCCAAGGGTACGCTTGAAAATCCCACAAAACCCAGCAAAGCTAACATCATTTCATGGTTGATGCGGTCAAATGCCTTAGAATAGTCAAGTAAGCCTAAAATCGTGAGCCTACCACAGTCTATCCCTGTCTGGATATCATCAACCACTTTGGCTAAAGCAGTGATGCAACTATGATCACGTCGAAACCCTGACTGGTATGCTGGCAATACAGTAATTCTCCCGCAGTGGTCACGAATCTGCCTATCCAAAATCTTCTTTAGTATCTTGGATAGTACGCAAAGCAAGCTAATTGGTCTTAAAAATATGTTCAATGACGGGAAGAATCAGTAGACAGCAATAGAGAAGCATATTAATTCCGATTCCATCTGGCCCTACAGATCCAGACTTAACGGAGAGAAGCACACGATAAATTTCATTAGTATCTGTAAGCTCAAAAGAAAAATTTTCTTCCGTAATTTTGTTATTTCGAAGATGAAGTAAAGTTTCATTATCAGGTTTCTCTTTGAACAAAGCGCTCAAGAAATAAGAGTTCAACTGCTCAGGATCAGAGAGGCTCAGTGGAAAAACATTGTTGCTGTTCTTTGAAAAAACATCCAATTTTCTTAAATCCTTCCAGAAGGTTTTGCCATTACCAGATGACATCTTTTGCTCGAGGTAGGCCTTCTTTTCTCTTCTAATTGCATAATTAGTCTCATTCCTTAGTACCTTATATCGATTCCAGTCTTGAGTTGACCTCTGCTTTTTAAACCTCGGTAAGTCTTTGTCGCGCTCATGCATAAGCATTTTTATTGCTCCAGTGGATCAAGGAGAATCTTTTTTAGATATTCGGACCGTTCTTATAGGAGCGCAAACATTAAAAATACTTAAAATTATCGAATTATCTATAGACCGGTAAAAAGTCCATTAGATTGAGATCAGCATTAAATCTATTCTAATTAAAACTCTTGAAATCTCTAAAGGTATGTACAAACGGAGTTATTTTTACTTTCATTCTAGGAATAATACACGCTACAAGATGATGGTCGGAAATCTCATAACAATTAGAAACAATAGACTTAATTTTCAGATTATTATTGGGACAAATGCACGTCTAAGAGGAAAATTACATTTTACAATAATTATTGTGCGTATTGTACAATTGTTGAATGTGACCGCCATCATTTTTAACACGTTTTCTATAAGCATTACCGATTTTAAGCAAAACATTTCTAATAATTTGGGGATTCTCATTTAAGAAATTAATACTAGTGTCAATTCTTTCCCTTAAATCATCTAAATTATTACTTCTTTCTTTATAAATTTCTTTCTTTTAATACCCACAGAGAAAGCTATCTAACGGCATCAAGCCTGGACCATTCGGGGGCCAATTTATAGTTCCATGAGCTCCTATCCACTCGTTATACTGTTCATTTAAGTATTCTCTTGCATAAATAGGATTACGAGGTGGCGCACCATCTTGATGCCACACAAGATCCGCGAATTGCCTAAGAGGAAGCTGTTCTAAAAGATCAGCTATATCGTTTTCTAGAAATTGTAGGTATCTGATTTCTGTTAAAGAATCTCTAAAAAGTATCGGACAAATTATTTGATTTATAAGAATCCCACATCAAACATTTAACTACATACGCCCTTGAGTTTTAATTTTTCTGTTAAACACTCACGCTGTAGTAGACACAGCCTCGTCACTCCAAAAATCTTTTTAAAAAATCATAGTCTTCATTTTTTCTGGCTAACATATAATAATTACAGTATATCAGTCTTTTAATTTTATGGATATCTGCTAACTTTTGCTCTGGCAACATTCTATAAGGAAGATATCCATGTCTAGGCAGGATTCTGTAAATTTTGCTTCTAGATGCATTAAAATGTTTACTAGCATATTATCTATATAAAGCCGGATATTTAAAAAAAAAGGAAATAAACAGGCTTTAAATTACATAAATAATTAATAATAACATATTTCCAACCTTGAAAAAATAATAATATTTGCAACTCTTCACGATTGTTTTGAGTCATAGTGCGTTTTTTCCTTTGAAAATGCTTGTGGTCTCTAATGCATCTTTCAGTGTAATAGAAGGTTGATATGGAGGGAACTTGCTTGTCGGGATAAATACGGCGATATTCTGCTTGGGCTCTACTAACAATATTACTGTTTTTCTAAAATATGCGAACAACGTCAAATTTTTTATCTTCTGTATAACCCATGGACATTTTGACGTCTAAATAAGTTTTAATTAATATTAAAGACGTTTGAATCTTCCGCTTTGTTTTGTATTTTGTCCATGGCATCTGATATTATGGGAATTTTTAAACGTAAATAATTCAAAAACTACTGATCCAAATATAGAAATATTTACATTTTTGAAATTAGAAAAATATTCTCTATCGAAATATAATATAATATAAAAGGTGTCCCATTTAAAAAATACCAAGTTTATATTTTTTAGTAGCTTTGCGATGTTCATTTTTTTCAATAATAACAAATTATTTATTGGTGGTTTACGACAATCCCTTTAACTTTTGTAATTAACATTTTTTTATAATAAAGGCGGTAGATAAAGTCTAAATATGGTGAAACACCCTGTGCCTACGACATCGCGGCTATCAATGAATCATGGCTCCAACCAGACGCCCTGGACTCTGAATTCTTTCCTGGATCCTACGTAGTATTCTGTTCCGACAGGAAAATCGATTTGGTTGAATTCTCACGTGGCGTAGGTGTTTTGTTTCGATTTTTTGACCGATTTGTTTTCGAGAAATAGGATTTCTCAGTTATTAATAACCGAGTTCTACTGATATATATATATTTAAAGATGTAACATAACTGTCAGATAATTTGTCTTTTATATTTTTATTGTATACATACTCCCTTGAACAATCAATACTGAAGCTGACATTTTTTCAGATTCTCTTTCATCACTGGACTTAATATTGAGCCAGAACGTGATAATTTTAAAAAAGAATGTTTTTATTTAAAAGCTGTTAAAGGAAATAAAGTTGTTATACTAGACAAAACAGATTATTTTGAAAGGGTAGACAATTTGATTCAAACTGGTCTTTACGATTTAATTGAGAAAAACCCGTTATCAAAAATGATAACAGAAGTAAAAAGTACCTTAAAACAGTGTAAAAACCTTGTGTCCGATAAACTAAAATTCAAACTAACACATAGTAATCCACAGTTATCTAAACTGTATTGCCTTCCCAAAATCCATAAACCTGGGAAGTACATGAGACCTATTATTTCAGCTGTTGGATCACAACGTACAATATTTCAAAATGGTTAGTAGAAGAATAAAATTAAGAATGTTCACTAAAAAGAAGGTGAAATTTTAATATGTTTTGATCTAAGCTCATTGTTTCCCAGTGTACCCATACCACTAGCTTTAGAGTACCTAACGGAGCTACTTGAAATCAATAATTTGAAGAAAGAAATTATTGATGAATACTTGCTTCTCACAAAATTATGTATGAATCAAAATTTATCTCAGTTCAACAATAAATATTATACACAACTTGTTGGAACTGCGATGGGCAATTGCTTATCTCCGTTCCTTGCAAATTTGTTTATGGGTAGATTAGAAACTCAATTCAACAAAGAACTCAAGTATTTCCCAAGGGTGTGGTATAGATAGGTAGACGATATATTTGCTATTTTTGATACTAAAACAGACACTTTGTTAGAAACATTAAACAATAAATATCCTTCCATTAATTTTATGTACGAAAAGGAGAACAATGGGCAATTATCTTTTCTCGACACGTTAGTTATTAGAAATAACGATAAATTATAATTTGATATTTATAGGAAATTTACTAACACTGATAGGTATATAATATCCGACTCATTTCATTGCCGTCAACACAAAATGGCAGCATATCAATTCTTAACTCACAGGTTAGTCAATTTTCCATTAAGAAAAGAACGTTTTAACAATGAAATGAATCGGATTAAAAATATAGCGAAAAGTAATGGATATAATGATAATTTTGTACATAAATTAGTAAATAGACATAAGCATAAGAAAATGTTAAAAGATGCCACTACTGTTCAAGCACCTGAGGCTCCCAATAAGTTTATAGTAATCCCATATGATCCCAGATACACGAGAGGTCTAGAAAAATTATTCAAAAACGTAGGTTTTAGAGTAGCCTACAAAACCGGAGAACAGTTTGAAAAATCTTCTTGGAAACCCTAAAGACAAAGTCGACTTGAAGGAGAGGATCTAAAATATGTTGGGCAAACTAAATGACCCATAAACATTTGTTTTAAAGAACACATGGCACATTTAAGATACGGAAGAACAGAAAAGTCAAGCGTTGCCCAACATGTTTTGGAAAACAATCACCAAATAGGAATAAATAATCTTAAGTTGATTAAAAATGTATCTAATAATAGATTATTGGATGCATTTGAGAGTATAGAAATAGTTAAATGTGAAAAGAAAGCACTAAATAAAGACAGAGGGCCTATTCCCTATAGTCCCCTCTATTGTTTACTTGACAACGGTGCAGTCGGGTGCAACCAAGTGTGACCACATTTACCTAGAAATATTCTCGGTTAGGATAAGTTACTTTAGTTTATATCATCTGCTGATGATGCTAACTTGGTTAGCGAAACGAGCGTCCAGAACGTAATAAGTTGTGATGTAGTGTGGTTAAAACTCTTGTATTTTGATCTATCTTCCACCACAGGTTCCAGTGTTAGGAATAAATCTGAGTATTACTTTATTAGGTACAGGGCTTTGCGCAGTCTAATAAGGCATACAATCAGGTCAGCAGAGCTGCGACAAATATATTTGCTGATCCTGTTAACTTCTCCAAGGTAAAAAAGCTTAATCTTGTATCTCTGCCAGTATGAAGAATTCTGATCGCTCTATCCATGGACCACACAGTAATGTTTTAGCTTTTGCTGGCTACTGTAATTAAATAGCAAAACACAATCATATATTATCCTTTCCTCTTGACATTACCCGTAATTTAACTGACAACTACGACACCAAAATAATAGAAAGTCGTTTCTGTTCTAGAAATGTAGAGCGTTAGTTATTAGAGTGCTGGGATTAGCACAATTGTACTAGTTCGTTCAGGAACTACACAACTCTATTGCCTACCATTCTCATGGAAATGGTAAGATCTGTTGAGGATCTGGGCTGGCGTAAGCCATATTACCTATTATGCAATAGTTTATATCCTTCAAAGTAATTTAAAAGGCCATTGAAAGAATACTTTTAGATTTTTTTGGAAATAGTCTGTGCACAAGCATGTTTCCTTTTGGAAAAGATGTTCTTGTTCTAGGACACTTGTAGTGAGTATGATACCAAACCAGCTCTGCAGCTCATTTTTTAAGGCAATTGTTAGTGTTGATGTTGAAAGAATTCGCCATACATTTTATCCGTACAATGCGGAAAGAGAGAGATTGGGACGAGGAATTTATCAAGTTAGCGGGGATATTATGTTTTACGGCTTGCCTTGATTCAGTAAGCAAGTCGATGTGGGAGAGGAGTATTTTAATTTTCAATTATTGCTTTGACGAGGTATTTTTATGTGTGCTTGAAGTACAGCTAACAACAGAAATAGAGGCGATTTAAGCTACGAAAATCGATATGAGGTATTAGGAGAATGGGTTCAGGGGCTCCCTCACTTCTTTAGAGCTACCCTTTATGATGGAAAAAAAAATTTATTTTTAAAATATAACCTTGACGTCTTTCGCCGTTTTTCGAAATATTTTGAATTCACTTAAAATATATATAAGTAAAAAAAAAATAAACATATGCGCCAATGACTTTTATAATTTTACGATGTCAAAAAAACTGTTTCTCTTTTCACTATGACTGATATCAGTTTGTGTGTTCTCAAAATATATTTTTTTTCGTTTTTGTAACCTAAACTTGCAAATGTTTGCGATTAAAATATCCTCTATATACTTCATATAGTGTATTAATACGATATGTGGAAAAAATCTCCAAAGATTTATTACTATTACGCATAATAATATACTTAATATTTTGTATATAGAGCTAAACTAAAATGTATTTAAAGAAATACCAACACTATAGAAAACACAGTAAAGTTCTTATAAACCTCACGGCAAAACAAATGAGCATCAATCAGTTTGCGCTTGATGAAGACTAGGGATACTACATTAGTCGAAATGTTGTGAATAAACTAAAAGCAAAGATAATGCAAGCACGTCAAGTAAGTTCTTTTTTACGACCTTCAAAAAACGGTAAGAAGAACTGTTATGGAGCCTTGCAGGCGTTTAATTAACTATTTTGCATTATCTAATACTCTTCAAGATAACATATATAAAAGGCTACAGAAAGGTTACTTTTAGATTCTTTTTGGGTATAATCTGCACACAAACAGTTTTTCACCTCTTGGGAAAGAACAAGGACTTCTTCTAGAACACTTTGAGTGGGCATGTAAGGATAACAAACCAGCTATGCAGCGCACTTTTTAAGGCAGTCGTTGGTGTTTGTTGAATTCGTCTTAGTTGTTTCATTCATTTGCACATTTTGAAAAGATTAGGATTAAGAATTTGCCGGATTTGTGGGGCTTTGTTTTGCAAGGAGTACTTTTTACTAGAAATGATTTTTATACACATTCAAGTCAATGTGGACAGGGAGTTTTTTAACTGCTTTGGTGAGGTACTTATATAGGTCGTAGAAGTATAACCAATAACAAATGGGAGTTTTTGTGTCGCAAGAAAAATATTAAATAAAATTGGCAAAAACCAGCCTAAGATTCATTACAATATATTACAAAAAAAAAATCAAACAGTATTACACATGTTGTTTGGGAAACCCTCTTCCGAAAACAAAGAATAAAATGCCGTTCATTTTTACTTCCCTCGTAAAAGAGAAGTAAATCATAATATGGGTTTCATGCAGGATATAGAATCTATATGTATGTCCTGAAGACGCAATAATAAAGTTGCAAAACGTAGACTATTTAAAAATAGAGTTTTGTTTTTTTACTTGATCCTAACCTCAAATAACTAACTAATACTATTTTAACATAACAACATGAGGATTGTTAACAAAAACCATTAAGAAACTTAATATCCGGGAAATATCTGCTGATCAACGTAGTAGGTAAAGATTGACAATATGGGTTTCATGCAGAATATAGGATCTATATATGTGTCCTGAGGACGCAACATTAAAGTTGCAAAACGTCGACAAATTAAAAAATATTTTTTTTACTGCATCTTAACCCCAAACAATATACCATTCTAACAAACAATTTTTAACATTGTTCCGCCATATTGGATTGTTAACAAATTATTACCAGGTCATCCTCATAAGACTTTTAACTTTTGTTCAAAATTTGAAGTCAATCCAGAAAGTAGTATTTATGCCATGCCGTGAACTGAGACAGACTGACAGACAGACAGACAGACAGACAGACCGACACACGGACTGACGGAATTGATAAAACATGTTTTTTTGGCATCAAGAATCGCTAAAACGTGAAGATTATAAACATTTTATTTGGCCGTCATTTTGTTCCGCCATCTTGAATTAGTAACACAGTATTACTAGTTGATCCCTATATCACAGCTAGTTATGGCACACAATTTGAAATCAACCCATTAAGCAGTTTTTTCAGGCTGAATTTACAAACATTTTATTTGGCGGCCATTTTGTTCCTCCATCTTGAATTAGTAACACAGTATTACTAGTTGATGATACCACAACTAGTTATGGCACACAATTTGAAATCAAATCTGGGAGAGCGCTTTTTTACTATTACAAACATTTTATTTGGCGGCCATTTTGTTCCTCCATCTTGAATTAGTAACATAGTGTTACTACTTGATGATACCACAACTAGTTATGGCACACAATTTGAAATCAAATCTGGGAGAGCGCTTTTTCACGATTACAAACATTTTATTTGGCGGCCATTTTGTTCCTCCATCTTGAATTAGTAACATAGTATTACTAGTTGATGATACCACAACTAGGTATGGCACACAATTTGAAATCAAATCTAGGAGAGCGCTTTTTCACGATTACAAACATTTTATTTGGCGGCCATTTTTTCCGCCATCTTGAATTAGTAACATAGTATTACTAGTTGATGATATCACAACTAGTTATGGCACACAATTTGAAATCAAATCTGGGAGAGCGCTTTTTCACGATTACAAACATTTTATTTGGCGGCCATTTTGTTCCTCCATCTTGAATTAGTAACACAGTATTACTAGTTGATGATACCACAACTAGTTATGACACACAATTTGAAATTAAATCTGGGAGAGCGCTTTTTCACGATTACAAACATTTTATTTGGCGGCCATTTTGTTCCTCCATCTTGAATTAGTAACACAGTATTACTAGTTGATGATACCACAACTAGTTATGGCACACAATTTGAAATCAAATCTGGGAGAGCGCTTTTTCACGATTACAAACATTTTATTTGGCGGCCATTTTGTTCCTCCATCATGAATTAGTAACATAGTATTACTAGTTGATGATATCACAACTAGTTATGGCACACAATTTGAAATCAAATCTGGGAGAGCGCTTTTTCACGATTACAAACATTTTATTTGGCGGCCATTTTGTTCCTCCATCTTGAATTAGTAACACAGTATTACTAGTTGATGATACCACAACTAGTTATGGCACACAATTTGAAATCAAATCTGGGATTTTAGCGCTTTTTCACGATTACAATGGCACATTTTATTTGGCGGCCATTTTGTTCCTCCATCTTGAATTAGTAACACAGTATTACTAGTTGATGATACCACAACTAGTTATGGCACACAATTTGAAATCAAATCTGGGAGAGCGCTTTTTCACGATTACAAACATTTTATTTGGCGGCCATTTTGTTCCTACCACAACATGACACACTTGAATTAGCTTTTTCACGATTACAAACAACACAGTATTACTAGTTGATGATACCATGGCAACTAGATTACAAACATTTTTATGCCATTTTGCACACAATTTGCACACAATTTGAAATCAAATCTGGGAGAGCGCTTTTTCACGATTACAAACATTTTATTTGGCGGCCATTTTGTTCCTCCATCTTGAATTAGTAACACAGTATTACTAGTTGATGATACCACAACTAGTTATGGCACACAATTTGAAATCAAATCTGGGAGAGCGCTTTTTCACGATTACAAACATTTTATTTGGCGGCCATTTTGTTCCTCCATCTTGAATTAGTAACACAGTATTACTAGTTGATGATACCAAAACTAGTTATGGCACACAATTTGAAAACAAATCTGGGAGAGCGCTTTTTCACGATTACAAACATTTTATTTGGCGGCCATTTTGTTCCTCCATCTTGAATTAGTAACACAGTATTACTAGTTGATGATACCAAAACTAGTTATGGCACACAATTTGAAATCAAATCTGGAAGAGCGCTTTTTCACGATTACAAACATTTTATTTGGCGGCCATTTTGTTCCTCCATCTTGAATTAGTAACACAGTATTACTAGTTGATGATACCACAACTAGTTATGGCACACAATTTGAAATCAAATCTTTGAGAGCGCTTTTTCACGATTACAAACATTTTATTTGGCGGCCATTTTGTTCCTCCATCTTGAATTAGTAACACAGTATTACTAGTTGATGATACCACAACTAGTTATGGCACACAATTTGAAATCAAATCTGGGAGAGCGCTTTTTCACGATTACAAACATTTTATTTGGCGGCCATTTTGTTCCTCCATCATGAATTAGTAACATAGTATTACTAGTTGATGATATCACAACTAGTTATGGCACACAATTTGAAATCAAATCTGGGAGAGCGCTTTTTCACGATTACAAACATTTTATTTGGCGGCCATTTTGTTCCTCCATCTTGAATTAGTAACACAGTATTACTAGTTGATGATACCACAACTAGTTATGGCACACAATTTGAAATCAAATCTGGGAGAGCGCTTTTTCACGATTACAAACATTTTATTTGGCGGCCATTTTGTTCCTCCATCATGAATTAGTAACATAGTATTACTAGTTGATGATATCACAACTAGTTATGGCACACAATTTGAAATCAAATCTGGGAGAGCGCTTTTTCACGATTACAAACATTTTATTTGGCGGCCATTTTGTTCCTTCATCTTGAATTAGTAACACAGTATTACTAGTTGATGATACCACAACTAGTTATGGCACACAATTTGAAATCAAATCTGGGAGAGCGCTTTTTCACGATTACAAACATTTTATTTGGCGGCCATTTTGTTCCTTCATCTTGAATTAGTAACACAGTATTACTAGTTGATGATACCACAACTAGTTATGGCACACAATTTGAAATCAAATCTGGGAGAGCGCTTTTTCACGATTACAAACATTTTATTTGGCGGCCATTTTGTTCCTCCATCTTGAATTAGTAACACAGTATTACTAGTTGATGATACCAAAACTAGTTATGGCACACAATTTGAAATCAAATCTGGGAGAGCGCTTTTTCACGATTACAAACATTTTATTTGGCGGCCATTTTGTTCCTCCATCTTGAATTAGTAACACAGTATTACTAGTTGATGATACCACAACTAGTTATGGCACACAATTTGAAATCAAATCTGGGAGAGCGCTTTTTCACGATTACAAACATTTTATTTGGTGGCCATTTTGTTCCTCCATCTTGAATTAGTAACATAGTATTACTAGTTGATGATACCACAACTAGTTATGGCACACAATTTGAAATCAAACTATTAATCAGTTTTTTCAGGCTAAATTTTTAAATTTGTTATTAAGCCGCCATTCTGTTCCGCCATATTGATGTTTTTGCAGAATTTGAGATGAATTGGATAAGCAGTTTTTTAATATTTTTTTTTTAAAATTTGACTATGCCGACATTTTGTTTCGCCCTATTGGACCTCAATTTTTGACCAAAATTTGAAGTCAATCGGATGAGTAGTTTGCCGCGATGAGACAGACATACAGACCGACAGAATCGAGAAAACATGTTTCTCGTCATCTATGAAACATCATGAAACATGAAGATCTAAAAAAAAACCTCGGGAGATGATATTTTACGATTACAATACTTTCCTTTTTACGAGAGAAGTAACAAAATGAATTTCTTATCTATAAATAGCTTTAGGCAATATTTATACATACGAAGGACTTAAATTTTCCAGCCGTTGTGACTGACAATCACGAAACTTTCCGTTTACGGAACAACGCTATATTTAATTATTAAAAATAGAAATATGAAAAACGATTCCTACGATTGATTGTTATTACTTATGTACGCCAATGTCCCCATGGGTACACGCCATACGTTTAGGAGTTCCTTCGAAATCGTTAAAACGGTTGGAAGAATTATTACAAGTTCATGGACACGATAGGCTTATGGAAAACCTGAACGTAATTAAATCGTTGACCTTCCATCAAAATATAATTATTTATTAGCTGAGTATAGCCGGTTTGGGGTATTATTATTAAGTGGAAAAATGTTGGTTGTCAGGTTTAATAAATTTCCTAATCAGCATGATTTTATAAGCATTAAAATAATTTAGCGGAAACCATAGACGTGATACCCAAATGAGGGACACAACATTCATGAAATGCTGTATGTTTTAATGCAATGATCAAAGTACATAAACATGTACTGCAAGTAAGTATCCCAAAGAAACAAATTTCCATCCTCCGTCTAGGACTTAATTTTAGGCAAAGCTGAAAATTTATAATGATAGACAAACAAACAAAAGTATGCTTTATTCTCGCAGGAAAATTGTTACAATTTTATAGACAAAGCGAAATTTACCTTAAAACAAAAAACAAAACAACGAAAAAAGAAAGAAATGAAATATTAATAGAAAAAAAAATCATATTTTTCGATAGGCCAATGCAAATACATAAAATGTAAATATAACATTCGTTGTATTCGTAACGTTGCCGTAAAGCGGTTAATGAATCCAGGTGACCTAACAAAAGGAAATTTATTTATTTATTTACTCAATTTCATACAATTTATAAAATATATAATTGATCGAGTTGATTATATTGGTTTCATTATTAAACAATTTTTAGGAGTACCTAAATGCAAGAGCATCTGTATGTACTCATGTACTGTCTCTTCTTTGTTGATATTTTACATTATGCTATTACAATATAAGTCTATTTCTTATTATAATGAAAACTCAAATGAAACTAAGTATACATAGTAGCAATATAATGAGTTAGTATAAATGTGGATGGGGGAGGCACGGGGGTAACCACAAACCTGTATCAATCAATAATTATTTTATTGTTAAGTTAACAAGTAATTATAATTAGCACCTCCTCTTTTAATTTAAAAGAGCACAAAATGTGTCAAGGTTGTTATATATGTATGTTTTACTTTTTTTGTTAAATATTTTTATATTTATATGTTCTCTTATTTCATTAGGCAGCATGTTGTAAAATTTTATGGCCAGATAATCTAAAAATCGTAAATTTATATCTCGATAATTCAATGGTAAGGTCAGATGATTATTTTTATTTTGTCTTGTGTAGTGGGCGTGAATAATATGATTTAGAGTTTTATTTGTTTTGTGTATAAAAGAGCATAGAGAATGTATGTACAAAAAATTTATACTCTTATTATCTTCGCTATATAATAGCTTTATTGAGTAGAGCCTATTTTTATTGAACATTATTTTTAAGATATAGTTTTGAATAAGTTGCAGTGAGCGAAGATTACTTTTGTATGCTCTTCCCCATATTATTAGTCCATACCTAAGTAGAGTTTCTACTAAAGATTTATAGATCAATTTTATCAATTTACTACTCAAAAACTCTCTCAACATATAAAATTTGTATATAAGGTTGCGCAGTCTGTTTGTTAAGTGTATAATGTGGTCTGTACATTTCAGGTGCTGATCGATTATTATTCCTAGATATTTTATGTTCTTAACTGCTTTAATTTCAGTATATGGGTCGTTGATAACAATACTATCAAAGGGAGGTCTATTAGCATTTGTAATTGAGAAAGCTATATAATTTGTTTTGGTAACATTAAGTGAGAGTTTATGGGAGTCAAGCCAGTTTTTAACTATAATAAAACCGTTTACTGCTTTTAGTCTTGTTTGTTCCCAAGTATCGCCTGAGAATATTAATGCTGTGTCATCTGCATATGATATTAATTTACCGTTTATTTTTAAGTTTAAAAGTATATGGCCTAGAATAGTACCCTGAGGAACACCTATTTTAATTTTTTATGGATCACTAATAGTATTATTTATTTTAACATGTTGATATCGTTCTGACAGGTAGCTGGCAAAGACTTCCAACAAAGCGCCCCGTATCCCACACTGCATAAGGATATCAATCAGTTGGTCATGAGGAACAGTGTTAAACGCCTTTGAGAGGTCAAGAAAAATAGCCAAGCTTTTTTTACTGGTATTCAGGCTATTTACAACGTCTGATGTGAGGCAATACATGGCGTCTGATGTACTTAGGCCTTCTGTAAAACTAAACTGTTTATCTGACAAAATATTAAACATTTTGAAAAATTGGGTCAATCTATTCTTTAGGCACCTCAAAAATTTTTGAAAAATTATTTAAAAGGTTTATTGGTCGATAGTTTTCTTTATTGCTTTTAGAGCCTGCTTTATATATGGGAGTAATTATTCCTTAAATTGTTTTGGTATCATTCCTGTTTTGAAAGTCAAATTTATGATATGTGTTAAAGGCTTTATTATTTCCAAATGAACCATTTTTATAAGTTTTGATGTTATTCCATCTTTACCGGGGGCACTATCGTTTTTCAGAGCAGCAATTTGATTTATTACCTCAATTTCCGATACAGGTCTTAGATACATGGATGCCATATTACTAGTTTTTATTTTAAAAGGATGTTTGTGTCTTTGTATCTGTTGTGCCATTTTTATACCAATATTTGTAAAGTAATTGTTGCAGTAACTAGCCATCTCGAGATTATTTTGAAATGCCTTAGTGTCGGCTACCACAGCAAAAGGAGTGTTTGTTTTTTTGTTATGAATATTTGTAGCATCATTTATTAATTTATAAGTTTTTTTAACATTATTGCGATTTTTTTCTATTTGTTCTTTATAAAATCTAAATTTTTGAGTTTTTATTAATTTGTTAAGTTTATTTCGATATGTTTTGTATTGTATTTCTAAGGGTATTGATGGATTTTTTAAGAGTTGTTTCTTTAGTTTATCTTTATGTTTGATAGAGGTAATTAGACCCTCTGTTATCCATTCCTTTATTTTCTTATTTTTTTTTGCGATTGATATTCCTATGATTCCTCAGAACTATTTAGGTTAAGAATTTCACTGCAATCCTGTGCAGATATTGTCTGTTAAAATAAGTAATTATCTAGATAAGTATAAGTATCAGGGTTGATATCTCTATGCATATTTATAGTTACACTTTCTTACTTGTTGGTTATGTTTAAAAATACTGGCAAGTGATCAGTAAGATCACTGTTCAGTCTAAATGATTTAATATCTAGTCCCTGGTTTCTTAGCTTTTGTCTAACAAAAATATGGTCTAAGCAAGTTGCAGTATTATGCGTTATTCGAGTGGGTGAAATGTTATATCGCCTCCAAGCGAAGAAAGGTAGTCATTAACGTGATTACATTCCCTATTTATAATATCAATATTGAGATCTCCTGTAAAAATTTCTATACTACCAATAAGATTATTATCAAAATATGATTTTAGATCCTCAAGAAAAAGCATTTCAGGTATTGGAGGGGGTTTATAAACAGCGGTTACACCAATAGAAGTATTTTCAACTTTGATATTAAGTCTAGTAATTGTTGCTTAGTCTATTAAACCTGACATGTCTCACTTCCACATCAAGCTGTGAATTGACAAATGTTATAATACCATCATTTCGGTTGTAGTTACCTCCGTTGCAGTATACTATAAACAATACATATGCGAGGTAAATAATTTCAATGACATTGAAATTAAAATTACGCGACCTTAAATTATATTTTGTTATCTATTTATTTATCCTCAAACATACACTACAGAATTCAACATTCCAAATGGTATGGCCTATGACAGTTGTAAAATTAGAATTAGAGCCACATCACATATCCTATTCTAAATAAAACAAAAAATGTACAAAAAGAAAAAAAAATGTGTCAAAGCTACATAATATATCCTATGCTAAAAAAAATGTATATAAAAAAATTATATTAAATCTATTGTGCACATACGTGAATCTGTTCAATTCAAGTGTAAATCGAAGAAAAAAAACAAACATTGGGAGTAAAGCAAGAAACCGAAACTCTAAGTTCTCGGATATCGTTATTATTGGGGATTATATAATAGGAATTTTAGTTTTCTTTCAAAAGTGTGTGTCGTACAATTTAAGTCTAGGTCTGGTGGGACACATGTTTAATAAAACTTTAATTTTATCTTAGTGGTCTTGAGGAGTGGTACTCATAACATCTAGAGCGGTTAACAGTCAACTGGTATAGAACTGTTGGCTCCCTTATCTCCTCTCCTTAAATAGAAAACGAACCAATCTCCCTAAGCAGTCGGTGATTTGCACACTAACTTTACTGCCTCTCTTTCAATCAACCACTTAGTGTAGATTTATATTATCTTAAAACAAATACATACTCTCTGCTATCAAACAGAGAAAGAGTGTGGCACAATATAGCCTTGGAATACGCTTTCTTTACAAAAAACCTAACTAATCCTAACCTAACCTAATCCGCATTATTATTAATTATAAGTTTTGTTATAAGAAAAATTAGTTTTACGTATTACGTGTATCATAACTTATAGGTATTTCTTTAATTAAGAATATGGCAACGTCGCACATCAAATTAAAAACAAGCATGGCGATGGGAACAGTCGGAAAGATGTTTGAAATCAAAATTATCTTTGATATGTATAATAATTACATCTTAAAGTAAATTTTGAATGCTGATGAGAGTTTTCCACAAATTTTCTCAATTTGGACTGCTAGAATGGTAGATGAAAACAAAAAGAAACAAAAATAAACGAGATCTAAGAGTGTCAACATAGTTTACCGAAACCCTAAACTGGTTCACACGTCACTATTCCTAATAGAAGGAAATATATATAAATCAAGTTCCGGGTAAGGGAAATTTACCGTTTTTTTTTCTCTGTTTCCCAACCTGCAAATTGTAGACGTCATTTATGGGCTCTAGGCCTGTGGGTATCTTATTTGTGATTAAATAAATAAATAAATGGGCCATAAGCGTAATACTGGTACATAGTGATATAGTCAATTGATTTAAATTATGATTTAAATCATCCGATTTAAAGTCATTATGTCAAAATATGTCAACTATAATTCGCTGTTGGTTACCTACCGTAGAGAGAAAAATTTCCAATAAAATTCATGCGTTGCCATGGTGACCTGTCAAAAAAAACACATTTTGATTGATTAAAAAGTACTGGTGTATGGTGTATGGGGTTATTACATTAATAAAATCGGAGCGTTTTATATTTAGTAATGTTAAAATGCAGATAATTGGAGCTGCACCATTCGACAAGTCTCTCAATTTCAGACTGCAGTTAAGACAGTAAAAGACATTTAGACAGTGGCGGCTCTTCCATAGGGTCATTTGGTCAATGGCCCCCCAAAAATATTTCAGAAAATAAATTATTCCTAATAGTTGTAATAAAATGCGAACCTCGGTAAAAGGTAAATACGCTACACTATTAGCCGCGCGCGGCGGTTCCAATGGTCTCGTTGCGTTCCTTAGGCATAATAAAATGCGTTATACTAAGCTAGGCTGGGCAGTCCGAATTGCCCAGATTACCTTAAAGCTTGACGAAAGTACCCGAAGATTTCATAGCTACCGAGCGGCAGCTGAACGTGATAGCAAATGGAATATGAAATCGCAATTTGGGTCATCAGCCGGTCTCTTCTCATAATTCGATCGATCGGTCGCGGCACAACGTCGGCATGCGGAAGTTCAATTGTTTATAGGTCGCGCAGTCGATATTCTAACTCGATATTGTTTCGGACATTTTTAATCAATGAAAATTGATTTATATACTGTTTTTTGTTATACAGTGTGTATCAGCCAAATGGAATAAATTCGATAATAAATAAATGGGGGCGTGTTCGGAAAAACGTTTGGACCCGTCGATTGGTATTTTTAGTTGCTCATTTTCTCCAATAAAAACTTTTTATACAGGGTGTGTCCTGTAACAGTGGTCGATGCCAACTTTCTTATTTCAAATGCAACACCCCGGATATTCTTTAATTTTTGGATTCTTTAGGAGATTCTAAACATATTTTATGTCCAATGTCCTATACCTATCTTCAATTATTTCGGCAATATTAAGTGTTTTCAAATTTATTGCAAAAATTAAGATTAAAAAAATAAAATTATTTTTTTCTTCATAATGTATAATCAAAAGTAAAAAGTTAATTTAGGAACTGTTGAATATGTTCGCCGCGAACGTCTTGGCAAATTCCTAATCTTAAATAGAAATTTCTTCTAACGTTATTTAGCATCTCAGGCGTGACCGATCTAATCGCAAGCGTTATTCGTCTTCTTAAGTCAGCTAAGTCGAAGGGTTTAGTTTTGTATACAACATTTTTAATATGTCCCCATAAGAAAAAGTCTAATGGCGTCAGATCAGGGGATCGCGCTGGCCATTCCATTCCTATCCACCGATTTGGAAATATTCCATTGAGGTACTGCCGGACACTAATTTGGTAATGGGGCGGTGCTCCATCTTGCTGAAACCATATCATATTCGCTGGAACTTGTGAGTTTGCTGGATCCGGATACAAATTTGTCAAAGTTGGCACGACATTATTTTGGAGCAGTACTAAATAAGTATCGCCAGCCATTCAAATTGCCGTCAATTAAAAAGGGGCCTATGATATGATCCCTAACAATTCCTGCCCAAACATTAACCTTTTCAGGATATTGAGTATGTTCTTCGCTGATCCAGTGAGGATTTTCCCTAGACCAATAGCGGTAATTTTGACGATTTACATGACCGTGAAGTGTAAAGGTGCACTCATCCGAAAACAAAACATGTTCTAATTGAATAACATTGTTATCTAACATAGCCATCATTTGTTCACAAAAATAAGTTCTCCTATCATAATCGTCTTCCATGAGCTCCTGAGTTGGTATCACTTTATAGGGATGCATTTTATTTTCTTTTAATGTTCGAATAATCGACGAATGGCTAATATCGAACATTGCGGCGGCTTGTCGACTAGAAATATGTGGGTTTTCCTCACATGTCCAAGCTCGCGAAACTGCTTTTCTATTTTACTAATTGTCCCTTGGGATATATGCGGCAAATTTGGAAATTTTTCATGAAATAAGCGAGCAACTTCCACTTGTGTTCGTGTGTTATCTGCATAACCAATCATTTGTAGAATTGTTATTTTATGCATTTCTGTTAAATGAACCATTTTTCTGATATTAGGTATTATGCAGTTAACGCAATTCAAAAGACTATGACACTGACACTGACAACTACTGTCTTGCAAAGAGAAAGACCAGGCATTTTACACAAAAGTAAACAAAACTTAAAAGTAAACAAAACTGGCTGTTTTTGTTCCATATCAATAAAAAGGAACGCTAAAATGGTTTTTGCTTACAATCTTAATATGAAGACCTAAATGGTAAATAAGTATTGAGTGTGTTGTAGCGAATTTTTGTAATCAAATAAATAGTTCAGTAACCAGAGCCACTTTCATGAATAATAATAAATTCGAAATAAATAAAATAAAAATAAATTTGAAAACACTTAATATTGCCGAAATAGTTGAAGATAGGTATAGGACATTGAACATAAAATATGTTTAGAATCTCCTAAAGAATCCAAAAATTAAATAATATCCGGGGTGTTGCGTTTGAAATAAGAAAGTTGGCATTGACCACTGTTACAGGGCACACCCTATATAAAAAGTTTTTATTGGAGAAAATGAGCAACTAAAAATACCAATCGACGGGTCCAAGCGTTTTTCCGAACACGCCCCCATTTATTTATTATCGAATTTATTCCATTTGGCTGATACACACTGTATATATTTTTTTATTTTTATGATCCATGAGTGAGTTGGAAATATACAGGAAATAAAATGTTGGTAGTGACTAGTGCAAAAATAAACAACTAAGAAGTACTTACGAATTTAATTTTGCAAAAATAACCAATTTCAAGGTGGTCTATGTCTGAGTTGTGAATGCAGATGAATAAAATGACGGTAGTGCAAAAAATTAAACAACTAAAGAGTGCTAACGAACTTACTTTTGTTAAAATAACCAAATTCAAGGTAAGTGGTCGCAATTTGCCAGAACTTAGTATACGACAAACTAGTAAAGACAAAAATAAAGAGGTTCATCGAAACTTTCGCAGAAGTATGTACGATTTAGCTAACTGGATATGTGGTTGCGAAGGCTCTAACTCATTTTACTGTTACGTTTGTTTGTTGTTTTCTAAGGACTCGTCGAACTCATTATGGTGCAAAACCGGTGTTAAAGACTTACTAAAACACTTAGACACACTTAAAAGAAAAAATAAAAGAACATGCGTTTTCTACAGATCACATGAAATGTTCGATGAACTATGCTATTAAGGATGCCACCTATGAAAGCAGTAAAAATATTTCTAATTTAATAAATGTAAAAAATAATGATGGTATGAATTTCACTGATTCTTTTGAAATGGCTAATTTCTGCAATGAATATTATATAAATATTGGAATTGAAATGGAAAAAGCTATACCCCTGCCACAAATAGAACATCATTTAAACCCACCTATGGTTAATTCTATATACTTGAAGCCTGTAACAACGAATGAATTAATATCATTTGTTACTACATTAAAAATTAACAGCACACCGGGATGTGATGGTATAAGAGCAAAAACTATAAAGCAGATGCATCCAGAAATTATCAGCCCCCTCTTACACATAATAAACTTAATATTTGAAAGTGGAATTGTTCCTTCTGCATTTAAAACCTCAATAATTACACCCATTCATAAATCGGGTTCTAAAACTTCTATCCATAACTATCGACCAGTAAGTTTAATTACTAATTTTGCCAAACTCTTTGAAAAATGTGTAAAAAATAGACTAATTGAATTTTTCAAAATTAATGATATTTTGTCAAAAAATCAGTTTGGGTTTCTTGAGAGGAGCAGTACAGAGGACGCTATGCATAGATTAATAACAGAAGTGGTTAATAATATGAATTCAAGCAAAAAATGTTTAGGTATATTTCTAGATCTTGCAAAGGCGTTTGACACTGTGCCTCACAAGGAACTTCTAAATGTTCTTCATAATTATGGTATAAGAGGAACGGCCTATAAATTGTTTGACAATTACTTAACACAACGTTATCAAATAGTCAGATTAAATAATACTCTAAGCAATAAAGAAAAAATCATCATTGGCGTTCCTCAAAGAAGAGTCTTGGGACCAATACTTTTCGTTACCTATATAAACTCATTATTAACATTGATAATTGATGGCTTAACCATCTCTTATGCAGATGATACAGCAATTATTATATCAGGGGATACATGGGAATCTGTAAAAAATAAAACAGTTAATAGTCTTACTAGAATAAAGAACTGGCTTCAAACCTATAAATTAACTCTGAACTTAAAAAAAACCAATTATATTGCTTTCTCCCTCACTAGCACAAACAGACCATTATATACCAGCATTAACATTGGTAATGACTGTATTATGGAGACATCTTCAACAAAATACCTAGGTATTATTATTGATAAATTTCTTAAATGGCAACCTCACATCCTTTATCTTTCAAACAGAATTCGTAAACTCATTCATAAATTTTATTTATTAAGAGAATTTTTAAATAAAAAAATCTTAATCAAAATCTATAAGGCATTTGTTGAATCGATCTTAAGATATGGAATTCTGGTATGGGGGATCTATATAATAATAGTCTATATAAATTAAATATAGCACAAAAGTACATACTAAAAATTATGTTTTCAAAAGATATATTATTTCCAACACAATTACTTTTTAATAAAGATATTCTTAACATTAGATCAATACCACCTATTAGTAATTTGCTCATATTTCCACATCCTTCCAAATTTGCAAAATATAGTAAATCATAGCTATGACACACGAACCAGACATGACAGACAAATGCAACTACCCATAAGTCACAATAACCTCAACTTAAGTTACATAAATTATATTGGACCAAAAGCATATAACTTACTACCGGGTGATGTAAGAGAGTGTAAAAATCAAAATCGGTTTAAAATTCTCTGTAAAATGTAATATACAACAATTATTGCCAATTTGAAAAATTGTTTATTTGTTTTTTTTCTTCTGCTAGTCTTATCTGTTTAAATTTCACGTACATTTAGTTTAGGAATATTGTGTGATAAAAATATAAATACTTTTTAATTATATAATTTAGGTTAATATGAACTCGGCAAATACAGATGTTTCAACATCTAGGTGCTGATATTCGCACTCAGCTAGACGCAGCTTATAGAAAATCCCTTAGAGATTTTAATAAAAATGTATCCAAAAATCGTTATATTTTAAACAAAATTATAGATTGTTAAAAATGTTGTGGGGCATTCGAGCTGGCACTATGTGGTCATGATGAAAATCCAGGTGTTTTTACAGGGCTTATAAATTTTGTTGAGGAGTTGGTCCAAGATAGACTATCCGCTTTAGCAATGTTAAGTATCGAGACATTGTTTATAAAAGGAATGTGCGTGCAATTTTAACGAACGTGCCATTCAGCATTTTTCCAATTCTAAAGAACGAAGAGTAGACCTGAACTTGAACAGAATTTAAAGATAAGATATTTATTTTTATTTTAATTATGCCTATTTTTAAATTTGTTATTGACCTCCCAATATAATTCACCACGAGCCGCCACTGCATTTAGACACTTTAAAACTATGTCGTTTATGAAATGTATGAGGATAGAAAACTTCTCAATTTCTGGAAAGAATCCAAGATTAAGAGATATTTGAAACACTTTACGGACAACAACTGACAACATCTTTCCAAAAGATCGGAATTTCATCTGGCCCAACCCACTTAGAAAAATCAAGGGCTTGAACTTGAGTTTCTAATCTTTTTAAATTAGTGGAATTATGTCATTTTAATGTAAAGTTAAAAATATCAGACTTCTAATCAATAGATTCACAGAATTACAGTCTAGGCACTTGTCGGAAAACCTTACCCTTGACCGCATTTATCACGCATTATTTTTTCGTATTTTACCGTTTTTTTAGGTAACAATCCATAATAATATGGGGTAATTCAAGGGGCAATTTGAATAAGCGTTATATTATTCAGGGATAATAGAATAAAACAGTAGCGTTTTTGCATGTGGCCTTTTAAGGCTTTTAAGTATATAATAATGAACAAGTGGCGTATGAAAGATTAGTGAATGTATACGTTCTCTTACTTTTTTTATGCTATATTATCAAAAAAAAATTGTTTTCCGAAAATAACCTTAATATTAAATATGTCGAAGATTTTTCGGGAATAACGGAAGATAGTTAAGCTAATATTTATTACCAGACAACGTTTCGATACCTTTATTGCATCTTCTTCGGGCTAAAACGATCATAATTTTGAAAATTGAAACTCAATATCAAACTTTGAAATGCATTTAAAAACATTATCAGTAATACAAAAGACTCTTAATACAAAAATCAAATTACCATAAATTATAATACTACTAGAAAAATATATAAGTTAATTAAAGATGACACCAATGCAAAAACAAATAATAAATTAGTTAAAATTGAAATAATAAACAGTAATGAAGTATTCTCAAACGACTACGATTTGCCAGACCGTTGTAATGATCTTTTTACTGCAATTGGGGAGAATATGTCTAAAAAATGAAAGTTCCTGCTACTCCGATTAATAATTTTATTTTATTTTATTGATACTGTTTACAAACACCATACAAAGTAGGTAATTACTTGTAAAAGCAAAATAATACAATTACATACGTATAGTTCCTAAATCTGAAAACAGGGCTAATAACATTACAACAATGTAACAGAAATTTAAAACAAAACACTTAAATAAAATGGCTACTACTAAACAAAGCTTTGAGCTGTTTTAAACTTATATTAAAAATATCTATTTGGTACTTATTTATCACATCATTGCACTCTGTCAACATATTATTGATTGTTGACAGACTGGCTGTAATTACAGCGAAGACATTCTTACTACTAATTAAGCTAACTTTAGGTACTCTGAAGAGTATAAAATGTATCATTTTACAGCCTTTAAATCTTATATTATTTACAGTAAAGTATATAAACAGTACACATTGTTTTCTTCTTCTATCCAACAAACTTTCAAATTTAAAGCTTTCCAACATTGCTCTGTAAAAGACCATATATGGGTATGCATTATGTTGTCTCACATATAAGTACCTTAAAAAACGCTATTGTACTTTCTCAATATGATTAATACGAGTACTTGCCAATAGCGTCCATACCTGCAAGGCATACTCCAAATGTGGTCTCACCAGAACATTGTATAATCTCAATTCAATTGTAAATGTTTTGCTATTTCGTATCACAGAACCTCATGCTCACGTAGTGATTTACAAATTTCACGTTAACTTGGAAATGGACTCCTAACTCTTTCACTTCACTTTTCCTAGCAATATTTATATCATATAACTCATATTCATAACGTATTGGGTTAGTTTTTCACGTAAATGTCATTACTGAACATTTTTTGACATTTAAAAACATTTTATTTTCTTTAAACCACTTAGTAACCGTATTTAGATCAGATTGTAAATGCTGTCAGTCCTCAACCGTCGAGATAGACCTAAATAACTTAAAATTATCTGCAAACAATAGTGACATAGCATTATTAGATATAGAATCTGGCAGGGGATTGATAAAAAGTACAAATAAAAGTGGGCTCAGGTTATTACCATGGGGTACACCAGATGATGCCAAAAATTCTGTTGAGAAACAACCACCTACCCTAACTACCTGTTTTTGATGTGATAAAAAGGATTCTATAAGTCTATATGTCTCCTCTGGTTCACCGTAACCAACAAGCCTATCCAACAAGAACTCATCATTGCCCTTGTCGAATGCTTTCTCACAATCTATGTATATGACATCAAATTGCTATTTTTCTTCAACCGTCCTAGAAGCATACTCTAAAAATACACAAAGGTTAGTGACAGTAGACCTATCTGTCACAAAAGCATGCTGAAACAAGGAAATTTCGGGCATTAATGCTGCATATAAACCATTGAACAACAAGATCTCAAATATTTTGGCTACTACATTAATTAAACTGATTGGTCTATAATTGCGTACATCATTAGATTGAGCTCCTTTATAGACAGGGGTTATAACTGCCATTTTCAAACTACCTGGAAATTCATTCTAAAAATAGAATGATTTAATACGTGCTTAGAGGAGGGGTTAAAAATTCAAAACACCTTTTATAAATATAGGCAGGAATTTTATCATTTCCTGTGAACTTTTTCGGTTTTAAATTTTTAGTGGCATTTATCACATCTTCCTCTATTACAAGACAAAACTTGATATCACCCCATTCTTTCGGCTTGGAGTTTTGCAGGCTGCTCGTAGACAGAGCTCCCATAAATTACATTATCGTATATAATTTCCCAAAATTTCCCTTGGAACTCCACACAAGAATGTCCAAAAGGATATTGGAGAGTGGTTGATATTATTCTTTATATGTCTTTTGCATTGCTGATATTCAATCCTTGTTTGAACTTTAATATGTTTTCTTAATGTAATGTATTCAAGTATTTGCTTTTTGTACAAACTTGTGAATTTTGGTTTTTTTTGCCTAATCTTCCTTGCCAAATCAATAGAGTCCCAAGGAGGACATTTAGGTGCAACTGATGTTTTATTTACTTGATATTTTGGTATAGCAATATCAAAACGACTATACATATTTTCGTATAATTTATCTAAACCACAATTACCGTCTTCAGATGTCGTCACATATGACCAATCACAATATCTCACATCTCTCTCTTTAGAAAAATCATACGCAAATTTTTTTGTTATGTTAACATTTCCTTTGGAAGCTTTAAACGAACATCAAAAATCAATGCAGGGTGATATGCATCTTCCTGTACAAGTGCTTCTTCAGACCTACACATATCATGAATTTATATATTTGTAATAACTAAATCTAACAATCTACCCATAAAATTTTTAACATTATAAAATTAACTTAGGTTGTTAACATTCAAGAACCATTATAGTAATAAAGCTTTATCATCACAGCCCTCAATACTCAATACTCAATTTATTCATGCTATTACAAAATATGCTTACACACGTCAAACAGAATAGCAATAATGGTTAACAATATGAAAATCATGTCAATTACAATATGTAACTAGTATATATATATATATATATATATATATATATATATATATATATATATATGTATAAAACATATACTAACCTATTTTTTTTAAATATATATTAAAAAAATAAATAAAAATAATAAAACACATTTACAAGTAATAAAACACATTTACAACAAATTAAAATTACAACTAAAGTGTTCGACAGTTGAATACAAAAGCATTCTGTGTTAATAAAGTTTTAATTTTTTTTCTAAAAGATGATAGTGGTAAAACCTTTACCCTCTCGGGCAAAGCATTAAAAAACTTTATTGCCCAAAACCCCGAACCATCCCGACACCTTGCAAGACGCCAAAAAGGAGGTATCAAATGACGCCCTGAGCGAGTATTATAATCGTGAACATCCTCATGAGCTCTTAACATCCCCAAATTTGTTTTCACATACATCAAACCTACAGCTACCCTCACTGATTGAACTCTGCTGTCCAGATAAGACTTGATAAGGTCTAAACTATCTTGGGAGAAGTTATACTGCCTCAGCTTTGCCAGAAGAATGTTATGGTCAACACAATCGAACGCCTTGCTCAGATCACAGAACAACACAGAATCATATTGTGCTCCATGAAAGGCCTCCATTATGTCTGATACAAGATTCAGAATGCCAAGTGTGTTATTCTTGTTTTTCCTGAAACCAAATTGACTTTCGGTAAAGAGATTATTTGTTTCAAAGAACTTTATAATTCTAACAGCCATGCACAAGATTTTTGGAATTACAGGTAATAGAGATATTGGCCTATAATTATCCGGTCTCCCTTTTTGAAAACAGGGGTCACTGTTTAAGAATGTTAGGGTATATTTTTTTACTTATGCATGAGTTGATCAGTTTAGTTAATGGGACAATTATATGGTTTTTAATAGTTTTTATAAGCTTAATATTAAATCCCAAAATATCTCTACTGTTTTTATTTTTGAGGCTACTTATAATTTCCCTTACCTCATTAAATGTGACTTCTCGGAACACAAAAGGAGTTTCAATAACGATATTGTTGATGTAATGAACGGGATTTTTGTCTGTTTGTGGTATATCAGCAATTATGTTCTGGGCGATGTTCGAAAAGAAATTGTTTAGGTCGTCAGGACTTAAGGGGATCATTTTGGAGTCTGTAGTCTTTCCTCGTTTGTTGTTAATTATTTGCCATATTGCTTTACTAGGATTTGAGGACGAACTTACATATCTATCATTTGATTTTATTTTTGCATTACGTATTTCAGTTTTATAGATTTTTTTATATTGATTAAATCGTTGATTTATTTCCCTAGTACTATATTGATGTTTTAAGTCACTAAGAAACCCTAAATGTTTACGCATTTTCAATCACATCACACTGACACTCACACTCACACTCACATCACACCCACATCACACCCACATCAATTTTACTCTCTATAATCTGACTTCTATGATCAGAAATACAAACCTCAATTACATACTCAGATTCAACATTTACGTCAGAACTCACCAAGATGTTATCTAAGCATAATTGCAAGCGGGTGGGCTGAAATACTGTTTATTTTAGGTTAAAGCCCTCTGCAACATCAAAAAATCAAAGTGTTTTGTTTTGGTTTGTATTAAAATGGATATCACCCGCTACTATAAGTTTAGCATCTTCTAAAGCTGTCAAAAAAGTGTCAAAATTTCCATGGGGTGAATGGTAACAAGCTAAAATATACAAATTAAAATTTTTCACATATATACAGTTACATTCAAAAGTTTTCTCAACAAACAAGACATCTATATTTATAAATTCAACAATAAGACCATTTCTAATAAATATAGCAGTACCGCCACCTCTAAATTCTTTTCTAGCAGAATATTCTGCAAGTATAAACCCCTGTAGTGTGAGTTCATCCATTTCTTCAGTCGTCAACCAATGCTCTGTAATGCAGAGGACGTCAATTTCCTTTTCCTCCAAAAAGGCCTCTAGCAATGAAATTTTATATCTTATACATCTAGCATTAACATGAAATATCCTTAGATATCCTATGGTTATCAAACCTTTAACACAGTTATTTAATTTATATTCTGCTGGTTTTTACTGAAAGATGGTGAAAAAACTTGTTTACATAAACACCTTTAGGCCAAATTTCTGGATTCATGGCATTTCTTAAGTTCAAGTCTGAAATAGTCAGTTTAAATGATGAGTAATATTTTGGATATTTCGATTGCATACGCTCACATTCTAATTCTGGGAACAATGGTTTGAGATAATTTAGCATTTCATTAACTCTGGTATCCGGGTGGAGTTTAAAAACATATAAAAAAGAACATTTTGGCGTACCTCTCAGAGTGCATTTAGGATTTACTTCTTTATTTCCAACCAGGACCTCTCGTGCGATCTTTGTTTTTGGTCCTTTTCTGTTTTTGACCAGCGTAAAACCATCATTACCTAATTGATTTTTATCCGAGTCTGTATTTAAGGCTTTTTTCGTGGCCGATAAACAATCTTTTGCCTCCAAAAGTGCATTTTGAAGCTATTTTCTAGTTATATTTATATTTTGTGGATTATTTTCTTTTCCTATAACCTCAATATAGTGAATGTCATTGTTATGGGCAGAGGCAGAGGTTGTTTTGGAATACCAGTTGGGTCCAATTTAGATGTTAGGAGTTGATCAATCTTTGTTTTGATGGGTTCCATAAACGCCAGTTCTTCTCCAACATTGTTTTTTGTGTCAAGAAATGAGGGTAAATTAAAATCAGTACATTCTCATTGCTTTGCAGTAATTAGAGCTAGGTGAGAAATATACTACAGAAACCTAAAACATATACTTTTTATACTTAATTTTTACCAATACTCCTTCAATGTCACAGTTAAGTTTCAAAGAATACAGTATTTTTCACTGCCAGGATCACTCCTCCACCTATAGACTCACCAGAGTACCGGTCTCTTCTTATGACGCTGTATCTGCTATTGAACGGTACTGCACTGTAGATACCCTCAGACAGCCATGACTCAGTTAGAGCCACAATAGTGTAGTCTTCAGATAATATGCTAATGAGAAAATTTGTTGTTTTGGTTCTCAAACCGCGTACATTTTGGTAAGGTTTTTAGGTCCTGATTTTGACTTTAACTCTGAGGATCTACCTCCTCTCCTTGCGGCAGATTCCTCTTTTTTGTAAAAAAACGCGAGACCAGTGTCCCATTGGGCCAAACGTCCCTACGCCAAGCATTTCTAAAGTTTTCTTGGATGATAGTCACCTGCATGGAAGAGTATAACATTGGATTTTTAGATTCATGACTTTTACATATGACTTCTGGAAACATTGGAGCCAATAATGCCTTTAAATCATCTGGTTTTGTATCTGGTTTCAACCTGGTTAAATGCAGAGATGCTTATTTTGGGACCCTCTGAACATTCAGGCTATTTTCATTGCGCCCCACAACATACCTTCTGTGCTTTTTTCGATATACTTGTTCCCTTACTTATTTTGGGCTTGTGCCTGGAGAACTGCAGCGTTTACTACTTTTACATGAATAATATGCCTTTGCGTTTTGTTATTATTATTATTCGGTTTTCCTAACCTAGAATGAGATTTATTATTATCCGTAATAATTTTCCTTTGGTTGACAGCATTGGAGTAGGTATAGTTGGTTGCCGATCTATGTGGTTCAGATTGTGTTCGACGGAAATCTCCGCTGGCGCCATCAGACGTTCCAATACCTGTATTAGATATCTGCTGCGACGGCGCTATTGATGTTTTTGTTGTATTGCTTTTAACAGGATTTTAATGTTGTATTTTTTCTGCATACTCCCTTATAAGCCTTTTCTAGATTCCGTTAGAGTATTCCAACTCTTCTAATAGCTTTTTACTTAAGACCTATTCACGTTTTAGGCCCTCAAATTCGCTGCGAAGAATTAAAAAGTCGGTACTGTCCGTGTCACAAAACCAATGAATATTGTCACTATCACTTATAACTTTATTCCACGAGTCTTTAATGGATACACACACTAAGTGGAACTTATTTTTACACATAAAACACTTTACTGACTTTGAATTTACAATAAAATTGTTGGAGCAACGTTCACAAATTTCTTGAGACGCCATCTTTTGTTGCTAATTCGCCATCTTTTGTTGCTAATAAGCCCGTGAATGACAAAAAAATTATATTGCACATCAATTCATTAAACTACAATGGATCACCTGGTCTTGTCAATCCCTGTTTTAATTTTTTTACATCACCAAAAAAAAAAAGAACCTAACCAGGGCCAACCAAAACACAATCCGATTTTAAAACACAACTACATACAGTTTTTATTAATTCGAATAGTTGTGTCAAAATGGCCATGTAATCAACAAAAATCCCTAGATTCTACTAACTATTTTTTACGTTGAAACATGGTGGGAAAAATCTTTTTTTTTTCTTCCCACCATGCATTGAAATTTGATTCTACTAACTATTTTTTACGTTGAAACGTTTGCATGTGCATTTTGACAGTGGATAACTCAAAAACGTTGTCAACCAAATCTGACTTCAGATTCGTCATCAGCAAAAATCAGAAAAATTGGCGATGGTTAACTTAATTGAAAAATTACCATACTTTGCTTGTCTTTACTGTGGTACTTAAGTGTAGCATTATTTTCAAAAACTAATTTCAATACATTCACAATGTCACTTTTTATTGACATTTATATTTACAATTAAGGTGTACAGGGTGGCCATTTTATGGTGATACAGTACCTTATCTAGAAAACGGTAATAGTTACGACAAAAAGTTAAATACAAAAGTGATTTGGATTCAATTAAATTTTTATTTTATTTCACTTTTGCTTACACAGGGTGTTTCGTTTTGACGTGACACATGTCAACTTTCTTAATTTAAATAGGACATCCTATATATTATTACATATTTCGATTCTACTGTTAATTTGCGAAAGTTTTTATAATAACATCTATATTTAAATTCTTTATCGGTTTTGAGTTGAGTTGAGTTTTTAGATTTAAAAAAAAAACATATTTTTTAAAAAACCTATTTACCTATACAAATTTAATCTTACTACTAATACTAATATCCTAAACATACATTACTAAGGGTTAAATTCAACGAGTTTCCATGCTGGTCTTACCAATTAATATACAGGGTGTTAAAAATGGGGAGCAAAACAAATAGAACTTTAAATGTAAAAATCTCCTGTTTTTCAAATGGAACACCCTGTATATTTTTATTTCATCTGATTCAGCGTTCCATTACCTATCATTACTCATATATATATGTCCTATACCTAAAATGAACAGTTTCGATTTTATTAGCCGTTTTCTGATTTGACTATTTTTTTTAATATAAGTAAACAGATGAAGTGGGCTAAAATAAAAATGTCGGAAACTAAGCTTTATTCTCGTTCTCATCTCATGCCTATCTTAACACAGATAGCGACTATAAATAATGTTAGAAAATACAAATAGAAGTGAAATATTATGTAATTTATGTTCTTATTATTTAATGTTTACGAAAATAAAGGAGAGAAAAAAAAATATCTTGTGCCACACGGTATAACTAATATCTAACTGAGTATTAAACATGATTAAAACAGATTATAAAAAATTTTCAATATGGCCACCGTCCATTGCAATACATGAAGTGTAAATAGCCTCCATTTTTCGAATAGTGTTCCTTACCGAATTAGATGCATTCAAATTATTGATCTCTTCCCTGATTTTTATTTTTAACTCATTTCTATTATTAGATCTATTTTTATAAACTTTATTTTTTAGTGCACCCCACAAAAAGAAGTCTAAAGGGCTTAAATCAGGGCTTCGTGGTGGCCAGGATATTAAACCATGTCTTCCTATCCAGAATGGAAAATGTTGATTAAGGACTACCGGTACAACCGTGTGGTAAGGGGCGCTATCCTGCTGAAAAATGATATTTTTTCGAATATTTGCTGGCAAGTCGTTGATAAGGGGCATGATTTCATTCCTAAGCTGCTCAAAGTATCTTTCGCTATTTAACGACCTGTCAAAAAATATTGGTCCGATAATACGGTCACAAATAATTCCACACCACACATTTACGTTTTGACGGTCTTGTTTTTTAATTGCTTTTATTAGATGTTTATTAGTTTGAGACGAGTAATGAGTGTTTTTCCGATTAAAAATACCCGCCGTATTAAATGAAGCCTCATCAGTCCTTTGTCCACTTTTGAAAAAAACACATTTTCGAACTGCCGGTCCATAATATCACAACAAAAAGTCAATCTTTCATTAAAGTCTAATTGTGATAATAATTGAGTTGGAAGAAATTTATAAGGATAATAACCATTCACCTGCAGTGTTTTTTGAATACTTCCTCTACTGACACCTGCAATGTCTCTGTCAGCATCTCTTTGGGATCTTTCATCATCTTCCTGGAAATAAAGTAAAATCTCCAGTTGTTTTTCCTCAGTGAGGACAAAATTGGGACGATTTTTCTTAGAGTTTTTAAGGACACCATTTTCCAAATCACGCACAATTCGAAAAAATATAGTCCTGGAGGGAACTCGATTATTAGGATATTCCCTCGAATATTCTTTAAGGGCTAACCCTGGACTTTTATTATTTTTTATGAAACAGTTGTATAATTTCAAACGTTGATCTAAACTATATAAAGCCATTTTTTAACAAATTTCGCAGCAAAAATTTGACAAAAACCACAAACAGAGCAAATGTCAACTTAAGTCAACCATTGCATTAGGTTATTTCCTAAGCCTATCTTGATTTTTTTAGTTTCTGATCTCATTTAGTGGCAAAATTCCGGGATAAATCAAAAAACGGCTAATAAAATCGAAACTGTTCATTTTAGGTATAGGACATATATACGAGTAATGATAGATAATTGAACGCTGAATCAGATAAAATAAAAATATACAGGGTGTTCCATTTGAAAAACAGGAGATTTTTACATTTAAAGTTCTGTTTGTTTTGCCCTCCATTTTTAACACCCTGTATATTAATTGGTAAGACTAGCATGGAAACTCGTTGAATTGAACCCTTAGTAATGTATGGGATATTGGTCAGTTCCATTAAAGTTTTATAGGTAAAAAATTTTTTTTAAAAAAATATGTTTTTTTAAAAAAAATTTAAAAACTCAATTTACTCAAAAACGATAAAGAATTCAAATATAGATGTTATTATAAAAACTTTCGCAAATTAACAGTAGAATCGAAACATGTAATAATATATAGGATGACCCATTTAAATTAAGAAAGTTGACACGTGTCACACCATGTATAAACTAAGGTGAAATAAAATAAAAATTTTGTTGAATCCAAACAACTTTTATATCTAACTTTTTGTCGTAACTATTACTGTTTTCTAGATAAGGTACTGTATCACCATAAAATGGCCACCCTGTACAGTTATTAAAAGTAGAAAGTAATATTTACAATATGAAAAAGTGCTGTCCGGTTTTTAATTGCTACAACTGTACATCGATTACTCGGCGATGGCTTGAACAATTTGGATGAAATCTTCAGGAAATACTCAAGATATTGCTGGAGCGGCGCCACAGCAAGCATATTGGGAAAACTTAAACATTAGCGGAATAGTGGAATGGCGCCATTTTGAATGGTTTACGCGATCGCATTACTGCAAGTGTTCACCATTTTATCAGTAAACAACATACATAGTTTTGTATCTGATTTTTATAATAAAACTTGTATAAACAGAACGAAATAAACACTTTTATAAAAAAATAAAAAATTGACTTCACAGACTTCCTTGTATTATTTTTCAGTTTTTAGTTCATTATTTAAGTCGGTTGTACTTTTTTATTACTGAAACATTAGTGTCGCAAAAAAATGAATTTAATTTCTATTATATCTCTAAAAGCTATCGGCATATCTTTCATTTCGGGTACTAAAAAATGCAACCTTTTCCCTATTCAACTATTGCTCTATCTCTTACCATATATGAGCTCGCCAGTGAATTTGCTACACCCAGTATATATTTATAGTCTCCTTCAAGCTTTCTCACGTGCCTCGATTCCCCTATATTTTGAACGAACACCCTTGAAAACCAATGTTAAAATTATACACACTCCTAGCCTTACCCTTGAAGTTAATGTGAAAATTGCAAGTTTCATTGAATTTTCGTGCCACATGCACCGGAAATCGCGTCCTACTGGCGAAAGTTTTTAAGACAGAGGACTGCAAATGAGAAAATGCGGTCAAGTGGATGGACATTGTGTTTCTCTTTTTGTTTATTTTCAAGTATTCTGAGCTTTCAGGATGTTGAAATGAAATAATTATGTAAGTAGTCTTTTATCGATCTCGTTTTCGCTTTGTTAAAAAAGTCATTGCAAGATCTTTTTACTTTTTTGGCAATTTATTAGAACTCCACCCACAATACTGGATTTTAAAGGTTTAACTTAAAATGTGGAGTATTGTTGTAAACAGAACTGAAATATTTTTAAAACAAGGTATTTCTTCATCCCTCTTAGGGGTTTATTTCACCCCTGTTAGATTGTTGTAAGTAATATGAATATGCCACAAAAGTTTCCCCTCTAGAATAAAATGGGCGGGTCTGAACGTTTCAAACAAAGATGTTCGCGAAAAACATATAAATGCCATAACCTATCAATTATTTAAGTCAATTTTGAAAATGTTGCTTTTAAATTTTTGCACTTAATATATACAGGGGGCACCCGTCGCGAATATATTTTAGAAGAAACATTTTTTTAATAAGTAGGTATTTAACTAAACTACAAAAATGTATGAAATGAAACAATAACAGCTTCCTTGGACAATAGAGTTGAACGTTTATTACTAAGCCAACGTTTCGGCACCAATTTGTGCCATCATCAGGGCTAGTAAATTCTAATTACTTATGTAGTATAGACATACATATTGTTGTTACTTCACAAACACAAAATAAAACCGAACGAGCAGAGGAATTTTATTTAAAGGTTCTAAATTATATTTACTATTATTTATTCATATAGTTTAAAACCTTTATTCTTCTCAGCGGCATAAAATTCCTCTGCTCGTTCGTTGTTTTATTTTGTGTTTGTGAAGTAACAACAATATGTATGTCTATTTAGACTACATAAGTAATTAGAATTTACTAGCCCTGATGATGGCACAAATTGGTGCCGAAGCGTTGGCTTAGTAATAAACGTTCAACTCTATTGTCCAAGGAAGCTGTTATTGTTTCATTTCAAAGATTAGGATTAGTGGACGAAAAACCTACCATAAAATACAAAAATTTATTACGTAATAAAATAACACTCTGCTAGCAGCAAAAGGTGGCTTTATCAAAGGAACGCGCGGTACTTGCCAAAGAAAAGCCGCGTGTTTTATTCTTGCCGCTTTTCTAGAAATTTCGGACGGCGCGTTTGACGGGAACATTCGAAACTTTTGTTGACGCCGATATAAATGTTGCGCCTGCAGGAATTGGAGTCATGCTGAATTGCAACTTGAAGGCAATACTACGTCGATACAAAGTTTATTATTAAATAGTACAAAATGAGTGCAGCGAAGAAATCTAAAACGTATCATGTTAATAACGATTGGGAGGAAGAATTTTTGTTTTGTATGGTGAAGGATAAGTGCATTTGTCTTATTTGTCGTGCGTCAGTTGCAATACCTAAGGGTGGTAACTTAGAGAGGCATCATAAAACGGTTCATAAAAACTATGAAAAGGATTTTCCGCCACAGAGTAAATTAAGAAAACGAAAAGTACGTGATTTGATATCTTGTTTGAAAAAAGAACAGACCATGTTCACATGACCAGCCAAACAATCAAAAGCTGCTACGATCGCGTCATTTAAAATATCTCATATATTACCGAAACACAAGAAACCATTCGAAGATGGATCGGTTGTGAAGGAAGCATTTATCGAAGCGGGTGAGACTTTATTTGGAGATTTTAAAAATAAAACAGAAATCATGTCTGCTATTAGAGAACTTCAGTTATCTCGTCCGACTGTCACAAGGCGTATTGAAGTCATGAGTCAGGACATGGCAAATAAACTAAAAAATGATATCATGGAATGTACATACTTTTTTTTACAGTTCGACGAATCCACCGATATGACAGACACTGCCCAGCTGTGTATTTTTATTCGGATGGTATTCAATGACATGTTGGCTAAGGAAGAATTTTTGACAATCATTCCTCTGAAGGGGAAGACCCGTGGCGAAGATATATATGACGTTTTTTTCAATTTTGTAAAAAACTACAAGCTACCAATATATAAATTAGTGTGCATTACAACCGATGGAGCACCAGCAATGACTGGAAACAAAAACGGTTTTGTGGCATTGTGTCGAGCTAATGAAGATTTCCCTTCATTTTTTCATCTATTGCATTATACATCAACAAGTTTTGTGTTCAAAAGTTTTAAACACGGAGGAAATTATGGGCATTGCAACAAAAATTGTGAATTCCATCCGTGCACGTACAAGTTTTGTGAAAGATTCAACTGAATACACTGTTTTAGTTCTTCACACGGACGTCAGGTGGTTGAGGCGCGGAAAATTCCTAGAAAGGTTTGAGGAATTATTGCTCGAAATAACAGCTTTTCTAGACGAAAGAGGTGATGCAGATGTTGAAAAACGAAAAAAATTGGCATTTTTGACTGACATCACAATGCACTTAAACACCATTAACTTGGAGCTTCAAGGTAAAGGAAAAACTGTTATTGAGATGATTAGCGCAGTAAACGCATTGTAAATTGCAACTTATGATAGATCAACTGAAAAGAAAGGGTCTGAAACATTTTCCGTCTTTGAAAGCAAGGATTCCTCAGTTGAATTATGATACGTATGAGGCTGAATTATCAAATATTTTGGGTCAATTCAAAATGCGTTTTTATGATTGTAGTAAATTGGCAAATGTAGCATCATTTATGAGTTATCCTTTTTCATGTAAAAACATTCAGGAATTAGCTACTGAAATAGCAGGTCAGTTTGAACTCATGTTCTGTTGAAAATGAGTTGGTGCAGATTATATCAGATATACATCTCAAAGCTACAGCATCTGATACAAATTTCTGGTGTTTTATATCTGAAGATAAATATCCGAATCTAAGGCAAATCGCTCTTCAACTGACAGCAATGTTTGGGTTAACTTACTTGTGCGAGTCTGCATTTTCCGAAATGAGGATAATTAAGTCAAAATATCGCAATCGACTAACTGATGATCATATTTCATCATGCTTGCGATTAGCAGTAATTACGTACCATCTTATGAAAAGTATGCTGAGGACATGCAGTGCCACGCTTCAACATCCAAAGTAACTCCTTAGTTAAGTTTAACACCACATGTAACTCTTTTGTTTTGTAACAACCAATAAACTCGCAATTTTGAATAACTATGAGTTTTTTCATTGATATTGTAGAGAAGAACTTAACTAAACCTAACCCAAACCTTGACTAAAATAATGTATATTGTGCGAAAAGCTAACATCTATATATGCTACGGTACACCCTACCTAGGTAGATAGGTAGGGTGTATGTATCGTGTATGTACGACAACCCTGCATCACACATACTTACAGCCTCTCAGAGTCGATCGTAAGTAGTCTAAAAATATCGAAGTAGATCGCTAGCAGTTCAAGTTTGAGCACCCCTGTCCTATAACAATACATAAATATGATTAGGGATGGCAACGATACATCGGTGTTTTAAAAACATCGATATATCGAGCATAAAATTCGATGTTTTTTCATCGATGTTTTTATATATCGATGTATTAACTGAAACATCGAACTCTGGGGATCGCGCATTAGTAAAAAATTGCCAAAAATGGCGCCAACGCCTCACGAATTTTCGAAATTTCCTAAAGATGAACGTTGTGTTGTCATCGCTGCACTCACCCACAGGCACAGTGCTAAGCCGACAGTAATAGCATGTATTTTTAAAGTTTGGGAGGAGAGGAAACCTATATACCCAAATATGTATCCTATTGCTAGGAAATACCTTTCCCCAGTTGGAACATCGGTTCTGTCAGGAAGGCTGTATTCTAAAGCTTCTGCGATTATCACTTCAGCTCGCAATAGGCTTTTGGGTGAATCGCTTTCAAAACTAATATTTTTGGGTTCATTACCTGATTATTATTGGGAATAATGTTTCGTTTTTAGTTAAATTTTTGTTACGTTTTTACTATTATTATCATAATTGAGAAAGTTGAAACCACAAAAACAAATTTCTTCGGAAGTAGAGAACATTATAGAAAACCTTTCTTCTCAGTCCTTTGATAATAGAGAAAACGCCCTTTTGAATAAAGGTTTGAATTTTGCAGAGCCTCCAGTAAAAAATAGTTTACCAACTATTATAGCGAATATCGAAAGTTCTATTCAATACGTGCTAGAGGCAACTGGGGATTCATTAGAGAGGCTTGCAGAAAGCAAATCTCAAAAAACGTTGTTAACAACAAGTCAAAATATGTTTCTCGTAAAAATACTGAAGTTATCCAGGGACTGAAGAAAAAATAATGTTTTTATTTAAAAGCTGAGCTGAAGGAAATAAGGTTGTTACACTAGACAAAACAGATTATCTTGGAAGAGTAGACCATTTGATTCAAACTGGTCCCTACGATTTAATTGAGAAGAACCTGTTATCAAAAATGATAACAGAAGTAAAAAATACCTTAAAACAGTGTAAAAATCTTGTGTCCGATAAACTAAAATTTAAACTAACACATAGTAACCCACAGTTTTCTAAACTGTATTGCCTTCCCAAAATCCATAAACCTGGGAAGTCCATGAGACCTATTGTTTCTGCTATTGGATCACCCACGTACAATAATTCAAAATAGTTAGTAGAAGAATTCAGCAGATTAAATATCTCGTACGATAACTCTGAGGTTACTAACTCGTTAGAATTCTTAGATAAAATTAAGAATGTTCACTTAAAAGAAGGTGAAATTTTAATATCTTTTGATGTGAGCTCATTGTTTCCTAGTGTACCCATACCACTAGCTTTAGAGTACCTAAAGGAACTACTTGAAATCAAAAATTTGAAGAAAGAAATTATTGATTAATATTTACTTCTTACAAAATTATGTACGAATCAAAATTTTTTTCAGTTCAACAATAAATATTATAAACAACTTGAGGGAACTGCTATGGGCAATTGCTTGTCTCCGTTCGTTGCAAATTTGTTTATGGGTAGATTAGAAACCCAGTTCAAAAAGGAACTCAAGTATTTCCCAAGGGTGTGGTATAGATACGTAGACGATATATTTGCTATTTTTGATACTAAAACAGAAAATTTGCACACTTTCTTAGAAATATTAAACAATAAATATCCTTCTATTAATTTTACGTACGAAAAGGAGAACAATGGGCAATTACTTTTTCTCGGCACGTTAGTTATTAGAAATAACGATAAATTAGAATTCGATATTTATAGGAAATTTACTAATACTGATAGGTATATAACATTCGACTGCATTTCACACAAAATGGCAGCATTTCATTTCTTAACTTACAGGTTAGTCAATTTTCCATTAAGTAAAGAACGTTTTAAAAATGAAATGAATTGGATTAAAAATATAGCTAAAAGTAATGGATATAATGATAATTTTGTACATAAATTAGTAAATAGACGTAAGTATAAGAAAATGTTAAAAGATTCCACTACTGTTCAAGCACCTGAGGCTCCCAATAAGTTCATAGTCCCATATGATCTCAAATATACGAGAGGTCTAAAAAAAGTATTTAAAAACGTAGGCTTTAGAGTAGCCTACAAAACGGAGAACAGTTTGAAAAATCTTCTTGTAAACCCTAAAGACAAAGTCGACTTGAAGAGAGGAGAGGCATCTATGAAATTATAATGACTGCGATTTAAAAAACTAAATGACCCATAAACATTTGTTTTAAAGAACACATGGCACATTTCAGATACGGAAGAACAGAAAAGTCAAGCGTTGCCCAACATGCTTTGGAAAAAATCACCAAATAGGAATAAATAATCTTAAGTTGATTAAAAATGTATCTAATAATAGATTATTGGATGCTTTTGAGAGTATAGAAATAGTTAAATGTGCTAAGAAAGCACTAAATAAAGACAGAGGGCCGATTCCCTATAGTCCCCTCTATTGCTTACTTGACAACGGTGGTGTGCAGTCGGGTGCAACCAAGTGTGACCACATTTACCTATTAATAGTCTCGGTTAGGATAAGTTACTTTAGTTTATATCATCTGCTGATGATGCTAACTTGGTTAGCGAAACGCGCGTCCAGAATGTAACAAGTTGTGGTGTAGCGTGGTTAGAACTTTTGTATTTTGAAATTCTCGACACAACAACTTTATGTTCGAGTTCAAATAAAAGTCCTCGTAGGCAAACCACTGTAGCCCTATAAATTAGTCTATACGGTATTGATTTATTATTATGGTTATAATTATTTTCACTTCTTATTTAAAGGCACAAGAGTTCACTGATCTCCTACAGAAATATTTAGAACTAATTTGAAAAAAAAATAACTTTCATATTTGTTACGGCTATATACTAATTTTCTTCCTACATAACTTTGATAAATCCAAGGACATCGATGCCTACTACGCATTTTTCGAGGGTATTAATGATCTTTTATAAATAAAGTTGAGGTATTTTTCTAAGAGTCAAAGAACATTCAATTCATGCTAATATATTTTGCGTGCAAACGTATGCAAATTTCTAGCGATTTGTAAGACGATGAAAAACAGATTTATTGTCTTGATAACGTTTTTTTTGTACACCCGCTTTTTCCCTGCTCAGATTATATCGACAATTTGAAGCGAAACTCGTATATACTAGGTGATTCACGACCCACTGTACATACTTATGTGGTGTATAGGGTATCCCTAGGGTATATCGAAATGGATATTTAAATTGATTAATTCGGCTTTATTACCAAGATACAGGGTGATTTTCGTATTTTGTAAAAATTTGTTCACCCTGTATCTCCTAAACTGCTTAATAGATTTTTTTAAAATTTTGTACACAAACACTCTTGGTATATCATAACTTTTTGACGTTTGAAAAGTAGCAAAGTTCCAGGGCCGTATCCAGCCAATTCACACAGGGGAGGGGGTTAGTTTTGAGACACCCTGTACATCGGAATTCGGTATTTTTGAATTTTTTTACTTAAACTACATTCATTTGTGAACAAAAATATGCCACCATCTTGAATGGCACACTAAAGGTTATGTACGAAATTTAAATCTTTAGATAGTACATACCCCTTTTTTTAGCGGTATCTGTATTAAAGCTTTTAACTAAGTATAAAATTATTTCAATGATTAACTTTAAAAAAAAATTAAACTATATTTACTAATAAAACACAGCTTTGTCGAATTAATTTTTATTTTCAGTAGCCCAAAAAAAACTAAAATCTACCCTAACAAAATAACGTCTTCAAAGCTACAAAATGTTTTCAAAATGCATACCACCGGTGTCTCTACATTTTTGTGCACGCTTTTGTAGGTTTGCAATTGAGCGATGAATCATTTGAGGGTTTTGTCTTTTGGAACACTGTAAACTTTTTGTTTTAGATGTCCCCACAAAAAGTAGTCGGCTGGATTAAAGTCTGGCGACCTAGCTGGCCAAGGATGTGGTCCTCCGCGTCCAATCCACCGATCAGCAAATTGTTGATTGAGATAATTTCGAACATCAATTCCAAAATGTGCAGGTGCCCCATCGTGTTGAAACCATATGCCTCTTAAATTTACATTTTCTAATAAGCCCGGTAAAATGTTTTGTAGAAAATCCAAATACACAACAGCCGTTAGTCGTTGAGGGAAAATATGTGGTCCAATTAAATGATTATTTATTAAGCCGCACCAAACATTCACTGAAAACTTTCGTTGAGAATTGGCCAATCGCAACGAATGAGGGTTTTCATCTGCCCATACATGAGAGTTTCTAGAATTAAAGACTCCGTCCCTTGTAAATTGGGCTTCATCAGTGAATAGTGCTCTAAAAATAGTTCTTCAATGATTTATTACCCACCTAGCAAATGCTAATCTAGGCAAGTAGTCGCATTCTTGTAATCTTTGTACCTCTTGTACATGGAAAGGGTATAAGTTTTCATTTTTTATAGTTCTCCATACTCTTGTCTGCGGTATCGCTAATTGGGCGGAAATTCGCCTAGTGCTTGTGGTTAGATCTTCCCTCACAAGGTTGAGAATATTCTCTTCTTGGACCACGTTATTAGCACCCACTCTTTCAACATGAAGATCGGTTGAGGGAAACTTACCCTTTTCACGCAATGTATTAAAGGTTGCGGCAAATGTTTGGTGATTTGGAATTCTCCGATCCGGAAATCGTCTTCTGTATTCTTCTGTAGCAGCCCTTCCGTTACCATTACAAAATCCGTACACAAATACGATGTCTGCGTACTCAGCATTTGTAAATAACGGCATTTTTACAATTATTGAAACGTACAAACTTTTTGCAAAGAGAAAATTCAAATAAAAAATCTTTAATTAACAATGTCAAACACAAATGATTGAATTGTATGTACGTAATGTCATTTTTAAAATATCTGTCTAAATTCCAAGGCTTACTTTATTATTTTTAGGTATTAAAATTTATTGAATTTGTATTTTTTTGTAGGTTTTAAGGTTACGAAAAAAATAACGGTAAATAAAAAAATTAAAAAAAAAATACACGTAATTTGTATAGTACAATAACAAAAATAAAAAAAGATAAATTTTTATATAAATGATCAATCTCACATTAGATAAAAAAGCGAAAAAGCACAGAAATTAACTGGTTTAATAGAGATAGTTTAATTTTTTTAAAAGTCAAGCATTTAGACAAAAACCTCAAATGTAAATGATTCAACGCTCAATTGCAATTCACAAAAGCGTGCACAAAAATGTAGAGATACCGTTAGACAGGCGTTATTGGGTAGATTTTGGTATTTTTGGGCCACTAAAAATAAAAAATAATTCGACAAGGCTGTGTTTTATTAGTAGAGATAGTTTAATTTTTTTTTAAAGTCAATCATTGAAATAATTTTATACTTAGTTAAAAGCTTTAATACAGATACCGCTAAAAAAAGGGGTATGTACTATCTAAAGATTTAAATTTCGTACATAACCTTTAGTGTGCCATTCAAGATGGTGACATATTATTGTTCACAAATGAATGTAGTAAATTCAAAAATACCGAATTCCGATGTACAGGATGTCTCAAAACTAGCCCTCCTCCCCTGTGTGAATTGGCTGGATACGGCCCTGGAACTTTGATACTTTTCAAACGTCAAAAAGTTATGATATACCAAGAGTGTTTGTGATGATTTACCAAAATATAAAAATCACCCTGTATCTTAGTAATAAAGCCGAATTAATCAATTTAAATATCCATTTCGATATACCCTAGGGATACCCTATACACCACATAAGTATGTACAGTGGGTCGTGAATCACCCAGTATATGAAGTCATGACTGATTAAAAACAAATAAAGGAGAAATGGATTGTTCACTTCATTACTGGAGATTATTTAACTAAATTCCGCTTATCTTATAACAGATGGATTATTAAGCATACTCAATCATTTTTCAGACACCGCTTTTAATAACGGGTAAAGGATTCTGTTTTTAAACAACCACTTCCCAGTGACTGTGAGATCTTTAAGAAAAATGTAAAAGATTTAATTCTGCTGCGGAGCAGATATTACAGAAAAAGGCATACAGGCCTTCTGGAACTTTTCAATGATCACTTTTAACGACCAGACTCTCTGACCTTGCGATACTGCACCTATCTCTAACTCATTTCAAACTTTGCTTTTTTTATCACTTCATTAACACCTCCTCCTTCCATGCCCTAGTCTAATGTTCATTATTTAAGTGTGACATTGCAGTGTTTTTGTTGCAAACCAGGGGCGCCTATCAGACCAATTGTTAGTGCTGTTAATTCGCCGCTACAAAAACTGGAGAAATACCTTTCTGAAATTATGCAACCAGCTGTAGAAAAAGCTGATTCATTTGTAAAAAACTCGGAGCATTTCACTCGAATTATACGACATATTGTCCTTGAAAAAAAACGATATCATAGCAAGCCTAGATGTCAAATCGTTATATCCCATATCGACGAAGCATTAGATTGCTATGAACGAGGATTTCCAGGCACATATAATAGAACTCTCGGAGCATTGCCTCAAAAATACTTATTTTTCTTTCAACGGGCAAATGTATAAACAAATGGATGGTGCTCCAATGGGGTCCTCGCTATCACCAGTAGTCGCGAATTTATTTATGATATACTTCGAGAAAGAAGCTCTTGAGAAAGCAAGTTTAAAACCCAAATTATGGATTCGTTATGTGGATGACATATTTATTATATGCCAACATGGTCATGCAGAGCTCGAAAAATTTCTGACTCACGTAAATTCAATCCACCCCAGAATACAATTTACTCTAGAGCTAGAGGAAAACAACAAACTACCATTTTTAGATGTTTTGGTCACAAAACTACATAACGGACATTTCGAATACACCGTGTATAGAAAACCAACACATACAGACAGATATTTAAATGCAAAATCACATCATCACCCAGCACAAATTCAAGCTGAGGCAAATACTCTAATATCTAGATCCGTGCGACTAACTGAAACACAGACGAGACAAAACGAATTTCAGTAACTAGTGCTTTAAAGAAAAATGGCTATACAAATCGCTCCATAGAGAAAGTTATTAATGCACAGGTTTCCCGAACAACGAACAACAAAAAATATTAGCCGGGAAAGCAACGAGTAGTCTTACCATATGTAAAAGGCACAACAGACAGAATCGGAAGAATTCTGAGAAAACACAACATACAAACAATACACAAGCCACAAACAACTATAGGTAAACTACTCGGAAACCCAAAAGATAAAATCAAACTGGAAAGGGACGAATCATTAAAACTACCAACAGTATGGAAGACAATAATCGACAAATCTAAAATCGCAAAAACTCAAGCGCAATTAGCGCAACAACAACAGCACCATCCGGAAAACATAAATAACGACCAACGCCTGCGCAGATATAACCTTTGTTAGCGTCGCAGTCACCAACACTTCAGTCTCTATTTCGAAAATGCCAAATGTGATTTTGGCGAAACGTCAGCAAAACTGTTCTTTTCAGAACGACAGTAGTGAACGGATGTACACCCGGAATGAAAACTCATATATATATATATATATATATATATATATATATATATATATATATATATATATATATATATATATATATATATATATTTTTTTTTTTTTGTTATATAGTTTTGGTCTTTTTCAAACCTAAAATTTGTTTAGCACTATTTTTTTAAGTTTATAAAATATTAAAAATTTAGGACTTACCATAAAACGTAAAATAGTTAAAATAAAAAGTACACGTAATCCACAAATCTGACATATACTACACATATTTAATTTACATTTTAAAAATATTGTGGACGTTTATTACAGACAAATTACAAGCGACTGAGCGAACACTGTTACAGTAAAGATATATACAATTTATTTAGGTTGTTTATGTCTTTTTTGTCATTTATGGCGTTTTTGTTTTTTTGAATTTCAGCCATCTCAAAAAATTCTCTTTTTTTCAACTGAGGTTCGGATTTTAATACTTTCACTTGTTCGTAGTTGAAAGTATGTTTTTTGGACATCTCATGGTGTGTTAATGCGGTGCTGTTCTTTTTGTCATATTTGTGACTTTTCAGTCTACTTTCTAAGTATTGGCTTGTTTGTCCAATATAAACACCGTTACAATTATTGCAAGGGATCTAATAGACTATATTGCTTTTTTTATTAATTGGCGTTTTCGATTTTAAGTTGCTGAAGTTCTTTGTTAATAAGTTATAGGCTTTGTGACTTGTCGTGATGTTATATTTTTTAAAAAGGTTTTGAAATTGCTGGGATAAACCATTTATGGAAGGCAGAGAAATGTATTTTGTTTTAGGTAGATTTGATGTAATAATGGCATTTTCAGAATTGTAATATTTATGTATTCTGCTTTTGAATAATTTATTTACTAATTTTTTAGGGTACTGATTTAGATTTAATGCTGCTTTAGCCTTTTTAATTGCTCGTTCTCTGAATTCAGAGTCGGACAGCTTAATTGCCCGATCTGCCAGATCAATAACTACAGATTTTTTTTGAGACATTGGGTGACAGGAGCTGAAATTTAGGTATCGAGAGGACCAAGTTTGTTTTGTGTACCATTCCGTTTTAATTTTATTTCCTATATGATGTAATGTTAGGTCTAAAAAATTGATTTTGTTGTTCTCTTCGCTTTCAATTGTAAATTGTAGTCTTTTATGGTATTGATTAAATTGCTTTAAAATAATTTCTGTTTGGCCAGATGGGATTGCAGTAATACAATCATCGACGTAACGATAAAAAAATGGTATATTAAATTCCACATTACTTAGAACAGTCTCCTCTAAATCTTCCATAACTATTTGGGCAACGACGCTTGATATAGATGCTCCCATAGCACAACCTTCTATTTGTTTATATAACTGATCTTCGTATATAAAATATGTAGAATTTAGTGTTAATTCTACTGCTTTAAGAAATTCATCTTGAGGAATATCTGTGTATTTTTTTATTTCAGACCATTTCTTTTTAATTATTCTGGTAGCCAATGAGATTGGAACGCTAGTATACAGGGAAACAACATCAAGCGATATCAGTTGGTAATTTTCCGGAAGTTCTAACTGTTTTAATTTTTCTTTAAATTGATAGGAGTCCTTGATATAGTAATTATTTTTATGTACAATATTTTTTAAGATTTTTCTTAGAAAATTTGAAAGTGGTGTAAACGGGGATTGAATGCAAGAGACAATTGGCCGTAATGGGATATTTTCTTTATGTAGTTTAGGCAATCCGTAAATTTTGGGTGATACACTATTGCGGATTTTTAGTTTTTTAGCAGTGTCGGGTGATATAACAAGATTTTTTCCCAAGAGTTAACTAATTCATTATTTCTTTTTTGATACTGGTTTATGGGATCTTGTTTAATTTTTTTATATGTTGTAGTTTCATTTAATATTTCATTCATTTTTATGTTGTAGTTAGCAGAACTCATTAACACTGTTTTGTTTGTTTTATCGGCTTTTAGAACCTTTATAGAAGGGTTATTTTTTAAAAAACTTTTAGTTTTTGTTAAGTTTATTGAGTGTTTTTTATTTTTATTTGTTTGATTTTTCAGTTTAGTTTTAAAATTTGTTAATATATTACAAGATTTTGCTCTAATTTCGTCTTTCTCTTCACCTCTCAAATGATTTATACCGTTGTCAATGTTACATAGTATATCGGTAGTTGGCAAAAGTCTACCATTATTTAATTCCGATGCTAAATTAGGTCCTAAGCTTAAAATTTCCATAGCGTAATCTGGAGTATTTTGATCTGTTAGGTTTTCTACCCACATTGATGTTGTTTTTTGTTGAGGGGGAGCTTTTTGCTTTGAAATTAGGTGGTCTAGTTTATTTTTATTGTTTTGTTTTATTTCTTGGAAAAGTTTTTCAGTTTTTTGTATATTGCAGATTTTAAATTTAATGAAAATTGTATTTGGTAAATTTTCCGTAAGGCGATTTTCGAGATGCTTGAGTTTATTTCGTAAATTTGTTGTTTAAAGTTGTTTCTGTAATTAATAAATTTAATGTACTTAAAATAAATTTTGGTAAGACAAACTGGTTATATTTACGTTCAAGGTTTACATTTTCGAATTTTATATGAAACATTTTAAGATTAAGAAAGGTTGGCTGTAAGTTTTCTGTTTTACATCTCAATAAAAAGACTCTTCTATTCTTTTCGTTGGCAATTTTTCGAGAGATGTTTTCATATTCTTTCATTTCGTTCACAATATGGCGTCCATATGTGCTTTTAATTGTTCTGTAGTTTAGTACTTCTTCACCCATACTTATATATTTTTTTTTGCTTTGTGTTCTTTGACCTTTTTTTCAATATATATATATATCCTAATTTTTCTTGGTTTGAGGTCAATACATTAACAACAAAATTAGTATATATTTTTAAACATATATTTTGTTTCTAAGGTGACGTTTCGACCACAGTTTTGGTTTTTTTTCAAACCTAAAATTTGTTTAGCACTATTTTTTAAGTTTATAAAATATTAAAAATTTAGGACTTACCATAGAACGTAAAATAGTTGAAATAAAAAGTACACGTAATCCACATATCTGACATATACTACACATATTTAATTTACATTTTAAAAATATTGTGGACGTTTATTACAGACAAATTACAAGTAACAGCAAAGATATATACAATTTATTTAGGTTGTTTATGCCATAAATGACAAAAAAGACATAAACAACCTAAATAAATTGTATATATCTTTACCGTAACAGTGTTCGCTCAGTCACTTGTAATTTGTATGTAATAAACGTCCACAATATTTTTAAAATGTAAATTAAGTATGTGTAGTATATGTCAGATATGTGGATTACGTGTACTTTTTATTTCAACTATTTTACGTTCTATGGTAAGTCCTAAATTTTTATAAACTTAAAAAAATAGTGCTAAATAAATTTTAGGTTTGAAAAAGACCAAAACTATGGTCGAAACGTCACCTTAGAAACAAAATATATGTTTAAAAATATGTACTAATTTTGTTGTTAATGTATTGACCTCAAACCAAGAAAAATTAGGATAAATATATATATATATATATATATATATATATATATATATATATATATATATATATATATATATATATAATTTTCTTTGGTATAGGTCCGAAAAAAGAAAGTAATTGTGACTGAGGTTTTGGTAGTATCACATATATTGTCAATTTAAAAAAAATATCATTTTTGACGTTTCGGCAGGAACACCCTTGCCTTTCTCAAAAAATTTTTATCCTAAAACCAAAAACAAAACCCTACATTTCACAATAAAAACCTATCACTTTTAACTTACCATGAAACGTAATTAATCAATTTAAAAAATTAAAATCTTAATAAAGAACAAATTTCACTTATTTTTAGGATTATTATTATTATTATTATTATACAATTACTTGCTTTTTTCGGACCTATACCCAAGAAAATTATATATATTAACAATATAAAAGGAAGGTCAAGAAACTCTTATATATATATATATATATATATATATATATATATATATATATATATATATATATATATATATATATATATATATATATATATATATATATATATATATATATATATATATATATATATATATATATATATATATATATATATATATATATATATATATATATATATATATGCGACACTCTACATAGTGAAAGATCAAAATATTGACCGAAATTTCACTATAGAAAGTATCGACTAGGCTTAAGGAACATGAACGATGTATTAGAAAGAACAAATTGTACAATATACTATATTTGAACACCAACATTCCACTGAACATGTCATAAATTTAAAAGAAACTAAAGTTCTTGCATCGGTTTTGGGATTCTATAAACGGAAAATTAGAGAATCTATGGAAATTTATAAGCGTCATAACAATTTTAATAGAGATACGGACTTCAGCCTACATTATACGTGGAAACCGATTGTTTCACCGGCTCACATTTCGGTAAACGTAGGACGACTATAAATAGCAGGCCTAGGTTTCTCTAAGCTCATTCAGTGTCCCAATCTCGTGAAGCAAATATCCCTGAAGATACCTCGTGATATCAAAAGCGAAACGTCGGAAAGTCTAATCCCAAGAACTATGATTTCTTTTATACCGAAAGTTTCCGGAACTTCGAGAGGAGTGTACTCCAATATATATATATATATATATATATATATATATATATATATATATACAGGGTTATGATAAATTAAGGAATAAATTCATTAACTTGGAAATTAAAAAGGTAATAGAAAAACGCTCGAACCCGTCGATTTAGATTTATTTTTACGCATATTTAGAAATTATTTTAAACTATACAGGGTCACTCACAAAAGTTGTACAACTGTCATCTTTGATTTTTTCAATACAACGCCTTATTTTTTTCTGCTGATTTGAATTCTCTATGAAATTCTAGACATTTTTGGTATAACATAACCTATACTGAAAATCAACAGTTATCGAAATATTCTTATCTAAATAAAACCTGTGTATTTAATAACCTATCGGACATTTGTATACCCTACCTATGTCTGTCGCGTAATCCCAAAGAAAAATGACTTTGTCACTATCACTGTGTTGACAAGTCATTTAATTTATTTACGATCTGCCATTTTGATTTCAAATATTGACTATGCGTTTAACAGAGAAAAAAAGAATTGAAATTCTAATAATGCTTGGTACTGGTGTTAAGACTAGGACACAAAAAGAAGTTTGTCAGCTGTTTAACAACAGATATCCTCATAGGCAACCTATTACTCAGTCTGCAGTGAGCAAAATAGAAAGGAAATGTACGGATACTGGTAGTGTTACGGACCGCTTTGGAAAAGGTCGCCCTAGGATCTCAGATGTAAAGAAACTAGACGTTCTCTTAACTTTTCAAGATAATCCACATTCCTCAACTACTGACGCATCCTATGATAATGATATATATCAAACAACAGTTTCCAAATTTTTGAAAAAAGAAAATTTTTATCCCTATAAAGTGAAATTCGTTCAAGAATTAATAAATGATGATTCAGATCGCAGAAACGAGTTTTGCGAAATTATGACCAACATTTGTTTCACAGATAAGGCAACATTTTGTCTCAATGGAGAAGTAAATAAACAAAATTTTAGACACTGGGCACAAGAAAATCCTAACTGGTACAGGGAAAGTCATACACAGTATCGTCAAAGTGTTAATGTATGGGCAGGTATTGTAAGCAATAAAGTTATAGGTCCATATTTCTTTGATTCCTCACTAACGGGGCAAACGTATCTTCAATTTTTGGAAGAGAATCTTATACCAACATTAGCTACCCTACATCCTAATGTAAACGATCCGGATCTTCCCAGTGAACTGTTATGGTATCAACAGGATGGGGCCCCACCCCTTTTGCAGCTGATGTCAGGAGATACTTAAATGAAACCTTTCCAAGACGATGGATTGGGCGACGTGGGACAATAGAGTGCCCGGCAAGATCGCCGGACTTAAGCCCGTTAGACTATTTTCTTTGGGGGTATGTATAAAAATAAGCCACATACTATTGAAATTCTTAAGGATCGTATTCGAACTGTTATAAGCAATATTCAATGTGATATAGTTACTAATGTGCAACAAGAGTTTTTCTATCGTCTAGGGCATTGTAGAGCTGTAAATGGTGGACATTTTCAAAATTTAATAAAGTAGTTTTCTTATTTAATTTCGTGATATGTGTTTTATGTTTTATTTAGATAAACATATTTCGATAACTGTTGATTTTCAGTATAGGTTATGTTATACCAAAAATGTCTAGAATTTCATAGAGAATTCAAATCAGCAGAAAAAAATGAGGCGTTGTATTGAAAAAATCAAAGATGACAGTTGTACAACTTTTGTGAGTGACCCTGTATAATTTAAAATAATTTCTAAATATGCGTAAAAATAAATCTAAATCGACGGGTTCGAGCGTTTTTCTATTACCTTTTTAATTTCCAAGATAATGAATTTATTCCTTAATTTATCATAATATGTATATATATATATATATATATATATATATATATATATATATATATATATATATATATATATATATATATATATATATATATATATATATATATATATATATATATATATATATATATATATATATATATATATATATATATATATATATATATATATATATATACTTCCATGCTATTAGAGAAAAAATTAAAGATACTAAAATTTAAAAACAAATAGTGTCAATGTCTATCTATTGTTTCCTACCCCAAATCTTTTAGGCGTTATAAGCCGTGGAAAAATACTCATAAAAACATAGAAAACCAAATGGTATAATAAATATATAAATATTTTAAAATTTATTTGAAGTTTATTTACATTTGTAAGTTACCATAATTGCTGCTATAAGGAAACTATTTTTACCAACGGCTTTATCAGTAGGGCTGATTAATTCGAATTGAGGGTCAGCCACCTTTAATCCTGCAATTCGGTCATGCAAACTGCATTTTTTATTTCTTTTGTTTAATTGAATTTGCTTTACGTGATAGTTTAATACAGCCTAATCGTATTTCCAATTTTACATACATCTTTATTAAGTATAATTTGCATTTAATTTAACTATACAGTGTGGGACATAATGTTTGCATCATATGGGAATTTTTTTTATTATTAATTTCTCAAAAAAATTCATTTTCGATAAAAGTGAGTTCATGAAAAACAATATTTTGCCAGTGTTGAGCTTTAGATCAGATATACAGAATGTTGAAAAAGGAAACAAAATACGACATGACCAGAAAGAAATAAGCGGAGATTAATTATTAAGATTTTTGGTGATTGTTTGCAAAATTTAATTTAATATTTCTTGACGTAATATAATGTAGGTTTGGCTACTAAAGAAGTCCTTATAAGACAATATTCATCGTTTCGCTGTAAAATAATTTAAAATTTTTTATTATAGTAGGAGATCCGACTGCGTGACTACTACACCCAAATGTTTTTTAATAAAAATACCATATATAAAGATAATTATTAATACAGAAATACGTTTTTGCCGGGTTGCCTATGAAAATATTGTCGCAAGTTAGGTTAGGTTAGGTTAGGTTAAAAGTGAGTGGATCAAACCGAACCTCCACTGCGACTCTGTGTTCTATTGTGGCTCACACCTATATTTACACTTCCCCAAGCAACTCTAAATACTCAATGAGTTTTATCATTGCATTGGGGGAGGCATTCTTCAAGTCCTCGGGCAGCAGAATATTTCTACCGAATATGGAGAATCTGATCTTAGCAGCACACAGCACATGGCTGGCTGTCTCAACATCCTCCATTCGTTTTCAAGCCCCATCCATAGACCACAATGGCCTATTGCTGTTTTGAGCTTAATTCTGTTATTCTCTTCTTCATGGGTAGGGGGATAAATTGCCTAACAGTTTTTGGTAGCAAGTCCGATGTCAACATGGAATGGGTTTTCACAACTTTTAGCATGTTGGATGATTCCATGTAATTCGTGCTATCCACCTTGCTGCTGGTGACATGGTGGAGTCTGGACGTTGTTCTCATTGCTTTCCCTTCCACAAAGAGGTGGAGTGGTGGAAGTTTCAAAAAGAGTTCCATGGCCGCTGTCGGAGTGGAGCGAATCGCTCCTGTAATTGACAAGCAAGCCTGTTGTTGTTGTTGTCCCTTGCTCCATAGGCTATCATTGGTCTTATGACCTTTAGGTATAGCCCATATACCTGTTTTGGTCTCATACCCCATAACCTCCCGCAGATTTCACGGCAGGTCCACAGGGATAGTTTAGCTTTCTAAATTGTTTTATTCAGATGAGCATTCCAGTTCTGCGTTTTATCCAGGATAATTCCCAAATATTTCACTGCAGCTCAAAGTGGCATCGCCTGTCCCCGTAAGGAAGGTGGTCGAAGTCTCTCCAGATTCCTTTTCTTGGTGAAGGGGACTAGAACCATTTTATTTGGGTTGATAGACATCTCTTTCCTCTCATACCATGTCAGTTTGGTGTTCAGTACTTCCTGAAGGGTTGCTGAGATTTTGTCTTCAACCTTTTCTTTTACTACGATGACTAGATGATCGGCACATGCCTGCAGATCAACCTCCCACAGCCGAACCACAGCCAGCAGGTTGCCCACCAGTAGTGACCACAGCAAGGGCGACAACACTCCTCCCTGTGGACACCCCCTAGCAGCTCTAAAGCTCACTATCTCGTCCTGCAAAGATATTATTTTACTGTTTCAAGCATTGCCTGTATCCACATATAAGGAGTTCTACCCCTCTTTCACTAATTGCATTATAGAGTGATCCAGAAAGGGCATTGTTAAATGCTCCCTCGATATCTAAGAATGCAGGGACTACAATCTCTCTGTTTTCCAGAGAGTTGTTTACGCTCTCAACAAGATTGTTGGTAAGCATACTGATGACCACTCAGCGGATGTCGCCTAAGAACTTTTAATTAAAATTTAAATAAATAAATTTGTTCAATTGGTGTCACTCTTGCTATCTCCGAAATGGTAGGTGCTACGAGGTCGATTAAATTAGAGAAAAGTTGCCTGTTTTAATGTCCATTCAATATCCTTTTACCGTATTGCCGAATTCCAGATAAGTTCTGAGACACAGAAAAAGCCTAAATATATTTCGTCGAATATTAAAGAAAACTATTGATTTTCGAGATATAGTTTAAGTTTTTATTTTTTTTCCTCTACAACATATTTTGCGCTCTACATATTTTACCTCCAGCGTTTCCTGTTCGAGCCATCACCATCAACTTATTTTTTTTAAATAAGGAACTGTATTTTATATACTCATTTTTAAAACCGTGTTTCTCGCCTTACTAATGATGTACCACACACAAATACCTTTACAGACGTTTCGACCCTGTAAAATGTCATCATCGGTAATTTTTACAAGTACAGCTTTATCGCATTTTATTCAATATTTGAAACATAAATGGAAATTGATAAACAATTAAATACTAATATGAAAACAAACAACGTTTTACCTCAACGAACCACAACACGTTCATGGTCATTTCCAACATTTGGAATAAGCTCTTCCAATTTAGAAAATTCCTTTGTAACAACATATTTTCTAGTATGTTTTAATTTTTTGTGTTAAAACATTTAACATAAGAATATGCAATGTTTACTTCTTAAATATTTTGAATATAAACAAACTTTTTTTAAGCAACATGCGTTCTTCAGTTTGTAAATATTTTGTCCACTATAATTGTTTTGCGGCTATTGTGTTGGATATTCAATTTTGTTGCCTTAAAAATAAATCATACAAATTTAGTTCCTAATATACAGGGTGAGTCGGGAGGATCGCCCCAAACTCCAGGAGTGTGTTCTATGAAAGATACTGATTTAAAAAAACTCATATGTTCTTATTCGATTTTCATTTGTTTTCAACTTACAACAAAAATAAGATTTCAAGCATAATTCCATACATACAACATAATAATTATAGGGTGCTTAGAAATCAAAATAAGTTAATGTTCCATTTACTGGTACTATACCTGTCAGTGTCCATTACTGGTACTCGTACCTGTCAGTGTCATTTTTGAATTCGAGCTGTTGAACATATTCCAAAATGCCGAATTTTTACTCACACTTAGAGTATGCGAATATGATATTTGTTTATGGTTTTTGCAATGGGAATGCTACAGCTGCTGCTGAAGAATATCGTCAACGATTCCCATTTAAACGTCATCCTGATAAGAAAGTATTTATGAGAGTTTTCAACAAACTATGCGAAAGCGGAACACTTCCCAGTGCCAACACAACTTCTGAAAGAGCTACTCAACAAACTTTAGAAGAAGTAGAAAATATTCTGGACCTAGTAGAAGAAGATGCAACCATCAGTTCACGCAGAATGGCTGCTCAGTTGGACATTCCACAAAAAAGAGTGATGAATACGCTCCACGAGCAAGGTTTGTATCCTTACCACTTACAAAAAATCCAACACCTACAGCCAGAAGATTTTGCCAAACGTATGGAGTTTTGTCGGTGGATAGACAATAATCGTCATCTTATATCGCGCATACTTTTCACGGACGAAGCAACATTTACTCGTGACGATATTAATAATAGTCGCAATTACCATGTCTGGTCATAGGAAAATCCGCATGCAACAGTCGAGAGCAACTTTCAACATAGGTTCTCGGTAAACGTATGGTGTGGTATGATAGATAGTTATGTCATTGGCCCTTTTATTTTGGAAAATCGCCTCACAGGGGACTACTATTGTGAATTTCTCGAAAATGAATTACAAGGACTATTGGAGGATTTTCCCCTAAACATCAGAAGGCAAATGTACTTCCAGCATGATGGAGCTCCAGCACATTTCGCACATCAAGTCAGGCAACACTTAGACGGGAGGTTTCCAAGGCGTTGGATTGGTCGCGGTGGTCCTATTATTTGGCCTCCAAGATCTCCTGACCTCACTCCACTCGATTTCTGTTTATGGGGCTGGTTAAAAAATGAAGTGTACAAAGTGAGAGTGGACACTCGAGAAGCACTTATTCAGCGTATCAGAAATATTGCAGATGAAATTAAAGAAAGGCATGAGGCAATTAGAAGAGCAACAGGTGCCCTACGTAGACGAAGCCGAAAATGTTTAGAGCTCAATGGGGGCATTTTTGAACATTTAATATGATGAAATCTAATGATTGAAACGTTAATTTGTTAGATCTTGTTTATATTCTAATTTATGCTGTAAGTTGAAAACAAATGAGAATCGAATAAGAACATATGAGTTTTTTTAAATCAGTATCTTGCATAGAACACACTCCTGGAGTTTGGGGCGATCCTCCCGACTCACCCTGTATACTCATATAGTGCTGTTCGCGCGTTTTTCGCCAGTAAATCCAAACGATAAATTTGACAGCTGTCAAAATGTGACATTATTGGGACACTTTTTTAAGACGAATAAAATGGAGTGTACATGTCCCCTTTGTTATCCTGCAACCCGCCTCAATTTTCATTTATCTTACGGCCTCCATATTGAAGAAGGTCAGGTGAGGATAGGGCCCAATTTAGAATTCTATCAAGGTCAGAGGACTTTTTGATATTAAATGTTTTGAGAATATGTCATATCTTTTTGACCCTGAAGGTAATTTCGTGCATATTGTATGGCAAAGCTAGTACTGATGAAAGGGGGAAGTGAAAAGACGGGACTAAAGTAGAATTTGGGTCCAATTGTTTTGCAAAAAACTTAGCTTTTGCTTTAGACGTGGAGACGACTTCATCACCAGAAGTAAGGGGTGGGAAGAGGCTCCCACACAAGTTTTGACTAATATTTTTGGCAAGCGACCAAAACGATTGGCTTCCATTTTCGCAAAAAAGGACTTTGCCTTTTATGCATTAACACCTCCTATACAGGGTTATTCACCCGTTCATTAAAAGTTTTTGATGATGCCATTTAGATAAAAATTTCAAATTTTGGAATTAAGGTAAGGTCAAGGGGTACATCTTTTTTTAAATAATTTCAACTTCCTGTCACTTCCGGTTTAATCGGAAGTTGGTATCAACTTGCTTATTTTAAATGGAACACCCTGTATTTTATGATATTTTTGGATTCTACGGAGAATTTTAATGCTATTTTATGTAGCATGTCCTATACCTAGGTTCAAGCGTTCTTAAGATTCTTGACCTTGAACCAAAAATGAGCCTTTGGGGTACCCAATTTTAAAATCTCATATTTTTGTAAGTTTTGAAGATATAATCTTCATATTCTGCAGACGATCGGTAAATAATCTTAGGTTTCTATTTTTATTATTAAATTTGTCTATTTTTATACAGGATGTCCTAAATTCAGCGGCAAACATTCACATTTTCAAAGCCGCTAAAGTCCGTTTTTTTAAATGGGACACCCTATAACTTTATACACTATCAAATGTAGAATTTTATTCTCTATCGAACTGTATTAAGATTCCCTATACCTATTCGTAACCATTTTCGAAATAATCAGGTTTTTATTAAACTATCATATGTATTTGCTAAATGCTTACACCTTCCCGTAGTAAGCCATGGAAAAACAATTGTTGTGTTTTTCTGTTCAACATGACAGCTGATTTGAAACTTTTAAATTAAAATAAAATAACACTCAAAAGCTGATATTCTCAATTTATTTTATATTCCCGGAGAATGTTACAAAATATTGGAGAGAACGGGCCATGTTTTTAATGAAAAACATCCTCATTTATCGCCAATGAACAAGAGAAAATTGAAGAGGATTGAAACGAAATTTTTTCGTTTCGGAAAAGTTAAAGTTATAAAAAGTGTAATAAATTGTTTACATTATTTTTAACCATATCTACTAAGTTCGAGACTGTTCTAAACTTGTTTTAGTGAACTTAAAATGTATAGCAGTCTAACAATAAATAAATAAAATAATAAAATTGAATTATAACAAATGTTCTATATGCTTCTTTGTACAGTTGCTGTGGCCCGTTGAATTTGTCCGTTTTCTAATTTGACAAGAGCTGTTCGTATCCTGTCCAGTAAATCTTGTTGTTGGACTTTACTTTTGATAAATCCCCATAAATAAAAGTCTAGGGGTGTTAAATCAGGCGATCGCGGGGGCCATCTCCAAGGGCCATTGGGACCAATCCAGCGATCTTCAAAAATTCGAGATAATTGGAGATAAACTGCAGCGGAATTATGTGCTGGTGCCCCATCTAATTGATACCAATAATTTTGCAGCTCACCAATAGGAATTTCTTCTATAAATTCAGAAACCGTCCCTCGTAGAATTTCCAAATACTTATCGCTGTTTAAATTGTCTTCATAAATACAGTACCGCACCTGATCATTTAATACTATAGCGAAAACATTGAAGCTAAACCTCTCTTGAGAACGCGTTTCGCGTAAAGCGTGCGGATTTTCTGCTGCCCAGAAATGTTCGTTTCTTCTATTTGTTATTCCTTTTCTAGAAAATTTCGCTTCATCGGTCCAAAATATTTTTGAAAGGAATTGAGGGTCCTCTTGAATTTTCAAAAACATGAATTCACAAAATTCTACTCGTCGGACGTCATCACCAGGTCTCAAGGCTTGCACGTTTTGGAAGGAATAAGGGTGTATATGATGTTCGCTCAAGATTCTTTGGACAGATGAAGAAGAAATTCCCAAATCGTTTTTGCGGGTTTGCGTGGAAATAAGCTAATGTGTTTATTACGTTATCCTCGGCATTTGTCACTAGTTTCGGAACATTTTTTGTAACTTTAACCTTGCCAAATTGCAAAAAGTTCGTTTCAATCCTCTTGAATTTTGACTTGTTCATTGGCGGCAAATCAGGGTGGCGTTCATTAAACACACGACACGTTCTCTCCAAAATTTTATAACATTCTCCATGAATATAAAATAGATTGAGAATATCAGCGTTTGAGTATTCTTCCATTTCGATTTAGAAGATTTAATGACAGCATTCGATAAATAACGCATACTAATCATCTGTCATATTGGATACTGGATCTCAATTATTTTTCCATGGCTCACCATTGGAACATGTAAACATTCAAGCAAATACATACGATATTTTTATAAAACCCAATTATTTCGAAAATGGTTACGAATAGGTATAGAGAACCTTAATACAGTTCGATAGAAAATGAAATTCTACATTTGATAGTGCATAAAGTTATAGGGTGTCGCATTTAAAAAAACGGACTTTAGCGGCTTTGAAAATGTGAATGTTTGCCGCTGAATTTAGGACACCCTGTATAAAAATAGACAAATTCAATAAAAAAAATAGAAACCTAAGATTATTTACCGATCGTCTGCAAAATATGAAGATTATATCTTCAAAACTTACAAAAATATGAGATTTTAAAATTTGGTACCCCAAAGGCTCATTTTCGGTTCAAGGTCAAATATCTTAAGAATGCTTGAAGCTAGGTATAGAACATGCTACATAAAATAGCATTAAAATTCTCCGTAGAATCCAAAAATATCATAAAATACAGGATACCAACTTCCGGTTAAACCGGAAGTGATAGGAAGTTGAAGATATTTTAAAAAAAGTACCCCTTGACCTTACCTTAATCCCAAAATTTGAAATTTTTATCTAAATGACATCATCAAAAACTTTTAATGAACGGGTTGCGTGAATGACCCTGTATATGACCTAAGATTTAATACTGACAAAGATTAAAATTTTCTTAGGAATCATTAATAAAAAAGTTTTCCATGTGTTGGGAACATTATGGTGCACACTGCATAAGTTAAACCTGTTAAGTGTTTAATGTTGGTAAACTCTTGCCAGAGGTTTTATATATAAACGTGTAATTAGATTTATTAACATCCAGTTATGATTACAATTTTTCTTTTCATTTCAGATGAACCATATACCGAGATAAGTACTTTCCATCATGGCCGAGAACGTGAGAGTTATAGTCAGATGCCGGCCTATGAACAGAAGGGAAACAGACAGCAATTGCAAGGTAAAACTATGACATTATATGACCATCGTTTTATTTTACGTTACATCAACGTCAAAATAAGAATACTGAAATGTCGCAGGGCAAGATAATGATAAGTACATTTTTATATATACAAACCTTATTCTCAAAATGTCAAATAAATCTTATATCTTAATTAAAATTAATCCTAGATTACAATGGCCTAATTACACATCCGTTATTTAAAAATCAATTTCCTGCGAAACCTTATTTCATCAATATTCTTTGAATGATGATTAATCAAACTCAAAATTGCTGACCCGCTGAGGTTTGCAATAAATACATTATAAAAATCAATTGGTCTACAGTACTGATAACGTACTGAAAAGGTTGTCTAAAGAATGTTTATACCGAAAGTGTTTTTTCTCCGGTCAATGGTCCAATTTATGTAAGTAATATTAAAGATATATTATAGCTTGCGCTATAGATAAATCCTTCAAATTGGACGCCTGAAATCGATCCGAGGACATCAATGATCGCCGAAAGTATATAAATTCGTGCGGTAACCCTCGACTCCACTCACTAAATATTAGAAGAGATCTCTTAGTTAAAAGAGGAATATAGAATTTGGCTGTTACTCTAAATTTGATACAGGTTAGCTTGAAATAAAGTTTCTAGGAGTAAGCATATGCTTTAATAGAAAACTTATTCCTACAAAAACTTGAATAACTAAATCATAGAAACAACGCTAAATATTACTTTAATCAAAAGGCAGTTTTAAACCTATTAACTTATACAGGAAGAGGAACATTTCTTTTGCTTTTTGAGATACTTATATGTACAGGGTGAGTTATTATATTATGACACCCACCTACAGGGTTGTTTATTAACAAAGATAGAGAAAAAGTGTAAATACAAAATGTGTAGGGTAAGAAATACATTTCTTATACCCTGTATATTGATTATTTTTACGAAAGGCCATTCTCTACTGGTTTCAAAAATATATAATTTTATATAAATATATTGGCTCAAAGCGTTTATTCAATATTTTAGTTTAACTTAAACATTACTTGCCATAAATCTAAGGTAATATTATAACATAATGCAAAACTTCCCAGCTAGCACTAAAGTAGCTACAACTGTTTCCACTACTACTCTTTAAGAGTTTTTATGTATTTATTACTTCGAATGAAATGAAATGCTTTTATTACCATAATAATATCATTTCCAAAACAGGAGAATGAGCAGTATCGTCGGCGGAAATGCTCACAATGCATATTATTATAAAGATATTAAATATTATTAAATGACTTACAAAACATGGACAAAATAAAAATGAAAAGACAACCATATACTAATTATAAGTAGAGAGAAATGAAAACATATAATATTAAAACCAGTTTAAAAACCTTAAAGCTAGAACTTAAATGGAAAACTACTAAAACTTAAGTATCATTATTAAATTCCTCTCAGAACTTAAATTTACACAAACATTTATCAATTAGTAGACGGGTAACTGAGCTCTTAAAGACCTTGTCAGATGTCATGTCCCTAATATGTTTTGGTAGAAGATTATAGGCCTTGATAGCTCTATAATATGAACTTTTAGCAAAGAAAGCCGTGTTGCGAAAGGGTGTTCTCAAGTCATGAGAGTGCCTTGTTAAGATCTGTCTGAAATAGTTGTTTATGTCCTCTCACAAACAATACTAACCTGCTGGACACTCGAACTGCATAACGTAATTTTTTGGGGTATTTTTAACGTTCGATATTTCAAAACCGGTAAGCTAAATTGAAATGCGGTTTTCGACGTCAGCTTACTCAAGGTGTGTAGATTACAAACTCGACTGGTGGATCGCCAGATATGATGGGAAAAGGTTTGTACAGGGTGTAAACTAAAACTCTGCATTTTTTTCCAAATTTTATTTAACGATATTTTTTACAAAACAATATTTTATTTATTGTCATATACACCAAAATAACCTATGATTAGATACAAAAAAACAATTTCTCCCGTTTTTTGAAATTGCCATTTTTTCGGAATATACAGGGGATTTTCAAAAATTTGTACATGGTTTTACAAAAAAAATCCTAACTCACCAGTGATAGCTCACACCAAACTGATTGTTGTATTATTCTCATTATTTACAATACTGCCATCAGGAAAAAATACAATTATAATATACAGGAGTCTAAAAAAGCTTACAGTTGATTTCATTCCTAAAATATCATGTTTTTGCATATTTTTATGCTTTGAACATTGAAAACTACAGAAAGTATAATAAAACGTAAAAATTTTCAATCTCGTTACTTGATTTACATAAATTAGAGTCTTTCACCGAAACGGTTTTTTATATTCCATCCTAACCTCACTTTGGGAGAAAGTAGCGGCACAAATGGACAGTGTTGCTTTTTGACAATATTGTAGAGTGTTTTTTAAATCCATTTGACTTTTCAGAACTGAATAATTATTATAACGAAATTCTAGCATTATTATACCTATAAAACAGGTACCAGTAGCGTTTTATAGGAATTTCGTAGTTTTACAGAGTGTCTCATGGTGATGGTTTCTGGCGAACTAAACAGCAGACCTTAGTCTTAGTAAGAATTTGGTTACTCACATAAGGAGACATGTTCTATCAGATCCGCTTCAATTAAAAATTAGCGGTAAATTCTAGATTTTTTATGAAGCACCCTGTATATTAAATAATATTTTCATTCCTTCAACGATCGAAGAGAATTTATGAAAGGTGCTTACTTGAGGTATGTAGGACCCAGTTATAAATGAAAGCTGTTAGATACCTGTCTACGTTTCGCTTTATTTTAAGGGATCTTCAGGACATTCAAAGACGTTAATAATAATTAGTGTAGTAACCAAGGTAGTAATCGCACCTGGATTACTTTTAAATTAATTATATAAGGTTTTTAAAATGTTACAACAATTTTGAAGATCTTATAGTGTCTTGAAAATAAAACGAAACATCGACAGGACTATAGCTTGCATTTATAACTTGATCCATAACCCAACTAAGCATCTTTCAATACCCTGTATATTGTAACATATTGGATTCCACTCAATATTATAATACCCACAGGTATAGTATAGTATACCTGTATTCAACTCTAAAATTCTAAAATATAATAAACAATTATTTGTTAACCTAATTCAACTACAGCGAAGAAAAAGTTTAGAATAGGAAACAAAATCTGATGGTCATGAAAGTCGGTACCAATGGAGGTATTTGATACTCGTGATAACATTCTTGGTACCTCCTTGTACAGTACTATCAGATGTGAAAAACCCTGGATAGTTTGAGTGTACCTAACTACGATGGCACATTTTTAGACACCTTAAAAAAACAAAAAATAACCCTTGTAGGATTGGGATAAGAGAAAGGAGAAGAAAGAAAAGAAACGTAACCATGTTAATATTTGGTTGGCCCTCCTCGCAGACGAATAACTTCACGGCATCTCCGAGACATGCTGTGCACTAAATTATTAATGAAATCTAGGGGGACGTTGTTCCATTCCTCTTGTATGGCTTCGGACAGCTCGTTCAAGGTTTCTGGGGCAACATCTCTTGATCTCACTAATAATTTTAAATGCGACCACACATTCTCTATAATATTCAAATCCGGAGACTTTGCAGGCCAATTCATACGATTTATATTATTGACCTGCAAAGCCTCCGTTACAATTTGCGCTCGATGAGGCCGTGCGTTATCGTCGACCAAAAAGAAAATCGTGTCCATAATTTGCGGCAAATGGCACGACAATGGGAAGTATGATATCGTCCCTATAGACTACAGCATTAACTGTTTGTCTGCTAGTGAAAATATCAGACTTCCCATTGTATATTACCCCCGCCCAAACTGTAATGCCTCCGCCTCCAAAGGCTTCTTGAGGTGCCATGTTTTCCTCGTCATACCTTTCATTCGGCTCTCTCCAAACAAGAATTCTACCATCCGAATGAATGAGGTTGAACCTTGTTTCGTCGCAAAAAAAACAGTTTCTCCACTCATTGATGGTCCAATCTCGATGTTCTTGGGCCCATGCTAACCGTGCTGCACGATGAGGTGGTAGCAAACGAGGACACTTCGCTCTACGTCGTGCTCTAAAAAATTTGTTTGATTTTATTTTTTAGTTCGTACTTGTTGACCTCTACTTGTAATAATAAATTGCTTTCGATGTTACAGATATTTCCATATTACTCATGGTTTGGGAATTTCTTGAATAAGATTTTTTTAAATGTAGATAAAAATTGGACCTTGCAAATTTAATGCTTGCTATGATAAAGTTTTACCTCAAATTGTTTCTGTTTAATGTCCTCCTTACAGTACGATCAGAAACATGCACTTTAGCTGTACGACGCAGCTCATCGTTCAATTTCCTGGAACACTTCGTTCTTTGTTGGCGCGTATTACGTACTAAATTTATTTCTGCCCTTCCTCTAATTTTCCTCACCCAACCACCACCGTGCCGATATGCGTCGTTTCCCGTATTTTCAAATCTTGTTTTTAGCCGCGAAATTTGACTTTGGTTCACATTATATAAATTTGCGACTTCTTGCTGAGACATGCCTTGGTCCAAGAGCCTAAGGGCATTTTGCCTTTCGGCAGCAGTTAGTCTCCGCATCGAGAAGATATGAATTAAATACACAAAAAACAAACAAAATAAAAATCAATAAAAGGTAAAATCACGAAGTAAAATGTAAAAATATGAGTTTAAGAAACAGTACGTCAAAATGACAAACAAGGAAGAATATCCAATTAAGCATTTTGTCGTATCCATGGAATCCATGACATTTTTATCGCAACGCCAACTAAGATTAGACGGTGCACAGGCCATAAACCTTCCATCTTACAATTTAGCGGAAATAATAAAAAATCCAGCGAAAATCGGCATTTCTATGTATTTTTCATTTGCTGTTACGCCCCCTAGCGGTCATCTTAGAAATTCAAAAATTTTTTCCAACATTTATTTGGCCACTATAGTTAAAAAAAATTTTACAGCAAGTTTCTAAAATCAATAGTTTCCGAGATACAGTACATTGCACGCTTATTTGGCCACCCGGTATAATTATGAAATTATTATAAAACGCTACTGGTACTTGCTTTCCAGGTATAATAATGCTACAATTTCGTTATAATAATCATTCAGTTCTAAAAAATCGAATATATTCAAAAAACACTTTACAATATTGTTGAAAAGTAGCGCTATACATTTGCACCGCTAATTTCTTTGGAAGTGAGGTTAGGATGGAATTTAAAAAACTGTTTCGGTAAAATGCTCTAATTTATGTAAATCAACTAACGGAATTGAAAATTTTTACGTTTTATTATACTTTCTTTAGTTTTCAATGTTCAATGCATAAAAATGTGCCAAATCATGAAATTTTAATAATTAAATCAACTGTAAGCTTTTTTAGACCCCTGTATAATATTATTGTATTTTTTCCTAATAGCAGTGTCATAAATAATGAAAACAATACCACAGTGAGCTTGATTTGAGTTATCACTAGTGAGTTGGGATTTTGTTTGTGAACCCATGGACAAATTTTTGAAAATCCCCTGTATATTCCGAAAAAATGGCAATTTCAAAAAACGGGAGAAATTGTTTTTTGTATCTAATCATAGATTATTTTGGTGTATATGACAATAAATAAAATATTGTTTTGTAAAAAATATCGTTAAATAAAATTTGGAAAAAAATGCAGAGTTTTAGTTTACACCCTGTACAAACCTTTTCCCATCATATCTGGCGATCCACCAGTCGAGTTTGTAATCTATACACCTTGAGTAAGCTGACGTCGAAAACCGCATTTCAATTTAGCTTACCGTTTTTGAAATATCGAACGTTAAAAATACCCCAAAAAATTACGTTATGCAGTTCGAGTGTCCAGCAGGTTAGTTGAAGAAAGTAAAGAGATGGAACCGATAAGATATTAAGATCTCTGAACAAGGGTTTGCAGGATGCTCGAGGATGCCTCTTTAGGATGGTTCGAACTATTCTTTTTTGAGTTATAAAATTGTTTGTTGCATGGATTGATGAAGCTCAAGAAATAATTCCATAAGACATTCTAGACCTAACATAAGCAAACTAAAATATCTTTAAGGCATCTAGTGAAACATGGTCCCTTAACACCCTTAAGGCAAAACATGCAGAGTTCAATTTCCTATTCAGCTGCAGAATGTGATCATTACATGATAAGTGAGTATCTAACATTAGGCCCAAAAATCTTACATTCTGCACTACAGGAACCGACTTATGATTCATTCTAACATACACACTTTCAGGTCTGCTTTTTAAAATTTGAAATTGCAACAAGGCTGTCTTATCCGCATTCAGCTTCAGACCATTCTTGTTGCACCACAATGCCATTCTCTCCACCATCCCTGACAGATTTCCTGATAACCCAGACAGAGTTCTCTCCGTTATAATAATAGAGGTATCATCGGCAAACTGAAAAACCTGTCCCATGTTAAGTGTATCACCCACGTTGTTCACATATATTAAAAAAAGCAAGGGTCCCAAGATTGACCCCTGTGGGACTCCCTGCGGTATGTTTGATGGTGCAGAGAAATATCTTTTCCCATCAGCGACAATAGATACCAGTTGCCTCCTTCCAGCAAGATAAGAACGTAAAAGTTCCAAACAGTTACCCCTCACCCCACAATTGTACAACCGGACAAAAAGGATGTTATAGTCTATTGTCTCAAAAGCCTTTGAGAGGTCAAAGAAAAGGCCAGCTGCCATATTATTGTTGTCCAGAGAATCAGCTATAAGATTTACTAATTTACAAATAGCCAGTTCAGTTGACATGTTCTTACGGAAACGATATGATATGATTCTGTTATAAATTGCCCTCTCAAAAACCTTTGATAAACCAGGCAACAGTGACACGGGTCTGTATTTGGTCATGTCAGTCCTTGGGCCCTTTTTGTAGATAGGCAGCACCTTAGCTATTTTTAAGGCATCAGGAAAAACTGAATTCTGAAAGCATTCATTAATAATATTGTGAAGGGGTTGACAGATATATTCTTTAGCATATTTTATGATGTTAGTGGGAATATTGTCTATGCCAGAGGAAGTTTTGTTTGGTAATCGCTCTACAATCTCAAACACTTCCTGTTCTGTTACAGGGCTAAGGAATATACTAGGGGCCACACTAGGTTCAATTCGAGGAAGCGAATTCTGGCCACCTGGTATAAGGGTAAAAAGGCCATTGAAGGCATTACAGATATCAGATGGAGAAGACAATTCATCACCATTTTCAGGATCTACCAAAAAAGATGGCATATCTCTGCCTCCACTTTTTTCTATAACAGAATTCACTAGCGATCACACTGCTTTCGATTTATTTTGAGCATTGTTTATTTTGTTTGTGTTTGTTTCTATTTATTTCTCAGAAATAAAAGTTTTTAGATTTTTCTTTTCAGTTTTAAATTGTTTTAAGATCTCTCGACACTCTGTCCTTTTGTAGAGTCTGTACAAATCATTTATGTAGTCAGAGTAAAGTCTAACCTCTATTGTGATTTGCTTTTGTACAGTTGTTTTAATTCTGTACAATGTTAATGGGAAACAGAGATCAAAATAGTGTTTGAAAATGTTGTAGAATACCTGGAATTTTTCATCACACAGATCAATCCAGTCCTCGCCCCATAAACAGTCTAAAAATCTTTGGATGTTGGCTTCTGAATAAAACCTTTTATAACCAAACACAGGAGAGCTACTCTCTGATGAAAGTCCAAGTTCTAAGGACAAAGTGATGCTATAATGATCAGAAAAAGTTGTAGTTCTTACAAAACAGTCCACCATTTCAGGATTATAAGTTGAAAATATGTTATCAATTTGACTGCCCATTTGGCCCACATTTCCAGGTCTTGTCACTCCGTGAACATGGGAAACCAGACCATAAGACAATAAGAGATCCATTACCAGACTCACCTCTTCACCATCCAACAAAAAGTCTAAGTTAAAATCACCGCATATAATCAGAGAATGTTCTGTACTGTACAAAGCCTCCAAGAGCTCCGCCAATCCACTGATAAATATATTGAAATCACCTGATGGAGATCTATATAAAGCAATTATTTTAATATATTTTTTTTTTATATAGATATTTTTGTACAACTAAACCCAAAATGTTTTTCAACAGGTAATACACTAACACTAATATCAAAGCATTTAAAATCACAGTGTGCATATATCACAATAATATTTTATAGTAATTTTCCATGTAGAGTAATTATATAATAACTACTGCCAAGCAACTATTGTTATAGTTAAACCAAAATAATTGAAAAAATAGTTGCGCCAAAGTAGTCAAACTATATGTTTTTGAAATCAGAAAAAAGAACATTCATATAAATTATAAAAATACAAGGTGTTCCATTTAAAAAAACGTATTTCGTTATATTTTTTAGGGTACATAGATAGGCATGCGATAGTCGTTTGTTTTTTTATAACGGATTCTGGCAGTTTAAAAGAAACCCTAAAGCTTTTTTATTTACACTTTTTCTCTATCTTCGTTAATAAACCCTGTAGGTAGGTATCAAATATAATGACTTACCCTGTACATTTTTAAAACAAAAAGTAATTGTCACTGTTTTAAATTAGGTAATCAAAAAGAAGCTAAATACTTGTTTCTTACTAAACATATCGTAAATAGACAAGCGGGTTTTTCATAATCATAATTTCATAATCGAGGGATGGCCGCAAAGTATCTTTGGCAAAAGTCTGCGGTCGCTACTCTCGTCTGCCAGCTTCTTCAACCCACTTGGCAACATTGCGCGTTAATTTAGAGCGCCTGAAAGTTGCCGTGTCTTGTTCGATCTACTGCGTAGCTATATTGATCTATTGTAATATATTTTATTTCTTTTTCTTATAATGAAAATTGTAAGATTTAAAACTTTAAAAGCAACTATCTGTAAACATGTAAATAAACATTTAGGTGTTTTGAAAACAAATTTTTCATTACATTGTGTCCCAACGTCCCTAGTCGTACCCAATATACGGGGTGCGACAATATAAAAAAATCCGTAAATTTCCTTACCCCTTGCGATGAATATTTTCTTTTCTTCGGAATAGAGAAGTATGTTTCAGTTTACTTGCACACATACTCATTTGAAAACAAATATACATCACATTTAATTTTTATCAAAAATTAAAAGTGTAACGGAATAGACTATAGCAATAGAATAGAGCATATAAATTCCTAATTTATTGTAAAACGATACGGTTGCACTCAACTATACATGCCCTTAAAAGTTTAAGGTTATCATATGGCCCTTTTCGCGGGAAGATTCCTTTGCCCGCTTTTATTTAAGTTAAAACTAATAATAATTGAAATATGGCATTTCGTTCTATTCAGTTATAATAAATTGTCAATTTACTACGTCAAAAATACGATAGAAGTGTTTTTCTAAAAGGCGATGTTTTTTTACAAAAGCATTGTTTCCCTTCGGAAAGGATTGGCTAAAAGAGTGTTTCTTTGTCTTTCTTTTTTTCGCCATGGTCTTTTTAATCCAGAATACTGATAAGTTAGTTTAAGTTTTAGACATTAATATAATAGGTACTTTTATCTTATTTTGACGTAAATGAAAAATATTTCAATTTAATACAATTCTTATATAAAGTAGAACTCTAGGGACACACCTATGAAATATTTATTATTTAAAGATCAGGGTACGTCTATGACGACGCTTCGCGTTGCAGCCAATAAGAGGCATCTAAGGGGGGCACTTCTTGTCAAATCAGGTGTCGACCTTTTTTCTGATTTCTAAAACAAGAGTTAGTCTGTGTCAAAGTTCTAGTTGTTACGGTTGATTTTAAATTCTTCTTTTGTGGTGGTTTATAAGACTTCACATATACAGTGGATTGTCAAAATTGAGGGTTTATCAAAGATATCTTATTTTGATAGTGGTATTTATTCAGGGAGTAATTTTTACATATTTTCACGAGTTAAATTTATGGTTTATTTAAAGATTTTTATTTTCTTTTTCATTTGTTCTAAGGTTTGATTTGATTTTTCAACTATTTTATTAGGCCGCCATCTTGGAAACATACTAAAATGTTACCAGTTCATTTCTATGTAACACTTGATTTTTGTGCCAAATTTGAAGTAATTTGGACAATTAAATTTTAAGTGGCATTTTTTTTGATTTTCACCAAGCCGCTCTTTTGTTTCGCCATCTTGGCTTCGTTCAAAATGTTACCAGATGATTTCTAGGTAATACTTGATTTTCTTGCGAAATTTCAGGTAATTGCATAAGTAGTTTTCTAATAATATTTTTTTTTACATTTCACTAGGCCTCCATATTGGATATTTGTCAAAATGGTACTAGGTCATCCTCATAAGGTCTTTTAACTTTTGACTAAATTTCAAGACATTAGGGTAAGTAGTTTTTTAGTTATGCTTCAAATTGACAGACAGACAAAATTTAGAAAACATGTTTTTGTGCATCTAGAAACGCTAAAATTTGAATCTATGTAAAACCTTGGAGAGAGATTCACGAATGCAGACATTTATTTGGTCGCCATTTTGTTCCGCCATCTTGAATTCGTACAACAACTTTACTATTTTTTCTCTATATAACACCTAATTCTTAAATAATATTTGAAATCAATCTATTAAGTAGTTTTTTCATGCTGATTTTTTAAATACTTTAATAAGCCGCCATTTTGTTTCTCCATCTTGAAGTCGTATTAGAATTTGACCTGTTCATTTTTACGTAATACTTGTTTTCTGTGCAAAATTTAAGGTACATTGTATAAGAAGTTTTTTGGTAATATTTTTATTTACATTTCACTAGGCCACCATTTTGTTCGGCCATATTGGATTTTTATCAAAATATAGCCATTTCATACACTTATAACCCTTGATTCTTGACCAAAATTTAAAGTCAATCGGGTTCATAGTTTTTAAGCTATGCCACGTACAGACAGACCTACGAAATGACGAAAAGAAAACACGTTTTTTTAGCATCTAGAGACCTTAAAACGTGAAGATCTGTAAAAACCTGGGAGGGTGATTATTTCACGATTACATTACTTGCCTTTTACGAAAGGGCCTGCGATATTTCGTGATATGTTCCTGATAGAGATCAAAGTATCTTTGACATAACGAGAAGTGTATTTAGCATCTATATTAGAAAATTCTTGACCACCGTTAAGTTCTATTAGAGTATAATGATTTTTTTACTTGTCATATATTTTGTTTTAATATCGTAAATATTGTTACACTGGCCTTAATTTTCTATCAAGACTAAAAAAGCTAATTCCCGTAGTTGCCTTGAGAGAAAGAAGTAACAGTTGTGACAGAGGATTTAAGAGCTTGCAAAATATGGGATGAGGAATTAACTATTTTCATTGGATATCCCTTGTCTAGTAATTCTGGAAGGGATCCAAGGAATTTGTCTGTCAATTTTCGGTTAAATTCAGTTAGCACTATCAACTAGCACTACCATAATCTACTAAATGTTTCGAAAAATAGCCATAAACGCAATATAATATTTTTTAAACCATTTAACAGTTTGGTATATTTGGAATATAATTTATTTTAAATCGATAATACGGTCTAAAAGAGTAAATAAATATACGACTGAACGAAACTAAGTTAAAACACTAAAATAGGGTAAAATTTAAAGATTTAAAAAATTGCCTTCATTAGATGGCTATTAAAAAAAATGTTACTGTTGAAACTAGGTGTAGTGTATCTAGAGTAAATTGAGACAACATAGAACTAAATATCGCTCAACAGTCGGCGATTTCTCTGTGAAGCATGGGCGGCGTAATAGAAATTTAAACTCACTTTTGTAAACCGATTAACTGCATAAAAATGAATTTATTTGATATACGTGGTGTAGTAAATTGAGTGTACCACACATTTTCCGCTGTCTCAATTTACTTTATATACACTTTAATTAACTGAAACTGTACTAATTTACTTTCTATTTCAGTATTTATTCTGCGAGACTGAATAGTGTTTTCTGTAATAATATCCGTAATGTAGAAGATTAAAAGGAATTTAAAGTTAAATATTAGAAAAACATATTTTCAATCAAGTTACCAATTTCGTAAATAGGTTCAACGTTATTCTGCAATGTCAGTCGGGTTTTAGTACCACTACTTGCTTGGTAAACATTACTAATAATATTCGTGAACATAAAGACGAAAAAGAATCCACCTGCCTGGCATTGCTGGACTTCAGCAAAGCATTCGACACTGTGGATCATGACATGTTACTTTCTATTAATTACTTAATCACAAACATATATATATATATATATATATATATATATATATATATATATATATATAAGTATGTTCATATGAACTGAATATTATTTTTTACTTTTTAGTGCTTTTTTAAATTTTTTATTCTATCCTTTTTAGTTCTATTTATACAAAGTTTTAATTTTAAAGCTACTGTGACCATTCCATATTAAATTTTGTTATAATCACCGTATTAATCTTATAAAAATTATTAACATGCATACTTTTTTCCTGATGATATGGTGAACGCAATATATATTGGCTCTATGTAACTACTCCGGAAATATCATGAATATACGTGGTGTAGTAAATTGAGCGTACCCCACATTTTCCGCTGTCTCAATTTACTTTAGATACACTTTAATTAACTGAAACTGTACTAATTTACTTTCTATTTTAGTATTTATTCTGCGAGACTGAATAGTGCTTTCTGTAATAATATCCGTGTAATGTAGAAGATTAAAAGGAATTTACGAAAATATTTTATTTTTATTTCAGTGCGTGGTAAACATACAGAACCCAGTAGTAGAAACATGGGATCCAGGGGAAGGACCTTCGTTTCGCAAGACCTTTACCTTCGACTCCACCTACGATCAAAATTCCAATACTGAAGCGATTTATAACGATATTTGTTATCCTTTAGTCGAAGTAAGTACTTACATAGCACGAGTGTTTTAGCCACTGCCAAAATCTTAGTTATTTTAGAGGAGTTTCAGTCCTTGAAATAAAGTATGTGAAAAACCTATGAGCATCAATTTAAAAAAATGTGACAGAAACCCAAATATGAAAGTTGATGCCATATTTTCGCACCACAAAAATCTAGCAACAAAGTGCACGTGACGTCAGAAATCGTAATGCATTTTCCGGAAATTCAAAATTGTGTCGAAACAGCCAATAAAAAATTAATCTCAATTTGAATTTACTAGTTAAGTCTAGAATACAATTAATTAGTTTGAATTAATAGTATTTACTTCAAAAAATTATCTGAAAAACATACAAAGTAAAGTAATGTTCTAAGTAAAAGTTCATATAGTATAATTAGTTATTGTAGAAATATTTTTTTAGTTTATTAACCCTATATTTTGATTATATTTATAATATATATTATTAACATCTAATAAAGAAACAAAGACCTAATATATATTTCTTCGACTTAATGTTAATTCGTTTTTATTCATTTAATGCTACATTAAAAAACACCTCACAATACCTTAAGTTTCTTTAAAAAAAAACTGAAATAAAAGCAGTTTTTCCTTTTCGCTGGATCTTTTTTCTTATTCGAAAGACATAATAATTTTACGTTAATCTAAAGATAAATAATTTAATTTTTAATTAATAACATTTTTTATAAAATAACTTAAATTATGTGAAACTTTTAATATATACAGGGTGATTCATGAGGAAATGTCAATACTTCAGGTACATATTCAGGACCAAAAAATTAACATAAAAGTCTATACAAATAAGTGTCCGCAAGGCCTTAGTTCTCGAGATACAGGGTGTTAAAGTTTTTATTTAATTTTCCTATTTTTCAAATAAAATCTATGATAATGTAAATAATGGAGTGAAAATTGATATACGGGGGTTTTTTGGTATGACAAATTCGAATCTAATATTAGTATTGCTCTTACTTGCAGGGGGCGCCACCTACATGTCTTTCTACTCCTTCGAACAATCACAACTTTTTGGTACAGTCTTGTATTACATTTTTGAGTAAAACAAATTATTCCCTTGCCATTTCTACGTCAAAAAGGTATACCTGTTAAAAGTGGATACGAGCAACCGTTTTCGAGATATTTGGATTTAAAACAATTTCGGCGCATGTAATTTTTTATCGCAAAATTTTAAAAGTTTGTTATTTTGTCCAAATTTAAACGCATCTTGGCACAAATGCTTTGAAATGAAAGACTAACACATTTTTTTGAGGTGTGTATTCAGTGCCTCAGACATAAACTAAACAAAAGGTGTTTAATTTTTATTAAAATTCTTATTATTAAGTTGTTTTTAATAAAATCTAGGTTACGTTTTATAATTTTCAAAAATTCCACCATTTGCTTGTAAGCACAAGTCAGCTCTATGGTGTATAGCTCGGGTTGCTCTGTGGATACATTCGGGCGCATTTCTTAGTGTTTGTGCTGCGTTTGTTATCCGATCCAATAATGCTTCTCTTGTATTTACTTTAGTGGAATATACCAGTGATTTGAACCATCCCCAAAGACAATAATCCAAAGGATTAAGCTCTGGCGATCTAGGTGGCCAATTAAACGAACCTCCCCGACCAATCCATCGGTTTGGAAAGTTTTGGTTTAAAAAATCTCTTACAAGTAAACTGTAGTGTGCAGGGGCTCCATCATGTTGCAAATACATATTTTGTTTTACATTAAAGGGAACATCTAATAGATTTCGCAAGCGATTTTCAAGAAAGTTTAAATATTTTTCTCCTGTAAGACTACCGTCGATTATAAATGGACCAATTAAATGACCATTTAACATTCCACACCACACATTAATGCTAAATTTATGTTGGAAATTATATTCTACTGTGGCGTGAGGATTTTCATAGGACCACCGGTGTTCATTGTGAAGATTATTTATACCATCACGCGTGAACTGTGCTTCACCAGTGAACAAAACATATCTATACAACCTTCGATCTTCATTAATCCAGTTACAGAATTGCATTCTCAACTCAAAATCACCCTCCTGCAAATGTTGAACCCGTTGTAAATGAAATGGGTATAAACAATTAATGTGAAGATTTCTTCAAGCAGACAATTGTGTAATTTGATAAGTATCTGCAATCCGCCTAGTGCTTAAACTTGGATCATTTTCGACGGCATTGAGTATAGCCTCTTCTACTTCAACGTTGGGTCCCGATTCCCTTTCAGATACAATTTTCGCACTTGGAAACATCCCAGATTCTCCAGCAGTACTGAAAACTTGTTGAAAAAGTCGTCTATCTGGCACCCTCCTATCTGGAAAACGACGCTGGTACTCCGCGACTGCTTGAATTGCGACCCCATTGCAGAAGCCATAGACGAATATCATATCTGCATATTCACGATGCGAGAATATCACAGGCATAATGACGTATTTAGATCTAAAGTTTCTTAAATGATTATTGTCAGATAATAAAAGTTATGAACAGAAATTGACAGTGACAAAATTTGATCTTATTATTAACTGACATTACTATTGCTAAGTAACAAGAAAAACGATGAGAACACCAACCAGCAGTTGTTCTGTCAGGCAAGACACACTTCTATTTTTTTACAATACATGCATACTTTATGTGAATTTCATTAAAAAAATCACATGCGCCGAAACTGTTTTAAATCCAAATATCTCGAAAACGGTTGCTCGTATCCACCTTTAACAGGTATACCTTTTTGACGTAGAAATGGCAAGGGAATAATTTGTTTTGCTCAAAAATGTAGTACAAGACTGTACCAAGAAGTTGTGATTGTTCGAAGAAGTAGAAAGACATGTAGGTGGCGCCCCCTACAAGTAAGAGCAATACTAATATTAGATTCGAATTTGTCATACCAAAAAAACCCCGTATATCAGTTTTCGCTCCATCATTTACATTATCATAGATTTTATTTAAAAAATAGGAAAATTAAATAAAAACTTTAACACCCTGTATCTCGAGAACTAAGGCCTTGCGGACACTTATTTATATAGACTTTTATGTTTATTTTTTGGTCCTGAATATGTACCTGAAGTATTGACATTTCCCCATGAATCACACTGTATAATATTTAATAAAATACACCGTTTTAGAGTGCTCTAGAAGGTTACAATGCCACGATTTTCGTCTACGGGCAAACAGGATGTGGCAAGTCCTTTACGATGGAAGGGATCAAAGGACCCGATACCAGCCAAAAAGGAGTGATATCCAGAGCCTTTGAACATGTATTTGAAGCTATTTCCGTCACTAGTGGAGTGAAATATCTTGCCCTAGTTAGCTATTTAGAAATATACAATGAACAAATCAGGTAACTACTAATGAATACAATTAATTTTTTGATGAGCGTCTTAAGTAAAAAAGTGTTTAAAAATGTTTTATGTACCTTTTCAAAACGAGTGCTTTTGTGTCCTTAAGAATAAAGAAGAGAAAGTTTTATTATGTATTTCATTCAGGGACATAAGAGAAAATGTCAGGATCCCCCACCAGTGGTGCAGTTCGGTGCGGTGCCCAGGGGCCCAGATGCAAAGGGACCCAGAGGCTAAAATCTGAATTAAACTACAAATATTGTTAAATAAGAAAAAGTATTGTAACATTTTAATTTCGTCACTACATTTTAATGCATAAAAATCCGTAAATCCGGTACTGTAAGTCTGCTATCGATGTAGTAAGGTGCTCGCGGTCTCTGCTTAGCAAAATCTTCCGCTTCATATTGAGGCAATTCACTAGTCTTTGTGTAGATGGCGCCTTAGTTTTGTTTAGTTAGTAATTTTACTTTCTTCTCCTTTAAATATTTTTTCTTTCCTGTGATCCAGCTCAGGGATTGGCTGATCTATTGTCCAGATTTGGTCAGTTTGATTTTAGTAAAGTGCCACCACTGACGGATTGTTATCCCGCTACTGCTGCCTTGACCTGGTGGTGAAGTAGGTTAAGCTTCTTGTCTCTCTGGAAGGTGAAGGTTAAGTGTGAAAGTTTGTCGGCGAATTGATCCTGTTTTAATCCAGGCCATCTTTTGGGATTTACGTCGGCAACTTAGTTAAAACGGCTCCTATGTGTATTTAATTACGTTGTACTTTAATATTTTTGGTTGAGGAACCTTTTATTACTCTCTTGTGAGGATTTAACTGCACTTGACCACCTACCATATCTTTTGTTGGGACAAACTTTACGAAGTGACTAATAAGAAACCCTTTACCATCAAATAAGGGTTTTTTTTATCTTCTCCCTCCTCTTCTACTTCTTGTTCCTGTTCTCCTCACCAGGGTTTGAACCTGGATGTGTCATTGTAAGTGGAGCAGAAGTCTGTTACCTAGTACTTAAGTGTGTACGTACCCAGTTTTCTTGCTGGAAATGTCTTCGATGACACTTACATCATAGACTGCTGATCTAAGTCACCGATGCTGGTAGACACTTAGATAAGTATCTTAATTTTAACATCCCTTGTGGTGAATTGACTTTATTGTTTATTGCTGATCAACTTTATACCTTTTTCTGTTTCTTTTGAGTGTAGAGTATACTTTTTGATATAAAGTTCTAACTACTGCTGGGGTGCATAAACCATGATTATTGGTGTTGTCAATAAGATTACTTTTACTTTATAACTCATGGTGATACTCAAATATCACATTATAAGTTTAGACAAAATAATCTATAGGTTTTTGTCAACATTTGACTGTATAGTAGGCTTTAAGATACAGAACATCACAGTATAAGTTTATGACACAATAGTCTATAGGTTTCTGCCAACATTTGATAGTATAATATACTTTAAGATACAGTGTTGTTGTAAAGTGTGATCACATCTTGAAATTTTAACTTATAAGATCTAGTTATACAAGGTATATAAGAAGTGTTATAGACAGGTAACACTACTGGAATATGTGATGATATTTATGATTTATTGTATTTACTTGCTTTAGAAAGGTATTTTGATATAAAACAATGGTGTCAATTTGTTAGGTAATATTGGTGATTGGATTTGAAACTTAGTTATATACATTTTTCTTGTTATTTGCTTGCTCTTAGATTCACATAATACTCTTTTCTTTTATTCTATTATTGTTAATTGTATTTGAATTAATGAAGTTAATCAATTGCTTGATTATTTTGCATCTTTTGATAAATTTTTACTGTTAGATCAAATTGTTCGGTAAATTAAAACAACTTAAAGATTTTCTTTATAAACATTTATAGATTTTGGAGTATATTACTTCACCTGTGTTTTATTGAACATTTAGTTTGTTGTTTTGTGATTCTTTAGCTACTTTCAATAAAACATTTTACACAATTGATCTAATATTTGGATAGTGATCTTTATTTGAATATACTTTAGATTTTTCTCTCAGCATATGAGGTATGAAAACTGATTAACATAGGATCATTACACAGTCAATTGTCATTTAAAAAAAAAAACTTCAATTAAGGCCAATTTCTTTCATATATCATATAAAATAACCTACAGGAGATACACATTTCTGGAAATATTTTGGGGAGCACTGAACTTGGTAATAAATGTTATTTGTTGAATATGCTTTTTTTTTGTTTTTTTTTATTATTAACTTTAATTAATTTTATCTTAGTGGTCTTGAGGAGTGGTACTCATAACATCTAGAGCGGTTAACAGTCAACTGGTATAGAACTGTTGGCGCCCTTATAAATAGAAAACGAACCAATCTCCTTGAGCAGCCGGTGATTTGCACACTAACTTTACTGCCTCTCTTTCAATCAACCACTTAGTGTAGATTTATATTATCTTAAAACAAATACATACTCTCTGCTATTAAACAGAGAAAGAGTGTGGCAATATTCCTTAACTATAAGTTACTATTCACTTATTCCTGGAATAACAGCGCTGCAATCTGTTACAGTAAAATCTATTCAGCAGCCCGAAGAAATGGCTGAAATATAGAAACTTCCCATTATAAAAATTAATAATTAGTTTACAATTCCAAATATCTCTTCTCAAAGACCCGAAACAAGAAAATATGAGTTTAATAATAATTAATATAAACCGAGGTCAAGAAATTACAAATAGGTAAAAAAAATCTAGTAAAGTAACACATTAATCGATTTGGACAGCCGTTTATAACAAAAACGAATTGCAATTTCCTTCTTTAAATTTTTAACTTGTCACTGTACGCGACTGATATCGATTAAGCTATTAGCAAGAGCTAAAATATGTATAATTGCACGTACTATCGACCACTTGAGTGTTTTTATAGTTAACATTTTTTACGATCATTTGTCGTTTCTAATAAGAACCGATTCTAGAAAATAAATAATTTATGTTTTAATTAGGTCAGTTATGTCGGTGTCATTTACCTACAGCAAGGTTCTTATTACAATAAGAAATGGGCAACGTTGGAACTAAATTATTTATTAATAATAGTTTTAAAAAAATTATAAACAAATAGAATCTATTTCAAAAAAGCACTAAAAAATAAAAAAAGGTATGAAACTTTCGGTTTATTAGGAATAGTGAAGTTTGATCCACTTTAATTCAATACATAGTCATTTAGTAACACCAATATTTTTATTGGGCGCCATTATGTCCCATCATATTGGATTTCTACCAATACTTGTATTTACCAGTTTCTACGTCATGTTGAATTCGTACCAATATATCCCATATCACACGGTAAAAAATGCTGGGCGTGGTCTAAATGCAATTTTTTAAATAAGAATTTACATTTTTTTATTCATTTTCGGATTCTTCATAAAATTCTAGAAAAAAAATTATATTGAAGTGATATAGCTAAATTTAACGGTTTATGAGGTATTAATGTTTAAAAATTGTAAATTATACCTGCGGCAAAACATAATTAAATTCTTGGGCGACGTTACTTGTACTTTTGTAGAAAAAACACCAGTTGATGTAAATGTCATTTGAGGTTTTGTCAGTATTAAAAATTTTACATTTTAAAGTATAAATTTTTATGGCGTTTAATCAAAAGTTCCCCATCAATGAAGTAAGTGTCAGTCAGCGTAAGTTAAAAACTGCTAAACGTCTATACCAAGAAAATTTTCCAGGTAGAAGACAGCCAAGCCGCGAAGTTCTAAAAAAAACTCTACATCGGTTTAGACAAACAGGAAGTGTTGCTTATCCTAAAAAGAGAAAAAAAGAATTCATAATAAACGAAGATAATGAATTAAAGGTTTTGTTAAGTTTGGAAGAAAATCCTCAAGTAAGTTCACGAACTTTGGCCAGTGAATTAGATATAAGTCAAAGTACCGTGTCCAGAACATCTCGAAAATACAAATACCATCCCTACCATTTATCTTTGACGCAAGAACTTTATGATGATGATTTCGAAAATAGGGTACACTTTTGCAGGATCCTTCAGATGCATATTAATGAAGATGCGTTATTTTAAAAAAATGTTTTGTTTACCGACGAGGCTTCGTTTAAGAGCAACGGTGTAGTTAATAGGCATAATATGCACTATTATAGTACCACAAATCCCCATTGGATGAGAACAATTGACAATTAAAGAGTATGGTCTCTTCATATCTGTCTGAGAATCCCACCCGATTCTCGGAAACCGAATTATTGGACCTCATTTTTTTGACGTGTTTTAAATGGAGAAATGTACCTAAATTTTTTAGTGAATCATCTTCCAATTCTTTTAGAAGATGTTGCTATCCGAGAACGTCAAAACATGTGGTATCAGCAAGATGGCGCTCCGCCTCATTTTTCACTCAATGTTCGTGAGTATTTGGACCAGTTATATCCCAATAGGTGGATAGGAAAAGGAGGTCAAATTCAATGGCCAGCAAGATCGCCGGATCTCACACCGTGCGATTTTTTCCTATGGGGATATGTCAAGGAGAAGGTCTACAAAGTTCCTCCGATTGACCAAGAAGATATGAAGGATCGAATAAAGAATGCATTTGTTGAAATTACGCCACAAACTCTTCAAGGCGTCCTTGAAAATATTGAGAGAAGGTTGGAAATATGCATTTGACAAAATGAGCATATGTTTGAACATTTGCAGTGAATTTAACGGTATAACCTGTTTTAAGTTTAAGTTGTAAGTTTTAAGTGGAGTTTTTTTATATTTTTAGTATTCTTGAATTACCTCGTATACTTATTACGTATTACTTCGAAATAATTCATGTTATAAATAAAAAACGTTGTGAAGATTCATAAGTCTTTTTTACAATTTTTAAACATTAATATCTCATAAACCGTTAAATTTAGCTATATCACTTCAATATAATTTTTTTTTAGAATTTCATGAAGAATCCGAAAATGAATGAAAAAACGTAAGTTCTTATTTAAAAAATTGCATTTAGACCACGCCCAGCATTTTTGACCGACCCTGTATAATAACAGTTACCGTAAAAATATATATTGTTGAAATTCGAAACTCTTTTGTATGTAATTTTTTTAGCTAATCCTAATAGTTTAAGAAATAAATTTGGGGTGCCACTTGGTTGACTCACCCTGTATATTAAGTATCTTCATATAAACTGACCTGGATTCATAAATCAAATTTTCAATGTGGAATAAAATATTATTTTTTACTTTTTAGTGCTTTTTCTAAACTTTTTATTCTATCCTTTTTAGTTCTATTTATACAAAGTTTTAATTTTAGAGCTAGTGGGACCATTCCATATGAAATTTTGTTATAATCACCGTATTAATCATATAAAAATTATTAACATGCATAATTTTTTCCTGATGATATGGCGAACGTAATATATATTAGCTCCGACGCTCTCTTAAATAATTGAAAATTACCGCATTTCGCCATTTTTTACGTTATTTAAATATGCTTGCTATGTGACTACTGCGGTAATATCATGAATATTCCTTGAAAATTTCATCCAAATTGGTGAAACCATCGCAGAGCAATCGATGTACCGGGTGACTTCGTATAAACTGGCACCCCCCGTAACTTTTTTATTTTTTGTCGTACAAAAAAAATAAAAATACTGACATATAGAGGATTTTTTTTTACGTTATAAATCTGTCTAATCTAATAATAAATCTTTTCATATATACGAAGAACGACAAAAAGTACAATTTTTTTTTAATGGAATGCCCTATAAATTTTTGCCTAAAATGAAAGATCTTTTTTTTCTGATTTCAAATATATAATACAAGTTGACATTTGGTTTAGCCGTTTTCGAGTTATTTAAGTTTAAAAATCAATTCTCATTATAGACTGTAAAATTACTGGCTATAAAATATCAGCTTTTTGAGCAGTTGGCTATGGAAATAAACAATATTAACAAATGTTTTAAAATTTAAAAAAGCACTAAAAAGTAAAAAATAATATTTTATTCCACATTGAAAATTTGATTTATGAAGCCAGGTCAGTTTATATGAAGATACTTAATATATATATATATATATATATATATATATATATATATATATATATATATACAGGGTGTCCCGGATAAGAATGAACTCTACAGGAATCTCGTAAACTAGCAGAGATGCATAGATGTTTAAATTAGAAAAAAGTTGCGCTCCACTGAACTCTGCAAGATGACGTTTTCAGATTTGGAACATTCCAAGTTCTTCCGAAGAAAAAACCGAAAACTCGTGATTTCGTTTTTGTTTTTTTCTGGTTCTATTTTCAAAAATATTGGAAAACAAATTTTACATTTTCATTGTCACTTTTCCTCCTCTATAAGATGGCATCATTGGATTTCGAATCCGACGTTTCGATTTTTCACAACCACCATCAACTTTATTTTTTTAAATAGTTGAAAAAAATTGTTGTGTGCTTAATAAGCTCTATTTTTAACTCTAAATTCAATGACATATCATACTTTGCATTTATCGACGTTTAGGACTCAAAAAAATCCTCAGTGATATTCGATGATGATTCCGCAAAAACGAAACGCCGGAACAAAAATCTGATTAGTTTATCTTGTCGAGAAGAAAAAGTTGCTATGGTAACGCAAAATTTATTTTGATCTAGCTCTTACCGTAGACTTGAAAAATGAATAATTATTTTATTTGTGTTGGTATCAGGTGTGATAATAGTATTTAAAGCGATAATATGAATAAAGTTGTTTTTTTTTATTAAAGCAATTTACATCAAAAACAATTATTATTAATAATGCTAATACAATAATAAAGTTCTAAAAACTTAACCTATAAAATAATAACAAATTTATGAACTTGTCTAATTTAGATGTGAAGCATTGTATTAGTTTTAACTTACATAAAAACTTATTATTAACTAAATACATTTAACCATTTTTCTTATTTTCAAAAATACCGCCCTCATTTTCGAAACATAAATAGGAACAATAAACAATTTCGTTCATTACATTTTCTAGCATTTCCGGTGTTATTTTTCGGATGGACTCTCGTACTGCGGCTTTTAATTCTTCAATATCTTGAAATGTTTGCCAATAAACGTCATTTTCCAGATACCCCCAAAGGAAAAAGTCCAGGGGTCTAAGGTCTGGTGACCGAGGAGGCCAGCTAATTGGACCACGAGTAGCAATTAAACTATTTCTGAATCGATTTCTTAAATAATCCATGTTGAGTTTTGAATTGTGAGGGGGAGCCCCATCTTGTTGGAACCACATGTTATGGGTTAGGTTTAAGGGCAAGTCATTCAGTGCCTCTTCAATTTTGTTTCTTAGGAACTGACCATACCTTTCGGAATTGAGGGTTCCTTCAAAAAAAAATGGTCCAATGATGCGGTTTCCCAAAATACCACACCAAACATTTATTCCAAAATTCTGGTGTTTCGATGTGCGGAATCGGTTTTCATTTTTTGTTGACCAATAATGTCTATTTTTTCTATTAAATAAACCATTGTTAGATAAATAAGTTTCATCGGTCCAAAGAATCTGGTGGGGAAATTGGGGATTTTCATCGCATTTTCGTGTGAACCACTTACAGAAAGTAGTTCTACGTTCTTCATCTTCAGGATGCAAAGCATGGCAGATACGGTATGTATAAGGATGGTATTTCTCTTTACGCAGGATTCTATGTGCAATGGTTTTTGGCACTTCTTGCTCTTTCTCGATGGTACGGAGTCCTATGTTATCATCTTCTTCTACAGCAAGCAAAACTCGTATTACTTGTTCAGGGTTTTGCGATTTTTTACGATGACGCACTGTCTTTTCAAAAGCGCCATGTTCTTTTAAGTTTGTCACTAACCTTTTGAAAATGGCTCGGCCTGGTTGACGCCGTTCGGGGTATTTTTGAAGATAACGCATTTCTGCTTGCGCGCAATTTTGATGACTTTCAATGTAACATGTAATCATATCAAATTTAACTTCATTGGAATAATATGCCGTCTTTACAATACAATATTTAAAAAAAATAAGCACTCAAATACTAACAAGAATGCAAAAGTGACAGATATCCAAGGTATTCATAATAACCAAGCCATACAATTGCAAATATTGTTAAATTTCAAAGCCGCCTATGAATAATTGGAAATTATTTTGTACTTACTGGAGCAAACCAAATATTTATTGTTATTAATTGAACCCAAACAGATAGATAAAAATAAATTTCTTGTTTCCATAGCAACTTTTTCTTCTCGACAATTTTATTTATATTATCGCTTTAAATACTATTATCACACCTGATACCAACACAAATAAAATAATTATTAATTTTTTAAAGTCTACGGTAAGAGCTAGATCAAAATAAATTTTGCGTTACCATAGCAACTTTTTCTTCTCGACAACATAAACTAATCAGATTTTTGTTCCGGCGTTTCGTTTTTGCGGAATCATCATCTAATATCACTGATGATGGTTTTTTGAGTCCAAAACGTCGATAAATGCAAAGTGTGATATGTCATTGAATTTAGAATTAAAAATAGAGCTTATTAAGCACACAACAATTTTTTCGACTATTTAAAAAAATAAAGTTGATGGTGGTTGCGAAAAAACGAAACGTCGGATTCTAAATCCAATAATGCCATCTTGTAGAGGAGAAATAGTGACAATGAAAATGTAACATTTTTGAAAATAGAACTAGAAAAAAATAAAAACGAAATGGCGAGTTTTCGGTTTTTTCTTAATTTCTTCGGAAGTACTCGGAATGTTCCAAATCTGAAAACGTCATCTTGCAGAGTTCAGTGGAGCGCAACTTTTTTGTAATTTAAACATCTCTGCATCTCTGGTGGTTTACGAGATTCCTGTAGAGTTCATTCTTATCCGGGACACCCCGTATATATATATATATATATATATATATATATATATATATATATATAATTACTTCGAAAATATTTCTTGGGTCTAGGTTTATGCATTGAAACAATAGTGGTTATATTTCGCTCGACGATTTTTAAATCTATTATAATGAAGCTCTGTTTTCCAAGGTAGGTTACCTATTTTTAATTAACGGCTTTAAACCAAATTGTACAAATGATTTTGTGTTTTTTTTTCGTCAATAATGTAAACAAGTTTTTTAATATTTTTTAATGTGTAAAATTGTGAAAGTCATTTTAGAAAAGTGTTCGACTGCTAAATGTTTTAGGATTAATTGAAGAAATTTTACTTTAGCAGTGTTTTTATAATTGACAAAACGGCAATTTTAACAAACCAGTTTGTATCGAACTGATATTGTTTTTTTTTTTCTTTCTCGTTTTAGTTAAAATAAATGCTCTTGAAAATGCTTTTAATCAAAAGCGAAACGTCGAGCGAAATATAACCACTATTGTTTCAATGCATAAATAGACCCAAGAAATATTTTCGAAGTAATTATAAATAAAAGGTTTAAGAAACAATTATATATATATATATATATATATATATATATATATATATATATATATATATATATATATATATATATATATATATATATATATATATATATATATATATATATATATATATTAAGTATCTTCATATAAACTGACCTGGCTTCATAAATCAAATTTTCAGTGTGGAATAAAATATAATTTTTTACTTTTTAGTGCTTTTTTTTTAATTTTTTATTCTAACCTTTTTAGTTCTATTTATAGAAAGTTTTAGTTTTAGAACTAGTGGGACCATTCCATATGAAATTTTGTTATAATCACCGTATTAATCTTATAAAAATTATTAACATGCATACTTTTTTCCTGATGATATGGCGAACGCAATACATATTAGCTCCGACGCTCTCTTAAATAATTGAAAATTACCGCATTTCGCCATTTTGTACGTTATTTAAATATGCTTGCTATGTGACTACTGCGGTAATATCACGAATATTCCCTGAAAATTTCATCCAAATTGGTGAAACCATCGCGGAGTAATCGATGTACCGCGTGACTTCGTATAAACTGGCACCCCCCGTAACTTTTTTATTTTTTGTCGTACAAAAAAAATACTGACATACAGAGGATTTTTTTTACGTTATAAATCTGCATTGTAATTCCCAGTAACTTTTCATATATACGAAGAACGACAAAAACAATTTTCTTTAACGGAATGCCCTGTAAATATTTGCCTAAAATGAAAAATCTTTTTTTTCTGATTCCGAATATATAATACAAGTTGACATTTGGTTTAGCCGTTTTCGAGTTATTTAAGTTTAAAAATCAATTTTCATTATAGACTGTAAAATTACTGGCTATAAAATAACAGCTTTTTGAGCAGTCGGCTATGGAAATAAACAATATTAACAAATGTTTCTGAAATGACTTTGACATTTAAATCACTGTTAATAGAACTAAATCAATTCTTTTTGTTTTTTTAATGGTTTATTCTGTGGCAGGAAAACGAGAAATTGTTTGTTTGTATGCTGAAAATAATTATAATGCTTCTGCAACGCGACGTTCTTACATGGCAAATCATCCCGATGGTCCGATTCCCTCAAGATCGACAATCCAGAATATGTTCACCAAATTTAGAACAACGTCAGATTTGTAAAGAAAGAAGAGGGAACTAAACAATAATACGGAAAATCACGATTTAAATATTGCTTTGCATCACGTAGAAAATCCGAGTCAGTCACTGCGAACTACTTCCAAGGAAAAGCGGGCCCGTTACGGAGTAAAAAGAACTTCACGTGAATATATTAGAAAGGTTTTAAAGAAATATGGACTGTTCAAAAATTAACTCAAAGGCATAAGAATCAACGACTCAATTTCTGCAACTTTATGTTAAATAGAATAAATAAGGAAAGAAAATTTTTTAAAAATATATTATTGACCGATGAGTCAAGCTTTTCAACTAGTGGATTACCAAATCGACAAAATGTTCGTCACTGGGCACAAGAAAATCCCCAATTCACAAGTGAAGTTCAATTTCAAGGTAGGAGAACAGTTAATGTGTGGGGCGGCCTGCTGAAGAATAGGGTAATAGGGCCCTAGTTTTTCGAAGGAACATTAACTGGACCAATATATCAAGAATTTCTGGAAACTCAGCTACAGGAAATACTAGAAAACTTACCGTTAAGGCAGTATATGAACATGATTTTTCAACATGACGGTGCCCCACCACATGTGGTACGTGACGTGAAGACTTTTTTGGATGAGAATTACAACCGAGTGGATTGGAAGAAATGGAATTATTTCGTGGCCTTCAAATAGTCCAGATCTAATTCCCATGGATAATTTTTTGTGGGGTATATTAAAAACAAAATATATAAACGTGATCTGGACAACGTTGAAGATATAAAATATTTTATAACACAGGAAGTAAGACACTTAAATGAAAGAAATGGTCATTTTATAGAGAACGCAGTTGAGCACTTGCGAAGCGTTTATCACGAATGTGTAGATAATCAGGGGGAAATATTCATTCTGATTAATTTGTTGTTTTGTGTTATTTGGTTCATCTGTGTATTTTGCAGTAAAATATATTGTTAATAAATTGTTGTTTATATTTAATTTTTACTTCGCTGTTTTATTATAATGCCTAGGTATGCGGTAATTTGACATTTGACAGAACATTTGCTTATATTGTTTATTTCCATAGCCAACTGCTCAAAAAGCTGATATTTTATAGCCAGTAATTTTACGGTCTATAATGAAAATTGATTTTTAAACTTGAATAACTCGAAAACGGCTAAACCAAATGTCAACTTGTATTATATATTTGGAATCAGAAAAAAAAAGATCTTTCATTTTAGGCAAGAATTTACAGGGCATTCCATTAAAAAAAATTGTACTTTCTGTCGTTCCTCGTATATATGAAAAGTTACTGGGAATTACAATGCAGATTTATAACGTAAAAAAAATCTTCTGTATGTCAGTATTTTAATTTTTTTTTGAACGACAAAAAATAAAAAAGTTACGGGGGGTGCCAGTTGATACGAAGTCACCCGGCACATACATAAAAAAATATATAGGGTTAAATTAATAACCCCTTCTTTTTTTTAAATGAGTAAAAATGCGTTCTAGCAAATAATTTCGTAAAAATCCAATATAACGAATCAAAATGGCGGCCTAGTTAAATGGTAAAAAAGTTATTACTCATTAGTCATTTAATTTACTTCAAATTTTACCCAAGGTCAATTATTACGTAGGACTCAACTGACAAAATTTTGGTACAAATTGAAGACGGCGAAAGAAAAAAAATATTTAAAAATTCAGCTTGAAAAACCACTTAATAGATTGATTTCAGTATTAATTTCAGATTTTATGCAATAATTCTTCTGAAAGCATTGCCAATAAAACACACATATTTTTTAAGTCGAAATCCATTTATAATAATAATTTTAAAAAAAACACAAGTAGAGGGGCGATAAAGGCAGCCAGTTTTATAATTAAATTTACATTTTTTAAAATACCCTTTTCAAACTAAAGCATTGAGGTGTAAAATAGGCATATGCTTACAACTTATATTGCCATATTAGACACAACCTTTTAGTAAATTAAAGAGCAAAGCATTTATTTAATAAATACATTCTATTTATAATTTTGTACCTAGACATGTTTTTTTTCAGAGATTTATTAGTGCCAAATGATAAAATGGCTAACAGTAGTACGCTTAATTTAAAGGAAACGCCAACGGAAGGTGTCACAGTTCCAGGTAAGATATACATCCATGCTATGTTTCAATCCTTTCTGTCAAGGTTTACATACCAAGATCATTTTAACAGACTATTTTTAGGTTTAACGCTTCATCCTGTACATAACGCTCAAGAAGCTGAACATTACCTGAACGTGGGTTCAAAAAATCGTATGATCGGTGCCACGCTCATGAATCAAAACAGCTCAAGAAGTCACAGTATATTTACCATTAGTATAGAGCAACTAAATAATGTGAACAACAATCAGAGTATACGAAAAGGTAATTTATATTATTAATGGTAAACGAAAATACTTGTTTCAAATTTCCACAAATTTTATTTTATAAAAAATAAATAAATAAAACACATGGCAATTGTTTCGTCAACACTTCGGCTTTCAATTAATGAGTAATATTAATAATTCACCTATCGCAAGTATCGCCAAAGTGATATCCTTTGATGTTCAAAATTTATTCCTTAGTACTTCTTTACAAAAAATAATGTTAACCCAATTTATAAGCAGGATAACTCAGAGGCCTTGTCGCCCTGTTTAGATCTAAATTATTTTTTATTTAACGAGATTGATCAACATACCTCTAAGCAATGAAAGTTATACTAAAGAGTTAAATATAATAAAGCAAATAGCAGTGACTAACATGCATCATGAAAATCTTATAGATAAAATATCCTACTAATAAGTTCAAAGATAATAATTGATATCATACTTTCATTTATACAGGAAAAATAACATCAAATGTTGCAAACATTTTTAAAAATAAAGGTTTTAGGACTAAAACAGCCTTGTTAGATACATCAAAAACAATAAGACGAAAACCAAAAAAAAACAGAATAAATCCGGCGTTTACAAGTTAAATTGTGGAACTTGTTCAAATTTTATATAGGACAGAAAGGCAGAAAAAAATGGAAATTTTAAACAGGTGTTTTCGTTTAACTGGTCAAAATGGATTTCCATCAAGTAACAGGTAGTTCACCATTGTGTCGAAAAGTTGCAAATTACAGATTTCTATGAGAGTTGCAGGTATGCAGAATTTTGAAAGTATAGTTATAGTTGATAGGGAGAAGGGCGGTTTGGGGGATAAATGTCTTTTTAATGTTATATTTAAGCTCCAGAGTAGCAAAGCCAATGTTAGCCATTTTTGTAGACCGCTATTTGTTGAGAACAAGCTTTTAACATTGTCCTGTGTCTTTATCTTTCTTGGAGTCGACATGTTCAATACATAGGACATTTCAAAATGAAATTCACCCTACAGCTGTCAGAACTACCCGGTCTTCGAATACAATTCCAATAACTTCCCAAATAAAAAAGTATGGAATATATACCGGTAAAAACAATTTTTAATCATCTCCATTGATATTTTGACAAAAAACTACTTTAGAGCAAGCAACCCTTAAAAGATTTTTAGGAACATTTTATATAGATATTAGATTATTAAGTGTTTATGCATTTTAATTCTGAACTTTTTAAATTATTGAGATTTAAAATTTTAAATTTTACCGATTTGGTATTCTTATCTCATATCAAAAGAAAATCAATAAGATTTTATCAACTCGGGTTTCTTAAAAATAAAAAAAATAATTTTCTCCCCAGGCAAGATTTCTTACCTACTTTTATTTAGAGAATTATAATACTCCGAATCGAAAATGTATTGATATTTGGAGTATCGATTCTTTTCTATACGACTTTTTCCTGTATCGATATTTTAATCATGGATCCGGATCGATTCGAAATATCGATACGTGCGAGGGGATCGTACCGTGCATCCCTACCAAGGAGCCATTCTGCTACCGTGGTATCTGCGCCGGAAGACCCATGTATATGTATATATAATGATTCTTAAACCTCTAATATACATTTTTTAGATTTTTTTTGTTTTCTTGGGATAGGAGTGGTACAGGGTAAAAAAAAATTCTAAGAACTATTTAATTTCCTTGAAAAATCTGTTATTATTTATATTTCCAGACGTTTCCTTTCTCAACGGAATAGTAACAAAACTAAAAAGATATATAAAATATAGATCATATTGCCATAATATTTAAAGATTATAATAATAAAAGAGATTTAATTAATAACTTTTTACATACTTTTTGGTTTCATGGTTGGCGCCTGAAACCAAAAAGTAAGTAAAAAGTCATATTAAGTATCTTTTATTATCATGATTTTTAAATTTTATTACAATAGCATCTATATTTTATATATCTTTTAGTTTTGTTACGATTTCCAATGATATATATATATATATATATATATATATATATATATATATATATATATATATATATATATATATATATATATATATATATATATATATAAGAATATATATATATATATATATATATATATATATATATATATATATATATATATATATATATATATATATATATATATATATATATATATATATATATATATATATATATATATATATATATATATATATATATATATATATATATATATATATATATATATATATATATATATATATATATATAAATATATCCCACGACGAACTGCGGCGATCGATTTCTTAAAAAGTAGGCTTTAGAAAAATTGAAAATTTTCAAGATGGAGGCACTTCCGGTTATACCGGAAGTAGACGTCAACTTTCTTATTTTAAATGGAACACCCTGTATATAATCGAATTTTTGGATTCCTCGAAAAATTCTAGGTATATTTCACGTATAATATTCTATACCTAAGTTGAACTGTTTTTGAGATATTTTGAATTTTATGTAAAAAATGACGTTTGCAGGTCTAGACATAACTATAAATATCTGCTCATCGGAGTCTCTATTATTAATTTGCGGTTGGCTTCCTTGTCCAAAAGGGTACACTTTAGTGGCCTATGCTGATATTTTTATAATAAATAAATATAGGGTGATCAAAAACTGACATTATAAATATGCTTTAAGAAATCGTTAAAAGTTACTTTTTTCAAATGGAAACCCCCAATTTTTATAATTTTATCTTATTTAACACTTAAAATAAGGGTGACTTTGTATAAAGTTGTCTATTCCAAAAATTTGTAATTTTTTGAGTTACTGACGATTTAACAGTTTTTATTCTAATAATATCAGACGGCTTCTAAGTTTCCTTGTTAGTTGGCCATGACGGGGAGGCCTGGCAAGAAGAAAACCAATTGGTTACTATAGAAACGTAATATTTGTTGTCGTTTGAGAATTACCTACTAAAATATTATTTATTTATTATAGTAATTATAATAATTATTAAATTACACACACGAGGATTATTTGAATTTGTTTATTATCTATGGGGAATCTAACAACGTTTTAACATGAAGATGCCAGATATTTGCTGATAGATATCCAGATAAACAGAAACCGTCACCGAACAGCGTTAAAAAATGTTGGAAAACTATGAAAATGTTGAAACCGTGAAGACAAAAATTAATTAAAGAAAGCCTATGCACATTATAGTCTAGTCTACACAAAAGCACAACTTATTTTTTCAATAAATGTTGAAAATGTCCACCTTGTACTTCCAAAAATTTTTCGCATCTCCGAATAAATCCCTCGTGGGTGGCCGCTCTAATTGAAGCTGGAGATAAACTTTCGAACGCGTCTCTTACCCTTGCCATACAGTCTTCTTTCGTTGTTACTGGATTAAAATAAATAATTTCTTTTATCATTCTCCATATAAAATAGTCTAAGACTGTCAGATCGGGGGAACGAGGAGGCCACAGGAAAGGTCCATTGTTGGCAATCCACTTGTCGTAAAACGTAGCTTGTAAAAAGTTAGTAACTGCAACGGTTCTATGTGGTGGGGCGCCATCGTGTTGGTAGAAAATTTGACTATGCTGCCAAAGGTAAATTACTTAAATATTCGTTGTCCAACTCTTCAAGAATATTCAGATATCTTTCTCCTACAAAAAATTATAGACATAATTTTACGGAAAGAAATGCTTTGATGATATTCATCGATTTATTGATTTAAGAAGAAACAAAATACATCAATATTCAATTAATTTAATCTGAAGAGTGCTTAATAAAAAAAAGAAGATTTAGTATTTTATGAATTTCTAGAGTTCCCTGTATAAATATCTTGTAAATATCTAACTAAAGATAACTTTCCTATAAAACTTGGGACGATATATTTTTTTAGATATGATGTGTTACGGTATGTGGACCAGTATTTGTATGAAGTTTATGTAATAATATTTACTAAATGCATTATCTAATTTTGGATTGACGCTAAATTGATAAAAAAAATTATTGTAATATTACTTAAATGGATTATTTTTCATTAAAAAGTCCTTGTGTTTAGGCAATGTATATACAAACATACCATTCAAATTTTCTTCGTAAAAATTCGGTTTTATTATTCCATCGTTCCTTACTGCACAAAATACATTAAATTGCCAGGATTCTTGAAAGTTCCGCGATCTTACTGCATAAGGATTCGAATCACTCCAAAAATGGGAATTGTGTCTATTGAAAAGGCCATTTTTTAGTAAATTTTGCTTCATCGGTCCTAATTATATTATCCAAAAATCTAGGGTTATCTTGCACCATTGTTAAAATAAACTCGCAAAACTGTACTCTTTTTGGCAAATCAGTGTTTTTTAGATGTTGAATCAATGATATTAAATAAGGTTGGAAGTTATGTTTTAACAGAATACTATGCACTGAGTTCCTCGAGATTCATGATTGTCTTGCCACGTTTCTTAGGGATGTCATTGGATATGCTGCAAAATATCCCAGAATTGCAATCTCGACTTTTTCATTATCAGCAATGGGCTTGCTCTTATTAATTTTTGCCTTGACGTTTCCAAAATTTTTATAGTTTTCCAACATTTGTTTAACGCTGTTCGGTGACGGTTTCTGTTTATCTGGATATCTAACAGCAAATATCTGGCATGTTCTTGTTAAAACTCTGTTAGATTCCCCATAGATAATAAACAAATTCAAATAATCCTCGTGTGTGTAATTTAATCGCCACGGCATGATTATTAGTTTAATAATTATTATAATTACTATAATAAATAAATAATATTTTAGTAGGTAATTGTCAAACGACAATAAATATTATGTTTCTGTAGTAACCAATTGGTTTTGTTCTCGCCAGGCCTATCATGGGCAACTAACAAGAAAACTTAGAAGCCGTCTGGCATTATTAGAATAAACAATGTGAAATCGTCAATAACTCAAAAACTACAAATTTTTGGAGTAGACAACTTCGTACATACCCTTATTTTAAGTGTTAAATAAGATAAAATTATAAAAATTGGGGGTTTCCATTTGAAAAAAGTAACTTTTACCGATTTTTTAAAGTATATTTATAATGTCAATTTTTGATCACCCTATTTTACTATAAAAATATCAGCTCAGGCCACTAAAGTGGATCCTTTTGGACAAGAAAGCCACCCGCAAATAAATAATAGAGACTTCGATAAGTAGATATTTATAGTTACGTCTAGACCTGCAAACGTCACTTTTTTATATAAAATTCAAAATATCTGAAAAACAGTTCAACTTAGGTATAAAATATTATACATGAAATATACATACAATTTTTCGAGAGATCCAAAAATTCGATAATATACAGGGTGTTCTATTTAAAAAAAGAAAGTTGACATCTACTTCCGGTATAACCGGTAGTGCCGCCATCTAGAAAATATTTTGCGCGAATTGCCCCCATCGACTTTAGTTAGCTGCCAAAATTTCAAATTTTTCCAAAGCCTACTTTGTGAGAAATCGATCGCCGAAGTTCGTTGTGAGACACCCTGTATATATATATATATATATATATATATATATATATACATATATATATATATGTTAGCACAAATTAGATTTTTCTTAAATAAAACACACAAATATTCCTGCTAGAACACTTTACTTCTTAACTATACAAAGAATCTTACGAGAATGAATACATCACCCGATACATATCGTCATCCTATCTCGAACGCTTATGTAACAAAGAAAACGACTACATTCCTTAGTATATTTTATGCTGATATTATAATTATTTTTGAACCTTATCTACTTTCGTGCGAGCAAAGCTCACACGGCCAATCCTGACAATAAATTCGTTCTCGAATTTTTTTTCTCTAATTTTTTTTTTTTTTTAAATGTTTGTTACATATGATAGCAAAGAGCACGTCATTTCAGCATCTGGATACCCTTGATCCGACGCAAAGAGCACGCCTTTCAACTTTCAATAAAGTACTAGCCATTATTGCAAAGAGCATATCATTTCACAAAATAAACAATAAACAACCATTGCAAAGAGCACGAGTTAACTAACACGACCGACGGTTTCCCTTTTTAAAAAGTTTTATTTTTCCAAAATATTGTAAGTACAAAATATATGTGTTTAAAATGGCTTCTTCTAACTGACTGGCACGGTTCCGCTGAAGCGTAATATTATAACAGCCTCGTTGACATAGGATCCGCTGGCTCAGCAGTTCTTGGGGATGGAACGTGACATAACTCCTCCCTCCTCAGACTTAACTACACCTGGTATGGGGTAGTTCAATTGGTGGGCGGCTAGCTTCTGGCTGGGTGGTTGTCTTCTTGAAGAACTTTCTTTGAACCATCACTTTGCACAATGCATAGCCGCATAGTATAATTAAAATAATGTAAATTATAATTGTCCATAAGCTGGGTAATTTTGAGATTTTGTCAAAAATAATTCGTGGTTGGTTTTTTGAAATCTTGTTCTTTAGTGCATGTAATTCATCTAGCTTAATTTTTTGCAAGTGAATGCTTAAGTTCAGTAGTGGTAGGTATGGCTGCGTTTTTTCAAAATCAGGAAAGATTATTGGCTGTTTCTCGATGAGAGTAGTGTAATTGATTTTTAATTAAATATTTATCATGCGGTATGACAACCTTAAACAGACTCTGGTGCGCCACTGGTACAGAATATAAATGATAATATTCAAAATTGTAAGGAGCAACTATTGGTACCTTTAATAGGTACGTTATTTTGTTATTTAGTATAAAACAGTTAATTTCAATTAGTTTTTCATAGTGGAAAATATTTTCTAGATCAGTGGGTAAAGGTAATCTATTGAAACCTACTATTTTTCCAACTTTCGTAATTTCTTTTGACAGATCGGTTAATTTTATTATACTTGGATGAATAATTTTTAATTTAGAAAATGCTATCGAGTTTTCAATATCCTGTAGGATTAGATCTATGATTTCATACAAATTGATAATTTGGTTTAGAATATCTTTAATAAAGTGCATGTTTTCCCTATATGTAGTTTTTTGCACGATTATGCTAATTTGATTTATTCTATTTTCGATAAGATTTTCATTTTGGCCTATTTGTTGAATAGTAGTGTTAAATTTGTCGATGACGCTTGAGGAAATTGAGTTTTGGTCTCGAATGTTTTCCGCCAATTTACTTTGATTTTCTTCTAACTCTTTTATTAGTTTTTCATAATGTTCGCCATCGGCTGCATCTAAATTTCCTGTCACTACTTGAAAACAGAGCCTACTATATTTACTAAGCCTCTTTTATTTCGTTGAGGATGAGGTATAATTTCTTTTAATTTGTTTTCTACCCTATCTTGTGTAATTTTTAATATTTTTAAATAATTAGTCGACTCAGCATAATATTCCTTGTGAGTAATTAAGGAGTTGGTTATGTTTTGTGATTTATAATGTAATTTGTTAATTTGTACTATAATGGGATTTAAATCATAATAGTGTATAAGTGTGAAGGTGTATTCTTTAAGTTTTGCTTGTCCTAGTTTTAACGGCAAAATTCCTGGGTTGTCGTCTAGCTGTCTGATCGTGACTTTATCTCCGTCTCCGATAACGGCCCCGACAAGGCTGAAATATAATATTTATATTTTAGTCAAAGTTGTACGTTTGTCTAAGTGGGCGTTTTAAATTATCCATATGAATTTTAGAATGAGACTGAGTTGATATGGTTTTACGATTTTGATTCACTGCTTCGACTTTTGTAGGATCTGCAAATTTGTCAGAGAGTTTTTGTCTTATGTGTTTCTTAATATAGACTTTTTGGTCTGGGCTATATAATTCAGGGTTATCGCGGTTTTCGTTGATTTTTGAGATAAGTTTTTCTTTATGATTGATTAATTTTTGGTTTATATTTGAATACATTAATTGTGATTTTTCTTTGTGGGTGTTAATGTAATCACTTAATAATATTTGGTCTAAGTTAATATTAAACGGGTCATTTGGGGAGATATGACCATTAATTACATCGATTGGTTTTAAATTTATAGCTGAATGGATTGAATGATTGTACGCTAGAACTGCGTATATCATTTTTTGTGTTATTGGCGTTTTATTAAAATTTTGGTTATTAAGTAAGCGTATATGCTCCGCTATAGTGGAATGGAATCGTTCGACTAAACCATTCGACTGGGCGTGATTAGGGGAACAAAAATGTATTTTAATTTTGTGTAGATTTAAAAGTTCTGTCACCATAGTATTTTTAAATTCGGTACCATTATCGACTATGATTTGTTTAGGTATACTGTGATGAGAGAAAAACAACAGTAGTTTGTCTACCACTTCAGTGGCGGCGAGAGATTTGAGTGCATATGCTTGGGCGTATTTTGAGAAACTATCTATTATAGTTAAAAATTTGGTTTTTTCAAGTGTATATGTGTCTAAGTGTATGATTTAAAATGGTTTGGTAGCTGTGGGTGTGACATTCATTTGCATATTAATTGGGTGACGTTCGTATTTACTTTTTTGGCAAATTTCGCAGTTGTTAATGTATGTTTGAACAGAGTTTTTTAAGTGCGGCCAATAGTATTTATCTTTAATTCGGTTTAATGTTTCATCAATGCCGCGATGATTGGTTTTTGATTCGTGATAGTTTTGTATTATTTCGGGAATGCTTTGCTTGTCGGTGACGTCTATCAATTTATTTAGACATGTTTTAAATTTTAAAGATGGCCATTTAAATGTTTTTCGAATGACCTCACAAAATGGCTCGTATATTTCCGGTTTTTCGAAATATAAGTGGTATTGCTTATCGGGAATTATTAATTCTTTAACAAAAGTTAATATGTCCTGGTCAAAGTTATTTTCGGATATTTGAATATTGATACGACGTTTTTTCTCAAATAAAATGGTAGTTTTTGGTTTTGCTGGGGAATGCAGTACTGAAGAAATAATTATTTGGTTAGAACCATAATTTACGGGAATATCGCAGATGGGGATTCCTACTATAGGATCTTCGCTTTCGTTGGTGTGTACTGTCATATTTTCATCAGGTGTTTTGTCGTCAGCTGATTTATGTGCTCTCATATCATTGACCTGTGCGAGGTCATTATCATCAGCTTGTGCTACGGTAGACATTTGGTCTAGATTTTCTTCTTCCCTTAGGTTTTCTTGTAATTCTCGGTTAAATTCTTCGATATATTGTTTTAGTGGGAAGTCTTCCGTTGTCTCTTTTGTATGCAGTTCAATTCGAGAAAGAGCATCGGCGTTTGTGTTTAATTTACCCTTTTTGTATATTATGTTGTAATCGTACTCGTCTAGTTTAATTCGCCATCTTAGTAATTTAGAGCTAGGATCCTTTAAGGAGAAAAGCCATTGAAGTGGCTTATGGTCAGTTATTAAATTTATTTTTCTGATAAATATGTACGGACGAAAATACTTGGTGGCCCAGACGATTGCCAGGAGCTCTTTTTCGATTGTTGAATAATTCCTTTCGGAATCATTCAGTGTCCTTGATGCGTACGCTACAGGCAGGTCTTGTCCAATTACACCCTGCGAGAGGACACTCCCAATACCCACGTTACTTGCATCTGTGGTTAAGTTAAAGGGTTTTGAGAAGTCTGGGTACTGTAGTATAGGTTCATTTACTAGCAGATTTTTACACATATCGACACATTCTAAGAATTCTTTATTATGTTCTATAGTGGCACCTTTTTTTAAACACTTAGTAAGTGGCTTTGTTATTCCCGCGAAGTTCTTAATGAATCGTCTATAATACCCTAACAATCCTAAGAAACCCTTAATCTGTTTCGTTGTTTTAGGAATCGGAAATTTTTTGATAGCTTCTATCTTGTCCGGGTTTGGTTTAACGCCATTAGCTGTGACTACATGGCCAAGATACGCTACTTCTTTTCGCAAGAATTCCGATTTGTCTAATTGGATTTTAAAATTAGACTCACGTAGACGCTGAAAAACACTTTTTAATCGTTCTAAATGTTCTTGAAGTGATGTAGAAAAGACTATTATGTCATCTAGGTATACTAAGCATTTTTCGTTCTGAATTCCGCGAAGAATGTTGTCCATTACCCGCTGAAACGTTGCGGGGGCGTTTTTCAGCCCGAATGGCATTCGCAAAAATTCATAGTGCCCATTCTCGGTGCTAAACGCCGTTTTTTCAATGTCACTGTCGTGTACTTGAATTTGATGAAATCCGCTAGCCAAATCTAAGGTTGTAAAATATTGGCATTTGCCTAATTTGTCTAATAAGTCTGTAATATTAGGCAGCGGATAACGATCATCAAGGGTCTTAAAATTTACACTCCTATAATCTAAAACTACCCTATATTTAGCCACCCCCGAGGCATCTGCCTTCTTAGGGACCACCCAGATGGGTGAGCTCCACGGAGAACTACTAGGTTGTATAATTTTTTGGTCTAGCATCTTTTTTATTTGGTTTTCCACCTCTTTTTTGTGTATAAAGGGGTAGCGGTATGATTTTGTATACACCGGTATCTCATCTGACGTTCTAATTCGATGTTTTATTTTGCTAGTGAAAGTTAACGGGTCGTTTTCATTATAAATAAAATATGTCCGAGTATTCATGAATTAATTTTAAAATTTTAATTCTTTCTTCATCATTTAAATGGTCTATGCGAAATTTAGAAAAATCTAATTTCGATTTGGGACAGTCATCAAAGTTATTTAACTCGATCTCACATAATTCATTTGAATTAAACTTTTCCACGGTAATCGTCTCTGAGAGATCTAACGTTACGGGCTCGCAAGTGTTATTTAACACTGTTGTTATCGCAATGCCTTTTCTCGCAACTGATAAACACTCTGGTATCTCGCAGTTATGTAATTTTTGATGAGGTATTATTATGTCACCATTTTTTATGGAAGTCTTGATTTTTATAACTTGTTCGACACGAGGCGGAATTGTTATACAATGTATTTGATTTTGTGTTTTATGAAATTGCAATTTAACGCGCGCATAAGGTGTTTCTAGGAATCCCTTATGATAGTCAAGGTTGGCTTGCAAAAGTTTAAGATTGTCGAGTCCTAGGAGACCGTCAAACACATTGTGGAATTTAAAGAGATAAAATTTCATATTCTTGTTTACGGGTAAATTAAATATTTTTGATGAGGGTATAAAAGCGCTGTATTGATGAGCCGATTTTTGGAATACTGTTGAAACCAAAAATGGGTCATTAATTATACAATTGGGATATAATTTTTTGGCAATATTTGGGTCGATAAATGATCTAGTCGAACCTGAGTCTATTAGTATTTTTAAATTTGTTTCGGGAAATACGATATAGGACAGTTCGCTAGAATTAGACATATTAAATGAAATTACTTCAGTTAAGTCTTTTTGTCTTGTTGTGTCGGGTTCCGAAAATTTTCCTTATTTTCGGTTGTTTCTTCATAAGAATATTGTTCAAGAGGCGCGGTATTATATATGTCAGATTGGACATTTGCTTCCTTATATTCATTATTTACATAAGAATAAGAATTATTTTGGTCATAATATTGATACTGATATTGATCATTTTGATTATATTGGCAATATTGGCTATCGTCATATGAGAGTTGCTCTGGTTGGTATAGATCTTGAGTTTCGGCATTGTAGACCTCTTCAAAAACTAGTTTTGGAAGGTTATAATTTGATGTGCTAGGCAAGGGTTTAAAGACCGACGTCTCTATCCCCGACATAGGCGTGGGTGTTTGTAATTGTTTCTGTTGGTTTGGTTTAAAAATGTTTGTTCTGTTGCCAGGTTTGCCGAAAACTTGAGAGTTCGAAAAATATTTTGGTTGTGGCCTATTTGGGTTTGGGCGCACATTTATAGGTTGTGTTGGAAAGCTGGGTCTAAAAGCGTTGTGTGGTGTTTGTGAATTAAAAGGCCGATTTTGGTTTATTGCGAAATTGGGTTGAAAACTATTAAAATTATGTTGCATGGGCCTAAAATTACTATTTTTTGGGATTGCTGGACTAGATTTGGTTTGATTCTGAAAATAGTGTATATTGTATTCTTGGGTTACAAATTGCAATGCTTGCATTAAGTTTTCTGGCCGCATACACCTTATGGTTGTACCAAGCGGTTCTTTTAGCCCTGATAAGAAAGTTTTAAGAGCAAGATCATTATATAGTTCGCGTTTTAAATGTTTCGCAGATATAGTAGTTTCATGTGAATCTATGTATGAACATAACAGATTTAAAATGTGTAATACTCTATCATAGAAATCGTTAGGCTTTTCATTCGGTAATTGTTTCATCATAACCAAGTCTCTATTTAAACAAGCTTCATCTCTATGATCCGCAAAATTACGACGCAGGGTGTCCTTCAGACTTTCCCACGTACCAACATTTTGAATATTTGCAACTAATTTTGCATGGCCAGTAAGTTTCCCTATTATAGAGTTAAGTAAATAAATGTTTTGAAAATTTTGTGCATTATTCGTATCATAAAAACTATCGATAAGTGATTGGCAAGTTGAAAGATACCTATTTAAATCATTCGGATTTCCATCAAAAACAGGGACACAATTTAGGTACTCTGGCTTAAATTTAGCCATATTTCTTGTAATTAAATTATTTATTGATTGATTATTGATATCTAAATTTGTAGATTCTAAATTTTCACTAATATTATTTGAGTTTGTGTTTGTATTTAAATCTAATGCCTCTAAATTTGTATTAGAAACAGAGTCAGTTGAAGGTGTCGAAATTTTTAAACCTTGTAATTCCGCGACAATATTTTCAATAGACATCAAGAGTAAATCAATTACACTTACAGAAGTATTTGAAGGGCAACTCTGGTCATTTCTATAAGGCAAGCTTTGGTTGGGCGATTGAGGTCCTTCCCCAAATCTTTGTCCTTGCGAAGACAGGCGATATTGGTCCTATCCTCCGTTGGTCAGCTGTTCGATGGTAATCCACAGTTCTGCGATAGATTGGAAATTTTCGATGTTCGGAAAATTTCACTCTGCTTCAAGCACCTCCGACAACGTCACAACAATTAGTTCTTTTTCGGTTAATTCGATTAAAACGAAAAAATCAATACAATCGATATGTATCGATTCCCGAAAATCCGTTCCGACTGCGCCAGTTAACTAACACGACCGACGGTTTCCCTTTTTAAAAAGTTTTATTTTTCCAAAATATTGTAAGTACAAAATATATGTGTTTAAAATGGCTTCTTCTAACTGACTGGCACGGTTCCGCTGAAGCGTAATATTATAACAGCCTCGTTGACATAGGATCCGCTGGCTCAGCAGTTCTTGGGGATGGAACGTGACATAACTCACGTCATTTCAACATCTGGATACTCATGATCCGACGCAAAGAGCAAGTCTTTTCAGCAGTAAATAATAAACAAACGTTGCAAAGAGCACGTCATTTCAACATCAAGTCTTATAATGACCTTGATGCAAAGAGCAAGTCTTTCAATATTTTTTTTTTTTTTTTGTATTACTATTTTACTCTGTTATTTTCCAAACAACTAAAAGTTGACTTTCTTAATCTATATAACCAAAGCTCACACGGGCATTTTTCTTTTCGACAAATACTTATGGTATCATTATAATATAAGCATACCTAGCTCTAAGTACTACTCACAAACACTTACAAACAATTTATGAAAACAAACATTTGTAACACAATACCTAAGTACAACAATAACAAGAAACAATAAAAACAAATACTTAAAAAGAAAGTTTTTAAAAGTCTGCCTCAAATTCCCCTGGCCATATCCGCATCATCTCTGTAGCAACAACTCTTTTGCGATTAGTAGCTAAATTTTTAATTTCTACTCGCTCATTAGGCAACAACTGTATGATTTCAAATGGACCTTCATATCTTGGATCTAATTTAGAAAGATGGGAATTACCAGATGGATGGAAAACTAAATCTCCTACCTTAAAAGTTTTATTCTTTATTCTGTTTTTATCAAATCTGTCTTTTGACTCTAACCCACAACGAATTGACCGCTCGAAAGCTGTCTTGCGATCGTTAAGTAAATTTCGGTCAGTAGTTGTTACTGATTTTATACTTTCCGTTAAACCTTGAATATCTCCCGTATCTATATTTTGTCCTGTTAACAAATAAAGTGGGGAGAAACCTGTTGTTTTTTGGATAGTCGAATTAAGGGCTAATTGTACCTTCGGCAGAACGCTCGCCCATTCTGACTTGTTGTCATTTACATTTACTCTTAGTAAATCTAAAACTGTAGAGACGTATCTCTCCACTTGTCCGTTTCCACGCGGGGCACTTTTGGCAATAAGGTGTTGAGTAATGTTTAATTTTGAAAGTAATTGTTTCACTTGTTGATCGGTAAAATTAGTCCCCCTATCACATATTAACCTTTTAGTATTTCCAAATATATTCAAATAAATTTCTAGTTTTTCACATGTTTCCGGACCAGACAGAGTTTTCAAAGGAATTAAAAATAAATATTTTGTGAATGCATCTATTAAAAGCAATACATTTTTATAACCTTCTATTGTTAAGGGGAATGGTCCTACACAGTCGCAATGTACTGTATGGAAGGGAATTGGAATTTTTTCAATGGGATGTAACAGTCCCTGTTTAGGGCCAGTATATTTCTTATTTGCAATACACTTCAGACAGTGATCACAGTATTTTTTTACGAACCGTGCCATTCGCGGAAACCAAAAATAATGGTTTATCTTTGCAAAAGTTTTATCCGGCCCAACATGAGACTGTTCATCATGGAAAATTTTTAGTAAACCGAGTCTACTGCCTTTTGGAACGAAGGCCCTGTAAATTGGCGGATTTTGTCCCGGGTTAATTTTCCTAAATAAAACTTCATTTTGGCAAAAATAGTCATGAGTCAACTGACCCTCAAGTAACTTTGACTTGATACAAGTTTCAGGATCGCGCTTTTGATTAATTTTAAGCCAGTTATCAGTTGTAAGAACATTCACGGGGGTCATGTGATCGAATTCTTTAGAAGGTTGCGGTGGATTTCTACTTAAAAAATCTACGTGTGAAATGTATTTTCCTTTTCGATATTCGATATCAAAGTCGAAGGATTGCAAGTACAGCCACCATCTTGCAACTCTGGGCAATAAATCTTTCTTTTTTTGAGTTAATTTTAATGAATTACAGTCAGTGATTAGTTTGAATTTTATTCCTAATAGATAAATGCGAAAATGTTTTACCGCGTAATAAACTGCTAGAGTCTCTAGCTCGTAAGAATGATAGTTACTCTCTTCTTTAGTAGCCCGTTTTGAAAAATAAGAAATAACCTTTAACTTATTATCGCTTTTCTGAAAGAGTATGGCTCCATAACCCAGAGAACTGGCATCTGTGTGAAGCTCCGTGTCTAAAGTGGGGTCAAAAATTGCCAGAAGGGGTCTTTGACTTAGAAAGGCGCAAACATAATTTTTGGCAATATCTTGTTCGGTTCCCCAAATAAAATCGACTCCCTTTTTTGTAAGTTTTGTAATACATGCTGTGCGCGTGGAGAATTCTGGGATATATTTCCGAAAATACCCGGCTAAACCCATAAATTGCCGTACTTGTTTTATATTTTTTGGATCGGGTGCATTAAACAAAGCCTCTAATTTTCCTTTGTCAGGTCTTACGCCGTCTTGAGAGATATCATGACCAAGATAGAGAATTTGCTTTTCAAAAAATGTACATTTCTTCACGTTCAAGGTAAAACCAGCCGAAGAGAGCGAGGCTAACACCCGATCGAGCTTATCCAAACCTGCCTGGACAGTTTTCGACGAAATGATTATGTCATCCATATACACCAGCGCATCAGTATCTTTTAACTTACCCAAAGCTTTAAAAATCGCTCTCTGAAATACCGCAGGGGAGTTAGATAGACCAAAGGGTGACCGAAAATACTCGAAATGGCCGTCGGGAGTCACAAATGCTGTTTTTTCAATCGAGTTTTCAGCTATTGGGATTTGGTGAAATCCGGCAGCCATGTCGAGAGTCGTGAAATATTTAGCTCCTCCCAGCTGATCAATTTGGTCGTCAATACGAGGTAATGGGAATCGATCTTTAATTGTTATCTCATTAAGGGCACGATAGTCTACGCACAAACGTTGACTACCGTCCTTTTTATGTACTAAAATGACTGGGCTAGCAAAAGGCGACGTACTCTCGCGTATAATATTATTTCGCAGTAGATCGTCAATAATATTTTTGACTTTTTCTCGCTCGGACAATGACATTCGGTAAGGGTTATAATGAATTATTTTATCGCTCTTCAATTTGATTTCCATCTCACCGGTTGTTATTGCCCTCACGGAGTTGCCAATCGTAAAAGATTCATTGTATTTTGACAATAGTTTTAACAAGATATCAAATTCATTTCCCTGCAAAGAAGTTTTAATCTGTTCACGAGAAATAACTATGCTTTGAACCATTTTAGATTCTATTTTGTCTGAGTCCTCAAGATAAATTTTAGAGCCACACGAATCTGTGTAAATTTTAATTCCCTTATGATTAAATAAGTCCCTACCCAAAATTGCGTCCATCTTCATAATTGAACTTTCGACAACATAAAAATTTATTTCAAACGCCGTGCCGTCCCTTTCGAGCAATAAATTGGCCCTTTGGCAACTCGGTGTTGAGTTACCACCTATACCTGTTAGCATGATAAAAGTTGGTTCGAAACGACAATGCAACTTATGTGCAATTTTCTCGGAAATCAAGCTACATTCGGCACCCGTATCGATCAAGCAGTTTACAGTTAAATTTTGTATTATAAATTTTGTGCAAAAATCATTATCTAGGTCTACGTGAAAGTAATTTATTTTTGAAAATTTTGACGAACTTCCTACATTTTTATTTTTAAAGAAACATTTTTCTGAACTGTGTCCAAATTTTTTACATATTTCGCATATTTTTGTTTTTGTAAATTCGGATAGATTGGAGCTACCCGCATTATTATTGTTATTATTATTATTATTCAATAGTTTAGGCAATTTCCAACAATTTCTGCGGATATGACCAGGCTTTTTGCAGGCATAGCACACTTTATCTTCCTCATTATTCTTAAAAGGATTTGGACGTTTTGGCGCCCTTACTTGGAACTGATGAGAGTTCTGTTTATTAATTTGGTAATTACTAAGCAAATCAAGTAAGGCTGAAATTGAATTAACTCTACTATTAAATGCCACAGTTTTGACATGGGTGTCTGTTATATCACCAATAACTAACTCAACTATTTGACTATCACTCAAATTAAAATTTAAAGAATTTAGCATTGAAATTTTTTTTCTAGCGTACTCACAATATCCTGCGGCTTGGTCACTTCTGTATAGGCTTGCCTTTCGCAAACGCTCACTGAGGTTCCTCTTCACGGGGTAAAGCTGACAAATTTCGGCTCGAAAACTGGCCCAATTTTTATTTGCTGGGTGCCAGTTATCGTACCACTCCTTCGCATCACCTAGCAGCGCTCCAGCGGCTCTGCAAAGCTGTTCAAAATCGGTCCACTTGAAAGTGGCCGCCAAAGTTTCCACACCATCCGACCGCCCCTGTATCGTTTTTTGAGGGGTCGAAAGCAGGAATGTCTATTTGCACCGAAGTCGAAGGCGTATGAATCACAGGCGCAGCTTCTTGTTGGGGACGCTGCTGCATTTCCCGAAGAACAGCGGTTAAAACACTTGTTAATTCTTCCATTTCAATACCGATACACTTAACTTATCAGTTATCACAGCGAAAATAACGATTAACACACTCACTGGCACACAGATTTCGATTTATTGGGTCCAAAATGCGCGCACACACACACGCGCGCGCCCAAAACGGCCGACCGACTAGGTAGTCCTTTTAGTGAGTCTATCCCACTTCTGATGTTAGCACAAATTAGATTTTTCTTAAATAAAACACACAAATATTCCTGCTAGAACACTTTACTTCTTAACTACACAAAGAATCTTACGAGAATGAATACATCACCCGATACATATCGTCATCCTATCTCGAACGCTTATGTAACAAAGAAAACGACTACATTCCTTAGTATATTTTATGCTGATATTATAATTATTTTTGAACCTTATCTACTTTCGTGCGAGCAAAGCTCACATATATATATATATGTATATATTTATGGTTTGGGTAGACTTTGTAAAGCAAATGATATTTGATGTTGCTAAGAAGCCGATTTTTACGTTTTAATTAACTTTCGTACATTGGTGTCCTTGTTAACAACTAAAAATGGCTCGTGGTAAAGCTGTTTCTGACGAAATAAGAAAAGTGATCATTCAATTGCATTTAAAAGATCAAAATGCCTCCTAGTGCTAATTACAAATGGACGTCCAGTAGCCCAGATCTGCCGCCGATTGAAACTTTGTGACATACCATGAAGAAAAAGCTTCGATCAAATCCAGCAAAAACAGGTCAAGGATTTCGAACCCGTTTTCAAGAAATTTGGAATAGTTTCGTTTTTCGTCAATATGGCACATTTTTTTAAAAACCACAGTTTTGATAGTTGGGCCAACCTCACTGAGACGGGGCTCGTATTCGATATCAAAAGAGAAATATGTCAGTGTAACTATTGAGTGTGTTAGGCCTAATTGATTTAAAAAATAAATAAATAAATAAATAAAAAAACTATCCAAAAAGCTTCTTAAATCTTTCCTTTGAATGAAGTGTCGCCAATTTTCAAATACCTTAATCATTCTCTTTTTTCAAATTTAACAAAACTGAAATGACAATTACCTCGGTTATTTCAAACCCCAGCGTTAACAATTTCTGTTATATTGATTAACATTTTTTATTTTGCCTTCAAATAAAGTAAATCCTTTTCACGAAAATGTCCAATAAATTGCTTCCACTTGCATTGCATTGTTCTCTTTTTTTGCAGGAAAATTAAATCTAGTGGATTTAGCGGGATCAGAAAGGCAAACAAAAACGGGTGCAACAGGGGATAGGCTAAAAGAAGCAACCAAAATAAATCTCTCCCTTAGTGCGTTGGGGAATGTTATATCTGCCTTGGTTGATGGAAAAGCTAAGCATATTCCTTACAGGGATTCCAAACTTACGAGATTATTGCAGGTAAATATAAGCAGTATACAAAATAAGACGACCTGTCGTTGGTCGGCATAAAATGTTTTTTAAAAATTGGTCTTGTAGGATTCTTTAGGAGGAAATACAAGAACCTTGATGATCGCCTGTATAAGTCCGGCTGATCGTGATTACATGGAAACTTTGTCGACACTGAGATATGCTAACAGAGCGAAAAACATCAGCAATAAACCAAAAGTTAATGAAGTAAGTTAAAGCGTTTCATTATATAGAGATGGTAACGGAATGTCACCGAAAAAAAAAGCAGAAATAATCACTATTGTTAAAATTTTGTGAGAATTACAGGAATATTTTTGTAGCTTTGGTTTTGTTTTTGTAGTTTATTTTACTTATATGTCACTTTAAACTGGGATATAGGTCGGTTTATTTCTAGTTTTGATCAGGAGCCAAATGAAATTGAAATATAAATGGTATTATTTATATCTTAGGCACAAGTTTCACACAAGCGTTTTTGAGTGCTTACATTTGTGTGGCTAGCCCTCGTAAAAATATTTGTAGGAACTTACGAGCTTTTTAAAGTGCGGGACACGAAAGAAAACCGGGCGGTCCTTAAAATAAAGGTTCATAGTCTTAAGCAAGAGGAAAAGTAAAATTTGTGTACGCAAATAAATTTAATGTTATTTTATTTGTTGTAATAGTTTGCCGCTTCACCTATAAAGTGCGCCAGCTAAGCGGTACGAAAAATTAATCGATGATTTAGTAAATTTCGCACTGGTCCACTCGTAATTGAGGACCGTTTTTTTAAAACTCGATAACTACAAAATCAATAATTTTCAGGAGAGCATTTTTTGTGTCTGGCTAACACAAGAATACTTATTAACTAATGAAAATTTTTATAAGAAAAGTTATAGTAAATGGAAATTGATAAATGAGCCAAAATTATGTAATATCAACTTTATTATAACTAAACAAAAAATAAATAAATACGCAGTTTTTTGAAAACTCGATAAGTACGATAAACACATTATCTGACGTTGAAAGAAAATAACATTTTTTACACAGAAAATAAGTCAAAGTCAAACATCCACCTCGGAATCATGATACAACCCAACCTCATCAGCATTATCGTCAGCACTGAGAGCAGTTCCTTTCATAACTTCATCATAAAAAGAAGATAATTCATCAGTAAGATCAATGCCCCGCAAGAGCTTTTTGACATCGGCTTTCTTGAGGTCACTAACGTGATTGACTGCTGGTAGCTTCTGAGCTGCTGATATTTGATTTGCGTTTTTGATACCTTTTTTAAAACTGCTGACCTCTATATCACAACCTGTATACGTAGTACGGACTTTGCAAATCACTGTGCTTTTTCTCTTCTGGTATGTCAAGACCCGAGCTTCACTTATTTTAAAAGGTAGCTTTTTCTTCACAATATTCTGCGATACTGACTTATAATCAAATGTATTCCAGTCTTGTCCCCAAACATTGACCTTTCCATGGTTTTTCAAAATCTGGCGATACTCCCTCGGTCCTAAAATCTCCTCTCGTCCTCGATACTCCTTTTCCACCCTTCCGAAAACCCTATCTGGGGGCATGAAACTATGACCTCTTATGGGAAAAAAATGGCGTATTTCCTTAAAAACTGTAGACTTTTCCAGAAAGTAGATGAGAACTGTCATCATGACACTATTCTTATTTTGGGAGGAACATGAGTCTGAAAACAGCTCCAAGATCAACCCATTTTTGCCTTCATCCGATAATTTTCAAGCTTGTTTAAATAATCTAATAGACCAGAAGCTATCTCATTGCAGCCCCGCCCTGACTGCGTCTCTAACCAAACGTAGAAGCTGATATCTTCCTTTGATTGCTTTTTATGTTGATGATGTACAATGCCTAGGTTATAAAACCAAACTTGTCTTGAATAAAAGACTTCACCAACAGACATTTTTGGCAATGGTTGATTTTGCTGACAATCGAAACAAACTTTATATGTATTTTCTCTGTGAGTATTCATGTATCTGAAAAAAGCCTTTGCTCTCATCCTATGTAGCCTATACTTGGTGCGGAGTTCATTTTTTGTTTCTAGCACCTAGTTTTTCCTTATATTAACCAGAAACTCCTTACAAATAAAACACGTATCCGAATGGGGATTCCCAAAACCAAGATTGAAATTTTGATAAAAAATTTTCTTGTACTTAGCCAAAGAACATTTAAATTTTGTTGATTCACAAAATGCATTAAACATTTTCTGTATGTTTAACTCTGGAGGTAGGTAGTTTCTTCTGCATTTTGCACGCGAGTAGTGACTTTCTCTGCATTTATAGCTTCCTATGTGTACCTTTATTGCTTCAGAAATATCTTTATCAGTATGGTTTGGTACACGACCTCCTCGCTTTTCAACCAACTGTTCTCCTGCGAGAAATGTTTTCGATATACCAGATAGTCTATCTTTACTTGCACCTAAAACATGAGTCAAGTTCAGATTAACAAATAATCAATAGCATTATCTTGACCTACCAGTAACCTTTTGAAATGTAGCAGCGCAAACAGGAACATTACCAGTAGAAGTTCTAATGGAGTATTTGACCGAAAGTTTTCTGCTTCGCTTCAGATCAGTTTCATCTACAGTTTTTCGCTTAGGTACAACAACTTGCATAAACTTCAGCAATATTTTATCTTGTTCAATCTTTTTCAAGTCATTTGCATATATCATTTCCCTAAAACCTAGACAGTCTATATAAAAATCCATATTCAAGCGCGAATTAAAAAATAGGTACTTACCTAGTATTTCATTTCTTGTCAGCTCGCCTGCTTTACAAACAACGCCTTTTTTCTTGTTCTCGAAATGATTACATGCGATGTCAACTTCACCTAACCTCTCTTTTTTATAGCGCGTAATTTTTGGTCTCACTTGATCGTTATTTTCATTAGAAACACGAAATTTTCTTCCCTTTTTTGTAAGGGTCACGTTTTTACTATACTCTCCAGTTATTTCATTCATATTTTAAAAAGAAAAACAAAACACAAAACACGTGATGATGATCCTGGTGACAAGAAGCACTGGTCCAGAATAGAGCTTAAACTGTACTGGCGCGGCGACAGAAATTAAATTATTATTCATTCAAATAAAGCAGGTTCGTTACTTATCGAGTTTTTAAAAACCCCGCGTAGTTATCGAGTTTTGAAAAACCGCAAGAATTTGGCTATACTTTAACTCTTGTAGTTATCGAGTTTTCATGAATCTGACGCTACCAGCAGGTCGGGCATTGAATTTTTATATAGAATCGATGTATATCTCAATTTCGGTAAAAATGTAGTTATCGAGTTTTAAAAAAACGGTCCTCAATTGGGATGTGCCTAGAGCCTCCATGTACTTGCCACTAGAAGGTTCTAGCCATTTCCAGTGGCGCCTATACATTTCGAGTATTTGTTTGCATTTCTATATAAACGCTTTGAATTTGAATTATTATTTCGAACTAACGATGGCGAGCAAAAGAGGAAAAACAATTCGAAGCGGTGCACGTGAAGTTATTGCGAGCGTTATAGAGGCCTGTACTAGAGAAGCTAAAAATAATAGTTTGACTATTCCAATTCAAAATCGAACAAAACGCGCTGCATTTTACACTGGTGTTTCGGAAAGTAGTGTAAGAAAAATTCAAAGAGAACATAATGATGGCTCATGTTCTACTTCACCATTAAAATCTCCTGGTAAAAAAAGACCCCGAATATCATACAAAGATAAAATTGACGATGGTGATTTTCAAGTAATTCGACGAACAATTGAGGATTTTTATATAAACTTGAAGAAGGTTCCCTGCAAACCCCTACTTCGTGCTGTAAAGAACAAAATAGATTTTCCCTACGGGTATAAAACCTTAAATCGGCTTTTACGATCAAATGGTTTTGTTCGGCGCAAGTGCCAAAATAAACGAAAAGTGCTCATTGAGAGACCAAATATTTTTCACTGGCGGGTGAAATATTTATAACTGTAAGGCAATATAGGCAAGAAGGACGCAATATTGTGTATCTAGACGAAACCTGGGTAGATAATGATATGAATCCGCTCTAGTAGTCGCTTTATTATAGTTCATGCTGGTTCAGAAGCCGGATTTTTTCCAGGTGCTGCTTTAGTTTTTCGCTCGGGACTAACAACTGGAGACTATCATGAATAGATGAATAGAGATAATTTTGAAAAGTGGTTGCCCGAGAAGCTTCTACCAAACATTCTTCCCAAATCAGTCGTGGTAATGGATAATGCGTCTTATCATTCTCACTTAGAAGATAAAGTGCCAACTAAATCTCTTCAAAAGCTCATATGATATCGTGGCTTAAATCGAACAATCAATTATATGAAGTAATATCAGCCAACAAGCCTAGAGAAAGAAAGGATAAAATTGACGGTCTTTTACGTAACCTCGGTGATATACCTTTAAGGCTGCCTCCATTCATGTGCGACCTCAACCCTATTGAACTTACATGGGCAGTAAAAAAATATATTCGAGAGCGCAACACCGGTGAACTTTCAATTAAAGATTTAAATAAAATAACATTAGAAGCGACTGACTCAGTATCGACTGAAAATTGGAAATCGTATGTTAAACATGTTCGTTCTATTGAAGATAAATACTGGGAAGTAGATGGCAGAATTGAACCGGTTATTGATGATTTGGTTATCACACTGGGATCTTCAAGTAGTGACGACGAAACCTCATCATTTTAAGAGGAAGACAACGATTTAGAAGGAATCGAACCATTAGAATCACAGCAGTCAACCTCAAAAATGGCTTAGTTTTTTTTCATATATTTTGTAAAATTGTTCATAAAGTAGCTGTCAATAAACTGCTTCAAAATAATTAATTTTCTGTTCAATACCAGGTGTCAAAAAATATCTAATATTGCAATTAATATTTGAAAAACTACAGAACTCATATTTTTCCAAAATTAGCACATCAATGTAGTTATAGTAGGGGAGCCAGCACTGGTTCAAGTGAACAAGATTTACCAAAATTTTAACTTATGCAGTTCGACTTTGGGCTATTCGGGTATGCCAAAAGTGACCGTTTGTCTTCTATCATATTACTTTGTACAGGGGGCGTCATTGTGAAGTACTATACAGGGCGCAGAGCATTTTTTATTAACAATCAATTTTTGAAATTTCTATCAGTGGCGTGCATATGTAATTAAACAGGGTAAATCCTTATGCTCCTTAATGCTTAGAAGACGTGTATCAAATTGCATCCAGTTATCTACAATAGCATCAGAATTGGGATGAAAAAAAATGTTTTCTTTTTAAACTTTACCATTCTGTATCTCAAAAGTTAAGACTTTTAGGACATAAAAACACCCCCTTTAACATCAGCACCCAATTAGGAAACGCCCTGTATAGTACTTCACAATGACGGCCCCTGTATAAAGTAATATGACAAACGGAGACAGACGGCCACTTTTGGTATACCCGAGTAGCCCAAAGTCGAACTGCATAAATTAAAATTTTGATAAATCTCGTTCACTGGATCTGATGCTGGCTGTCCTTGTAAAATCTGGACTTGTAAATCGTGTATCACTATACTGGGTGGTCCAATAATAGTGGAAGTAGGCGTTAGCCCGGGAACCATTAATGACAGAACTCGAGAAAAAATATATTTATAGGTAAATCGATCAAATTAAAATTCGAAAGTTCGCCGTTTTTGGCAACAAAAAAGAGATATAGAAGTGCGGTACACGAAAGAAAATAGACAAATATAGATAAAGGTTCATTAAGTATAGTTACATTTTTTAATTATCTGAAGTGCGTATAGTCGAAAAACAGTACCATATTATTTAAAGAACGACGGGACACCACTGGCTTAAAGAGATTTCTTGGCCGACCCTCCTAAACCAATTGACTCCGCCCGGTTTTCTTTCGTATCCCGCACTTTAGTTTTCTGTACGGTTACATAATTACAAATGTTACTGTAAATACAGTGCCGCACGAAGATTTTTTAAAATGTGATAATTTTGAGCTTACAAAGTTCTTACGGTTTCATGCCTACTCCCTACAGACTTCCTCTCTGCTAAAACCAATAATTTTTTGCTTAATTATTTTTTTGTGACTGGAAAAAAGTTTGACCTATCATGGTTCTTGGGATTAGACCGTGTCAAAATGGAATCACTTTCCGACGTTTCACCTTCGATTGCATTTATAGTCGACCTGTGTTTACCGGAGCGTGACTCGGTGTAACGATCGGTTTCCACGTATGATGTAGCCCGTATCTCTATTAAAATTGTTAGGATGCTTATAAATTTCAATAGATTCTCTAATTTTACGTTTATAGGATCCCCAAACCGATGCAAGAACTTTGGTTTCTTTTACATTTATGACATGTCCAGTAGAATGTTAGTGTTCAGATACAGCAGATTGTACAATTTGTTTCTTTCTAATATATCGTTCATGTTCCTTAAGCATAGTCGATACGGATCGTCCAGTTTCTCCGATATAGACATCACCACAGGAAGAAGAAATTGCATATACTCCTTCCGTTTGAAAAGGAATAATGTCCTTTAGCGATCGCAAACATTGTCTAATTTTCTGGTGTGTGTTAAAGATTGTACGTATGTTAAACCGGCGACGTATACCTTGCAATATTGTCTGTGGTTCCGTGTATAAATGGAAGAACTACACTTCCTATCGGTAATTTCTTATTAGTATCATTTCGTGGAGTAGGGTAGAGTGCTGTAAGAGTGCGCACTTAGCGTTAATTTACATTTAAAAACTAAAATAACAACATTACTATTAACATTTTTTTAATTTAAACTCTTTGGTATTTCAAATACATAACTTAAAAACTAAATCAAAGGTATTATTAATATTATACAAAAAACTAGAAATATGCAAATGCGCACTCTTAAAATAACTGGTTTGTAAGAGTGCGCGTAATTATTTGTAAGAGTGCGCAGATAATTTTACATGCAAAAGTCACAAATATATGTCCCTAAGCCAGAATGTACATTTTTCATGCCACCATTCACCGCATCTTATGCACTCAATCCAGTCTTCAGTTATGGGCTCCTTAAATATTTCATGGCACAGAGGGCAGCTCCACATTTTTTTCTTTGGAGGATTCGACTTGGGTTTCTTTGGACTTACCTTAGGTTTCTTAAATGGTCCATGAAGAGCAAAAGGTTTTCGTTTCGGTTTTTTCTTTTCTTCCTCTTCTAACAACTGATCTTTAAAAGGTGAGCTGCTGATTATTTCTGACTTCTTGCTTTTGCGATTTGTTGCTCGAGGAGCTCTGATTTTGGGAATGGCGAAATTGAAGTCAATGAGACAAAGGAACGTTGATTCATTGTCGGAGCAGGATGGTCCAGGTGAGAATGGAATGGCGGACGTTTCAGATACGGCACCAGCATCATGTTTGGTCTTAATGAATTGTTCGGTCCAGCAGCTGCAATTTCAGTTGGACAGTTTTCTTTATCAAGTGTAGCAAATTCTTTCTCAGTTATAGCAACGGATTCTGCAGCAGAACTTGTGCTATCTAATTGGTGTGTTGACGACTCGGTTTCTGCAGAGGACGCTGTGGCTGAGTTTGCAGTTGCTGGATTTTCTCTTTCGGTGACGTGACTGGCCATAAAGTCAGCCTCAGTAAAAGTGTCGGGATTTAGAGGACATATTCCTGTTACTTTAAATCCTTCAACAGCATTTACCATTGTTGCCGCTTTAAAGTATGCTGGTGCAAATATTGAAGCGATCTGATAAACAGTTATTACACGACCTGGATGGTTAGTGAGCCATTTTTCACATTCATTTGAATAAAATTTCTTCAATGGACTAAAAAAGCACCGGTCCAAGGGCTGCATGCGGTGGCTGCTATGAGGTGGCAGAGTCAGTGCTATAATATTGTTTTTTCGGAAAAAATCAACTGCCTGAATTGAGCAGTGTGACGTGTGATTATCCATGATCAGTAATATAGGTTGCTCTTTTGTGGGTTTTGCGTGGTCCCTAAAATGAGTCGCCCAATCAACGAAAAGTTCGCTGTTAATAAAGCTGCTGTCAGATACCATTCCAATTGAGGATGGCGGCGCACCATCTAAAAGTTCGGCCTTCATCCTTTTTCCAGGGAATATAAAGGTAGGAGGTATAAACTGTCCACTCGCACTCATTGCGCAGACAACAGTCACATTTGTACCTCTCTCAGCACTAGATATTTTGTTGACACATCTTTTGCCCTTTGTAGATAGAACTTTTGGAGGTTTATTGGGGACGGTTGAAAACCCAGACTCATCCATATTGTAAATCGCATATGGTGGGAACCTATATGTCTCCATCAGTTTCTGAAGATTGTTGAAAAATCGCTCACATTGAGGCCGATTGAACCCTATAGCTCTTGCAAGACTTGTAGCAGTGGGTTGTCTCAAGGAAACATCACTGTTTCGTTTCATAAATCCCCGTAACCATCCCTTGCCTGCCATTTTCGATGTTGTATTAAAACGATGGGATATGTTATTTTTTTCGGCAAACTCATAAGCCAAGCCTCTCACAGCTTTTGCCGTTAAGCCATAGAACATGTTGTCTATATCTATTATGTATTTTTTTAATTCTTCTTCCATTTCCTTGGTCAATGTTATATCAAACCTCCCCAAATTTGTAGTGACACTTGTTCTTTTTAACCTTTTCCTAAAAGTACTCTCCGCCATACCGAGTGATGCTGCTACTTTTCTTTTACTCTCACCACCATCAACTCTTTTTCGAGCCTCTTCCATAACTTCGGCCGAGCATAGAGTTCTTTGCGAGGTTCTCTTTCGTGATGACATTCTGTAACAAACCAAATTACGTTATTTTTAAACATAAAACTATTCCATTCCTGCCCAGTTTGTAAGAGTGCGCGCGTACTCTTACAAACCCTTCATTTGCGCACTCTTACAGACCGGGCATGAATATTAAAATCGAAGGCAGTAACGCCATCTCGGTTATAAGATACGAACAACCGTACCTTAGATGGTTGGCTGAGAGGTTAACTAAATTAACAGTGAAATATGTACGAGTTATTCTAACGTATATTAATGCAATGCAGTTTACAGGATGGAAAAATATTTTAAGAAAACAATGTAAATGCTTCAAACTTACCTGAAAGCTTTAATAACTGGATTTTTTGATGCACAAATTACTAGCGTAGTTATAACATCGTATTTGACAGTAAGGAACTGAAGTTAGTCGCAAATCGATGGTGCGTTCCAAAATACCACAAATGCGCACTCTTATCGCCCGCGCACTCTTACAGCACTCTACCTTAGGATTATTATGTTTTCTAATTGATGATCTAATATCCTCAGTGCAATATCCATTTGTTGTGTTTCCAATTGTAAAGAATTTTGGTCACAAATCTCGAGGGCTCTGTAAACCAATGAATTAATAACTGATTGCTTTTGTGCTGGATGATGATGGGAAGTTGCATTTAAGTATCTGTTAGCATGCGTTAGTTTTCTGTATACAGAGTGTCCCAAGGAACCTCCTTTGGACAAGAACATCTAAAAAGGGAATCATGCCTTCTAATTCAATTTCCATTGTAAATTTTATGTTAGCATGTTGTTGATTTAGATGATCAAGAAACCCAAGGAGGTTTTCTGGACCATGTGGCCATATTTCAAAAGTATCGTCTACATATCTGAACCATGATTTTAATTTTAATGGAAACGACTCTAAGACTTCCTTCTCAAAAGCTTCCATGAAAATATTGGCTACAACTGGTGACAGTGGAGATCCCATGGCTGCTCCTAAGGTTTGCTCATAGAAAGTTCCTTGAAAGTCAAAATATGTTGATGTAAGATATGCTTCAATTAGATCTAAAAGTGAATTGTCAATATTATAGAAATTGAATTATTTATAAGCACATTCGTATATAGGGATTCTACGTCGAAACTGACTAAGATATCTTTGGGATCTAATTGGATTGATTTTAGTTTTTTTACAATTAGAGTTGCTTAGGGTTTCTAATATATGAATGTGTTGCACTTCCGATAGGTCGAAGTGGTACATTAACCTTGTGTATTTTAGGTAGTCCGTAGAACCGCGGGATCCTGCTTGGCTTCTCCTCTGCTGGTAGGTTGGATGCGTTTATAAGGTTGGTTATCCGTCTCTCAATTTTATTGGTCGGGTCTGCTTAAATTACTCTGTAGATGTTGTCGTCCAAGAGTGGTTGTATTTTCTTCACATAATCTGTTTTGTCCATGATTACAGTGGCATTTCCCTTGTCCGCTGGAAGGACCAAAATGTCTGTTTCGTTGTTTAATATTTTTATCGCCGTTCTTTCAGCAGCTGATAGATTCGGCGGGTTAGAATTTCTGATGATTTTCGCTGTTTCATATCTTATTGCGTCAACTTCTTCTGCTGGAAGTCTTCTCATTGTCGCTTCAACAGATGATACTATGTCTTCTACGGGTATGTCCTTTGATTTAATAGCGACGTTTTGACCTTTAGAGAGGACGGATTGTTCTGGTTCAGTAAGGATTTTTGAAGATAAACTTATAACTGTGTTCTGTGGAGGTTTTACTGGTCTTTGGCTGTCCAGCAGTCCTTCGAACTTTTTCTGTTGCCTAATGATAACTGCCTGATGTATCCTTTCTGCTTGCTCATTGGTAATGTCATCGAGAGTTCTAAATATGTGATATTCAAGTATAAAAGCTAATTTTAAATGAATATTTAATAACTTACGAGCGTTTATATCAAAATCACGTCGAGTAGCTTTCTCTTACCAATGCCATACTGGCTCGTTTGTAAATGTTTCTTGCACTTTTTGATGTTGATTCATATATTAGAAACTCTGCGCATTTTGTAGAAAAACTAAAATCAATCCAACTAGATCGCTATATACGAATGTGCCTATAAATGATTGAATTTCCATAATATCAGACTTATTTCACCATAATAAAATTGACAATTCACTTTTAGATCTGATTGAAGCATGTCTTACATCAACATATGTTGTCTTTCAAGGAACTTTCTATGAGCAAACCTCATGGGATCTCCACTGTCACCAGTGGTACCTAATATTATCATGGAAGCTTTTGAGGAGGAAGCCTTAGAGCCATCTCCATTAAAACCAACATCATGATTCAGATATGTAGACGACACTTTTGTAATATGGACAGATGTTCCAGAAAATCTCCCTGGGTTTCTTGATCATCTGAATCAACAACATGCTAATATAAAACTTACAATGGAAATTGAATCAGAAGGCACGATTCCCTTTCTAGATGTTCTTGTACAAAGGAAAGGGGATGGTTCCTTGGGACACTCTGTATATAAAAAAACAACGCATACGAACAGATACTTAAATGTAAATTCCCATCATAATCCAGCACAAAAGCAATCAGTTATTAAAACATTCTACTGGACAGTATTTAGGTCGATGTCTCGACAAGCGTAAACGCTCGTTTTTGCGCTGCATACTTCAAGGCGAAATATTAATAGTAAAAAACGTAATTTCGGAATTTTGTATTTATCAGTTATTAAAAATAGTTTACATTCGTGTATTTGCAAAAGGAAACAATATTGTACTGCATCAAAATGACTCGTTTTGAGAGACAACAGGAAGAGAAAATAGAGAATATTATCTCAGCTAAAATTCTGGAAAAATTTGATGAACAGTGGATGGAGTCCCTAGTGGAAAAAATATCTGATCGAATGGAAAATAAGATAAAAACCTTGTTTTCCCAACAGGAAGAAAAAATTCAAAATTTAAAAAAGACTATTGACTCTCTAAAATTGGAAATTGAGGGGCTGCGTGGTGAAAAGGACAATGTTGAGCAACACAGTCGACAAAATTCGCTAAGAATTTTCGGCATTGAAGAAAGAAACAGTGAAAATTTGGAAGACTTGCTGATAGACGAGTTTAAGGTAAAATTAAAAATCGAAATTTCTAAACATGAAATTGACTATTGTCATCGAATCGGTGGAAAGGCAGATGGAAAAACAAGACCTATATTGATTAGATTTTTAACAAACAAAATGAAGACCAAGATTTTCATCAACAAGAAACTTTTAAAAGGCACTAAAATTGTCATTAGGGAAGATCTCACAAGGGATAGAAACGAAATGGTGAAAATTGTCCTGGACACTTTGAGTTTGGGAAATGTATGGACAAAAAATGGACTGGTACATATTCGAGTAAATAATAATACCAAGGTTGTCACAAACATAAGTAAATTGAACTCAATTTTGACTGAAAATTAATTGGGTTTAATTGTATTCTTCTTTATTCGATTGCATAAAAGCCAACTAAAGAAAAAATAAATAAATAAATTTTTTCTTCTTAATAAAATTAAACTGGTCATATTATGTCAAAACTTTGTACACTTCCTTAAATTATTATTCTCTAAATTATGATTTGTGTAAAAATTTATATCTTATTTATAAATTTATAAATTAAATCGTTTAATAATTTCGCAGCGCAAATAAGGCAAAATCTGCATTTTCAACCTTTACTTGCACTTTTTAGTTTCACCAAATTTGTATAGATTTAGTTTCTTATTTTTTTTTTGTATAAAGTGTTTTTTTTTCCAATCCACATTTTCCAAAATATCTTTCTCTAAATATAATGCAAAGTTTAATTTAATAGTCTGCTACAGGCCACCTTCAGCAGATCCCCACTTATTTATCTCTGATCTTCAAAATCTAATTGGAAATACCGAAGGTTCTGATGTTAATATGTTTCTTGGCGATATAAATCTTAATTTATTGGACAAAAATAATCAATTAGTAAACTCATATATTAACTTGTTGTGCACCTTTGGATATTTTCCAAATATTACTAAACCCACTAGAATCTCTAACTTTTCAAACACATGTATAGACCACTGCTTTACAAAAATAAAGGAAGATCTATGTTACAATGCAGAATCATACATACTTGAGTCAACTATTACCGATCATTATCCTATAATTGTAAATATCAGTTTTACAAATAGGTCATTACAAAAAAATAAGCAATTCATTACATATAAAAAAATCAATTACGATTATTTTATAAAATCTTTAAGTATAGAAAGTTGGGCAGATGTACTAAACGCAACAAATGTGAATACTTCCTTTAATTTATTCATTAATAAATATACTAAAACATAAACAAAAACACAAAGACATATACTTTATAAAAACAAATTCAAAGATAAAAAAGCCATGGATAAATGATACTGTTTTAAATGCAATAAAAACTAGAGATAAACTAAAAAAGCGTTTATTACTTAACCCTTATGATGAAAATTTAAAAAGTGTATATAACTCTTATCGAAATGCTACAACTAAACTAATAAAACAAACTAAAAACGATTTTTATAAACAGAAGATAACTGATGCGCAACAAAACCCCAAAAAAATCTGGCAAATAATAAATGATTCTACAAATTCTCTTACATCAAATAAAGAAGTAAATCAAATTAAAAATACGGATGGCACTTTAGTTAATAGTGAACCCGAAATATGTAGTATATTAAATTCATATTTTACTACTAATGTTGGATCAAACATGGCAAATGAACTAAAATCATCAACTTACATGCCCTACGCAAAAAACTTTCCCGAGTTTCAAATATGGATATTGTTAGTTATCTAGTTGTTCACAAGCGCATGTCCAGGCATATAAATTGTACATATTTCTACGAAAATAACGATTTACTTCTTTGTTTTTGTCTTTACCTGTTTGCTGAAATTTAAATTTCGGCAAAAGTCGAGTGCTGGTCTTAAATTCGAATCGTTTCTTAAAGTTCAGCTCTCCAATATAATTGAAAACGGATTATAAAGTCTTCAAACAAGAGTATGCTTTATTGCCGCAGAAAAATTTTACAATTTTATGGACAAAGCAAAATATACCTAAAATAAGACATATCAAAACATTAATCGAAAGGAATTTCGATAGGTCAATGCTTTTTAAAAATGTAAATTATCAATTTACCAAATCGTAAAACACACGTTAGAATATAACATAACATTGCCGCAAAACAGTTAATGAATCGTAATAACCTTATAAAAGTAAACAAACACACATGTACGAGGTGGAAAAAATTCCAAAGTTAAAGAATCAATATTTTTGTCACCGGTAACAGAAAACGAAGTGAAGGGTAATATAAAGGACTTGAAAAACAATTGTGTGGGCCCTGACAGCATTAATACAGAAACAATAAAATTATCGCAACATTTTATCTTGAAACCCCTAGTGCATATTATAAATCTAATGTTAGAAGGAGGAGAATTTCCTAATGTATTGAAAAAATCAATCATAAAACCGATATTTAAATCTGGAGATCCCTTATTACCAAAAAACTATAGACCAATGTCATTAGTAAGCAATTTTGCAAAAATTTTTGAAAAACCTATAAAACTCAGAATGTTAAATCATTTAAATAAACATAACATAATATCTAAGAATCAATATGGTTTTAAAAAGGGAGTATCAACTACTGATTCCATATATGCCGTGACTAGTGAAGTACATGAGGCACTCAACAAGGGTGAGAGGGCTTTGCTAGTGTTCCTGGACCTAGCAAAGGCTTTCGACACAATATCTCATGAAATATTAATATCTAAACTATGTCATTATGGGATTAGGGGTATTGCAGAGGGTCTTATTACTGATTATTTACAAAATCGTCGCCGAAAAACATCAATTCAAAAGTCATATTGCAACTATGAAAATAACTTGGGTTATGGAATACCCCAAGGAACAGTATTGGGACCAACATTATTTCAAATCTACATTAATAACATTTTCAACTTAAATATTCCCGGTAAAATCATAACTTTTGCAGACGATACGGTCCTAATATCCTCAGGGCATACATGGGAAGGAGCAAAATTTAATGCTGAAATAGGATTAAACACTGTTTTTAATTGGCTAAATACAAATTTATTAACATTAAACATTGATAAGACCAAGTTTATGACATACTCACTGAATAATGCTCTCTACCCCAACCTTAATACCATTACACTACATAAACGTAAAAATGCTTGGAGATGTATAAATTGCACTGACAATGTTACTAGAGTTAAAGAAATAAAATATTTGGGAATTAAGATAGATAGGTTTTTAAAGTGGGACTCTCATATAGATATGGTAGTTTCAAAACTAAGGAGACTAATTTTTAAGTTTTATCAACTCAGAGATATCCTAAATGAAAAGACAAAACGCTCTGTTTATTTTGCTCTGGTTGAGAGTATCATAACTTATGCTATGCCAATTTGGGGTGCAACATATGAATGTAATATATATCCGTTAATTATAATCCAAAAAAAAATCTTAAAAATATTGTATAATAGGCCAAAACTATATCCAACAATTGATTTATTTGAAAATACTCATTTATCAGATATTCAGACACTTTATGTTCGTAGTACTTTGTATTTTATTAAAAAAAATAACTCATTTAAGAATAAAATAAACCATTAATATCAAACCCGAGGAAATATTGAGCAAAAAATTGTGTTACCAAAACCCAACAATACGACATTTATGAATTCGCTTGATTATTTGGGTATCAAGATGTTTAACATTTTGGCATTGGAAATAAGACATATTCAAGATGAAAATACTCAGTTATTGCTATTCCTATTTATTTTTTATCCTGGGCACAAAATGTTATGCCCATTGTGATTAATATGCCTGTTTCTGGGCACATGTCCTTTCTCTTTTTTTTTTTTTTTTTTTAATTGTTCAATATTCTCTCCCGTTCTGTTTTTACAGATTCTTTGTCACGTAGGTACCTATCTAATTGTATTTTGGATTTTAGTTACTTTCGATAGGGCGTAGTGAATGGAAAATTCGCTTAGTTAAGCAATTAAATGTGAATAACTTCACATATAAGCTCATTAGGGCTTAGGTGAAATAATCATAAATTGATGATACCATTTGTTGTAAACAAAAATCTATGAATAAAAATTATTATTATTATTATTATGTCATAAATGTAAAAGAAACCAAAGTTCTTTCGTTTCGGGATTCTATAAACGCAAAATTAGAGAATCTATTGAAATTTATAAGCAACCTAACAATTTTAATAGAGATACGAACTTCAGTCTTCATTATTCGTGGAAACCGATCCGATCGTTACACCGAGTCACGCTCCGGTAAATACAGGTCGACTTTAAATAGCTCGCCTGGGTCTCTCCGAGCTCATTCGGTGTTCCGATCTCGTGAAGTAAAGATCCCTGAAGATGCCTCGTGCAATCGAAGGCGAAACGTCGGAAAGTGATTCCATTTTGACACGGTCTAATCCCAAGAACCATGATTTCTTAATTGACCACAGCCGTGAAAGGTTTCGTTCTATGTTGTAAAACCCCTGTTGACAGGTAACAAAATATCGCTTATTATGAAATTACTTTTTTTTCGGATATACAGGGTGATTCAGAAATAAGTACCGAAAATTTACAGGCATGTAAACCTTGACGAAATATAAAAAAAAGTTTTATTTTATTTTCCTCTAAGCCTCATCGCTTAGGATATACAGGGCATATAACATGTGAGATAAAAGGACATTTTATTATATAATATCTGTTAGGAGCGCGATATCAATTTCAATTTTGGAACATATTATCACTACATAAAGGCTCATTAACCCAAGAAACGAGAACCATATGGGTCACTTCAGAGACGTATAACAGAGGTATATGCCCTACATTTATGGTCATATTTTTTTAATACTCGGTATATTGCTTATTTTTATTAAAAATATTTATAGCCATTTTAATCGGCATCGGTCCTGCTTCGTACGAGCGCTGGCGTCACATTATGCCGGTTTCGCCTGTAACTTTATTGTCCGATTCTGTTCAGATGCATTATGATATTGGTTTTATATTATATTGGTGACTTAGTGCTTGATAAGTTCTACTGCAATTCAAAAGATAAACTTAATATTTATACTACGACAAATATATAATCCCAAAGAAATAAATTTCCGAGCCTTTGCTGTCTTTTTGAAGAAGAAAAGAAAGTAGCTGGATAGCAAGAAATAACACCAAGCCTGCAAAGCTAGTACTAGGAGGATCATTGGTAAGTTGTTTTATTATAAAATGATCTATCCAATAAATAGTTATAGTGTGCTAACTTATGTCACACCATTCTTTTGTTCTTTTTGTGTTACGATAGTTTTATTTTTCTAATATCTGTTAATCAATATGTAATATAAACGTTTTCTGCATAAAATATAAATGTTGTATTCTTTTGGGTAAGAGTTCGGATTGTTTAAAAAGGAAACGATAACCAGACGAAAGTTTGTTTTGTAAAAAAAAAGAATTACATGCAATAACCCATTTTTTTGTTACATATACAAACACATATTTACTTCGTATTTTTTGTTAATATTTAATTTATTTGTAGGACAAAAATGGTATTGGGACTCGAAAACGCCGCTCCAGCAGAAAAAATAAGAAATTAATGCCAGTTGATTTTCTTGTTTTAGAAATAATAAACAAAACATCTCGTATCATTCGTGGTATAAGCGAAATCGATTTGATAAGGGCGTCTACAGGTAGCGAAAAACAAACCTTTAACAGTTTTAAAACGTCACATCCAGCAAATATGGAACCTGAATTACAAAACAAAAGAACTCCCGACAACGCTTTAAACAAGAAAGGTAATTATTTAATAATATTTTATCTACGTCCGTGAAGTAAGAAGGTCTTAACCCACGCATGTTGCGTGAGTTAAGAGCTTCATTACCGCACGTATTTTCACTGATTCATTTTTTTTTAATTTGAAATTTGTAATATAGAAAAAGCAAAGAAGATTTTTATAAATAATTTTATTAAAAACTCTAAAACATGAAAAATTATTTATTATAAATATTGATAGTACAATCTTTGCAATCTTTCAAATAAATTCCTGATAAAGCAGCCACGTTTGCTAAATTTTTAGTCAATACATTGTTGTCATTATTTAAACTGGTAGTCTGATGGCTTTGTTTCATTTTTTTTCGGGTCTTGTCCAAAGTTTCTCCCGTTTCACCCAGAATTTTGGATGCTATTTTTCTTTTATTTTCTGCAAAATTTTTATATATATATATATATATATATATATATATATATATATAATATATATATATATATATATATATATATATATATATATATATATATATATATATATATATATATATATATATATATATATATATATATATATATATATATATATATATATATATATATATATATATATATATATATATATATATATATATATATATATATATATATATATATATATATATATATATATATATATGTATGTATGTATATATATATATATATATATATATATATATATATATATATATATATATATATATATATACCCCGTATTTTTCGTTAGCCGCGAGTTTCTGGTAAAGCGATTTTACTTATTTTTATATATCAAATTTTGTCTTATAATTAATAAAAAAATTTACTTATTTTAAACACACTTTAAAATTGGAACAAGTATTATATAATTATTTATTTATTGCCTACAAAATTACAAATGTACTAAAAAAGTAAGCAAAAAAATGGTGCCAAATCTAATAAAAATTTTTTTTTTAATTTTTTTAAGTTACAATGCAAAAATGAATATTCATAATGCAATTTATGATTTATACACGTCAAAGACTAATATAATCCTTCAGAAACTTTTTAATATTATAGACTAAAAAATATCATCATCACTTAAAAAGTCCTCATCTTCTGAGTCGTCCTCAAATGGCGGAATGATCATTGGTGCTCTTTCGACATCTAGAACTCGTTCTCGATTCCACCAATCCCATAATAATTTCTCCGTATGTTCCACAGATTTCTTCCAGTACTCCGGCGTAATATAATTTAATGAATCTTGCCAAACAATTTGCACTTCATCTGATGTAAGAGCATCGTTCACGTGTTTTTCGTAATATGATTTTGCCCCAGCCCATATTAATTCTATTGCGTTAAACTGGCAATCGTATGGCGGTAGTCTTAAAACCTCATGTCCATTTTCCCGTAATATTTCCTCTACGGCATATATTGTTGGTTTTTTAATAGATTTTGCTATTAAAAGAACTTCTAGTTTCAGCATATTGGGTAAAAGATTTTGTTTTTGTTTTATTAGTCAGTCATAAATATCACTTTTCTTCCAGAATGATTAAAGATGGAGCATCTAAATTTGGAATCAGTTGTTCTTTTAACCACTTGGTAGTCCATAGTTTTGGATGTTGAAGAAAACAGTAAACTTACACCTGAGAGAAATCCTGTTGAAGAACCTGCATGCAAAATGATGAACCGTTTTCCCGTCCCACATCCCTTTTTTCGCTTGACACTTTTTACAGACTCGTCCTACCAAAATTTCGAACCACGTCCATTAGAAAATATCCAACTCTCGTCTAAAAATACCACTTTTCTAAATTTTGAATTAACATTTTCCGTGTATTTCTTTAAAAACTGGATACGTTGACTTGCTATATGTGGCAACTCGCATAAAAATCTTCGATTACAGTCCTTTTTATATCGAAAACCCAACATTTTTATTAATTTTGACAACGATTTTAGTCCTATTTCCAATATGCCTCGATTTTTTAAAGCTTCCTTTAAAAGTTGAAAGGTTATATTAGTTTTTGATGTGTATAAATCGTAAATTGCATTACGAACATCCATTTTTTACATTGTCACTTAAGTCTTCTGGCTTTTTTCGTGTACATTTCTTAATCTTCTTCGGTAGTAAATTATGCTTTTTTTCACGCACAATTTTCTGCACAGTCCTTAGACCGATTCCCAGAACTTCTGCTACTGTCTCCTGGATATTGGCCGGTGAATTTTCATTTTCGTAATATTTTATTAGATTTAATACCGTTTTTTTCGCTTGTGGATGCAAAAAACCCGAAAATTGTTTTCTATTACTCATTTTGTCACTGACTTGTCAGTCTGACTTTGAAGTGACATCGCTCAAATATTTTTGCAACTGCTGGTATTTATATGTCTATCCTCTTTTTTCATATGAAAATATCATAGGTCTATCTAATTCATCTTCCGGAGTTTATGCGGAGTATATGATTACACGTAATAAAAGAAAAACAAACTTAAAAACTTTGTCGTTGATAAATCGTATGACCCGCAGGATAACACTGCTTTTGACTTATATTTGAATCACTCATTTTAACTAAACAAATTAAAACTGTCAATAAGATATTACTTAAATTGACATCGCCCGGGGTAACGCAGAGTGGCAGGATTAAAGTGCAAAGAGGTAACAGTTAATAGAAAGTTGTCTTATGCTTGTTTTAAACTTTTTGAAAAATTTGTTTAATAAAAATATGTGTGTATTTTAACAGTCGTGCGTCAGACGTAGATAACAACAAGATGATGCTGTTAACTCACTTGTATCATAAATATCTATTTTACGTTAATACCTTTCTTTTCATTGGTTTATAGCTACAGAACTAACTAACTAAAGTCATGATGTATGTTAGATTAGATGTGCTTAACGTTGTATGCACCTCAAATTAACCAATAAGCTTTTTTTCCTAATCAGAGTATTAAGCATATGCATGTACACTAAGTAGGCCCCATGTATAACATATTGAAAGTGACATGTGGCTAAAAATGTAGTAACGAAGGAAAAACATATATTTTATTTCATACTGTCCAGTAAATCTATTTACCCTGTATTGAGCTGCGGCCGGTAAACAGAACATTACAGTATCTGATACCGTAATGTGTTGCCTAGCAATAGTGCCATGTTTTGTTATTACTAGGAAGTAAATATTTTAATGGGTTTGACTTTGACATTTTCAACCTTAAAACTATAAGAAATAAAATAAACATTTAAACACACATGTTTAACAATTATTTACTGCATCAAAAGATCATTTTTCAATAAACAATTATTTATTGACAGTACTTTAAAATGCTCCTCAAATTCTTTCAGGACTTCTTTAAAGGTGAATATGTGGAATGGAATTGATGAACGACATGTATATATATATATATATATATATATATATATATATATATATATATATATATATATATATATATATATATATATGATACCTTCATACAGTTTTATTTTTCTTCTTATTGGGAAAGTAGAAAATTGGCAGAAACGTCGAAAAGAGTCTCTTGAATTTTCCGGAACAACATTTTATCATCCTCTTCTAAATCACAATTGCTAAGTCGGTTAAGTATTTAAATTACGATGACATATCTTAATATCAATAAATTCGCTACAAAATGTACCAACTGAATACACTTTCTTTGCCATATCATTAAAAAACAGAAATATAATAACATATTAATAGGTTATTTCGCGATACACACCTAAAGGTTATTCAAGACTTATAATAAAAGTAGCTGCCATAATTGAAAGAAACAAATAATGAATGAGAACGAAGTCACGGCCTACTATAAAATTGCGTCCCGACAAGTATTTTATTGGAGAAAATCATCCATCGCTATATGACGTTTTTACTGTAAAATATCATTTCAGCCAACTTTAGTAAATGAAGAATGTTACGCAACTATAAATTAGACTTTTACTTACAAAATATGTAATATTCTATTGAATTAAAGTTACTAATTTTTATTTTATTTGGACCTATGATGCAAATTGATACTCTTTGAGAATTAAATACTTAGGCACCTCCTGCTACTTATAAAATATACTTTCATACCCCCCACCCACTTAAGTAGATGAAAAATGTTAGATATCGATAGATTAAGCTTCTGCCTACAAGACTTTTATAATTTTGTTTAACTAAAGTTAAGTCCTAACACTGGAACCTGTGGTGGAAGATAGATCAAAATACAGGAGTTCTAACCACACTACATCACAACTTGTTACGTTCTGGACGCGTGTTTCGCTAACCAAGTTAGCATCATCAGCAGTTGATATAAACTAAAGTTACTTATCCTATGACTATATCTATACTCTCGAATGCATCGAATAATCTATTATTAGATACGTTTTTAATTAACTTAAGATTATTTATTTCTATCTGGTGATTGTTTTCCAAAGCATGTTGGGCAACGCTTGACTTTTCTGTTCAAAAACTAAAATTCAAACTAACATATAGTAACCCACAGTTATCTAATTGTATTGCCTTCCCAAAATCCATAAACCTGGGAAGTCCATGAGACCTATTCTTTCAGATGTTGGATCACCAACGTACAATACTTCAAAATGGTTAGTACAAGAATTCAGCAAATTAAATATCTCGAACGATAACTTTGAGGTTACTAAATCGTTAGAATTCTTAGATAAAATTAAGAATTTTCACTTAAAGAGGGTGAAATTTTAATATATTTTGATGCAAGCTTATTATTTCCTAGTGTACCCATACCACTAGCTTTAGAGTACCTAAAGGAACTACTTGAATTCAATAATTTGAAGAAAGCAATTATTGATGAATATTTGCTTCTCACAAAATTATGTATGATTCAAACTTTTTTTCAGTTCAATAATAAATATTATAAACAACTTGAGGGAACTGCGATGGGCAATTGCTTATCTCCGTTCGTTGCAAATTTGTTTATGGGTATATTAGAAACCCAATTCAAAAAAGAACTCAAGTATTTCCCAAGGGTATGGTATAGATACGTAAACGATACATTTTTGAAACTAAAACAGAAAATTTGAACACTTTCTTAGAACATTAAACAATAAACATCCTTCCATTAATTTTACGTATGAAAAGGAGAACAATAGGCAATTACCTTTTCTCGACTCGTTAGTTATTAGAAATAACGATAAATTAGAATTTGATATCTATAGGAAATTTACTAATACTGATAGGTATATAACATTCGACTCATTTCATTGCCGTCAACATAAAATGGCAGCATTTCATTTCTTAACGCACAGGTCAGTCAATTTTCCGTTAAGTAAAGAACGTTTTAACAATGAAATGAATCGGATTAAAAATATAGCTAAAAGCAATGGATATAATGATAATTTTGTACATAAATCAGTAAATAGACATAAACATAAGAAAATTTTAAAATATGCCACTACTCTTTAAGTACCTGAGTCTCCCAGTAGGTTCATAGTAATCCCATATGATCCCAGATATACAAGAGGACTAGAAAAAATATTTAAAAACGTAGGTTTTAGACCAGCCTACAAAACGGAGAACAGTTTGAAAAATCTCCTTGAAAACCCAAAAGACATGCTTTGGAAAATAATCACTAATTAAGAACAAATAATCTTAAGTTAATTAAAAATGTATCTAATAATAGATTATTCGATACATTTGAGAGTATAGAAATAGTTGAATGTGGTAAGAAAGCACTAAATAAAGACAGATGGCCTATTCCCTATAGTCCCCTCTATTGCTTACTTGACAACAGTGCAGTTGGGTGCAACCAAGTGTGACCACATTTAACTATAAATAGTCTCGGTTAGGATATGTTCCTTTAGTTTATATCATCTGTTGATGAACTTAGTTAACGAAACGCGCGTCCAGAGCGTATCAAGTTGTGGTGTAGTGTGATTAGAACTCTTATATTTTGATCTCACTAAAGTTAGTAATTTTTATTTTATTTGGACCTATATTTATTGATTCAAATTAATACTGTTCGAGAATTAAATACTTAGTTACTTCTACTCACAAAATATAGTTTTCTATACACTTTTGAAATTCAGAAGTGTTAGATATCAATAGATTAGACTTCTACCTACAAACATTTTATAATTTTTTTTTAACTAAAACTAGTAATTTATAAATTTTATTTAGACCTATATCTATTGACGCAAATCGATATTGTTTGAGAAGTAAACTCTTAGATACTTCTGCTTGTAAAATATACTTTTCTACCGATTTTATAAATGAAAAATCTTAGATAGTGATAGATTAGGCTTCTTTCTTTTAAATTTTAACATTTTGCTCAAGTAAATTTAGTAATTTTTATTTGATTTGGACTTACATTGTTTCAAATTGATACTGTTTTGAATTAAACACTTTGACTTCTATTTCTACGTATGAAATGAACTGTTATTCTGAGTTACTACGCTTAGTATTCTCTATTTTATTTGGAGTCAATATACAGATTACTTAGTTTACACTGAATACTTTATTATGTACAATAATAGAAAAACACTTCAAAATTAATAATGAACAAAATATTTATACTTTTATATAATAACAACGTTCAATTGTCTGTTAATATTTACCGTTATGGTACAGTTCGAGTTATTAGCTACATTAATTCCTGATGTGCAAGTGACATTTCTGTCAGAAATAATATTGTTGACTTCTGTGTGCTTAGTTTGTTGCAATACTTGCACAAAATTTTCACCAATTTGGATCATTCTAGCAATTTTGGTTTTACCTTTAATGGCGACTTCGATATATTTCTCAGCTATTACAGAACTTTTCCAACCGCCATATCGCTGTAATACGGATGAATCAACACCTGCATTAGTAAGCAGGGTCGACGAAGTCCGTCTAAAACAGTGACCCGTATACTTTTCAGGAGTTTCAAGTTTCAAATCCTGTGCTATTTTTTTGGGCATTGCACCTATCGTGTTAATTTCGACCCTTTGGCAATGGCGTATGGCAAGATATTTTGGTATATTTCGAGTAAATGAATTCCTTCTCTTTCATTTATCACAGTAAAAACACGTTTTACATTAGTTTTAGTTTGTGGAATTGTGATTACCAACTGTGTTCCTGTGTCTTGAACATCATTAAGAGTCATAGAATACAGTTCTTCTCACCGACAACCTCGAGCAGTCCCAATGATAGCAATAACTTTGATCTTCTTCATCGCGTGCCTCCTTCAGAAATAAATTTATTTCTTCTCTTGTCAATACTTTTGGTCGGTACCCATTGCTCCATTTTTTCAAAAATGCTATGCTTTTCTGCCGAGGTTCACGTTTTCTTTAACAAGTAACATTCGTTTTGACTATAAAATAAAACTTAATTAATAGATATTGTTCTCACAAAAATATCCTGCAGATTATACTTACTTGATGTAGGATGTCACTTTATATATTTATTTTCATTGACAAAACAATCTGTATTCTTTTTCATATCTATCTGATGATTTTTATGGGATTAATTTTCCTGTTGCTTTTGCAGATTTATTTAAAATTTCCTTCGAAATCTCCATAATACAAAAATGATTTTAGGTTATATTTATTTGACAGTGAAAGCAAAAGACAATCATAATTTGTTATTGAAAACAATTGCTATAACATCGCTAAGGTGATACGATTGTCGAATGGCCAACCAGTGTTTGTTAATTTTTATTAAAAATATGAATTTTTATTCATTTTAGAAAAGATATATAATATAGACAGTATGAAATAAAATATTAAACAATACACGTCCGTTAGGTGTAATCACAGTACTCGTTTATATTCCAGACTCGGCTCCATACCACAGTTTTTTCTATTCATAGATAAAAGGTTCATCGTTAAAATAAACGATCTAAAAACTTTTCTTTTTTTATTTTCAGAAATTTTCTTTACCAACGGGTCAATGGCTGACTTTGCGACAGGAAAGAAAATGGTTTTAAAAAGAAGTTGGAGCATCAGATAGAATATCCAGAAAATATGAAATAGAAACCAAGTTAAAGGTTTCGAATTTAGCAAAAAGTCCAACTTGGAAGTTCCAAGTATGTTGGACCGTTGGAGTAATGAAAATGGACTCTCAAATAATGAATAAAAATATGTTGAAAACTATATTAAAATAATCAACTCTAACAACATCGTTTTTTAATATGGTCACTTAAAAATTGCTGTGCTTTTATTAATTTTAATTTTTTACGTACAGACAAGTTTAAAAAAAAATGCATAATTTCTCAAACAATTTACCGTTTTTTGAAATTTATTCAATATTATAGGGGATTTATATTATTGTATTATGAATAATTAGAAATAAATAAATAAATCATCTGCCGGTAGTTTATTTTCTCCATTTTGTCTCATGTATAGGTTTCTGAATCAAATTTCCATGGCAGTCCATAGAATAGGTTATCAGGAGGATCAGATCCTGAGGATGAATTGATAAATGTCAAAACATTGACAAATATACAGGGTTATTAATTATAAATGTCACCCCTCTAACATTTTTATTTTTAAAGATAGAAAGATGATTTTTTTACTAAGTTGTAGCGAATCGTCTAAATTTTTTTATTGACAATATTAATATGATACAGGGTGTTTCACAAAGACGCACCGAATTAGACTTATATGTTTTTTAATGGAACAGCCTGTATATTATCGAAAATTTAGATTCTACTCGTAAAACTAATAATTTTGTGTATTTAAAATTTTCGCGTATCTTCAACTGTTTTCGATATAATGGCAATTGAAAAATTAAAATTTGAGATTTCGAAGTGCTGTCAAATTTGAAAGTATCAAATTAGAGTAAAACGGTGTGCACTTTCTTATCTTAGTTTTTGAAACTCTATTTAATGACACTAATGCCCGATCAAACGGAGAATATCAGTTTTTGACAGTTCCAGAAAAAATCTTTAATTTCTTGAAACTATAGTATCACTTGCTTTTTATCAACTAACCTTGTCTAATAATTGCAACAGCAAAATAGTTAAAGATGATTAAAAATGTAGGGAATCGTCTGAATTTTTTTTATCGACAATATAAAAAGCGCACCGAATTGAACTTTTATTAAAGGAACACCCTGTATATTATCGAATATTTAGATTTTTCTTGTGAAACTAAAATTATTTTGTATCGAATTTTTCCGTGTCTTCAACTGTTTTCGAGATAATGGCAGTTGAAAGGTAAAATTTGGGACTTTGAAGGGCTATCAAATCCCATTTGATCAATTTTCAAAATAAAACCTAATTTCGTATATTATTGCTAGAGTCTAAATAAAATTCTACCATTCTTTATGTAACATATCGCATAGCTAAATGCAAATATGTAGCCTATAATATATTTTGTCTAAGTTGGCCATGATGTTAAATAAATATAAAAATTTGCTAATGTGAGCATCAGAATGTCTTATTCAGAGAACGAAAAACGCGAAATTTACAAACTTTGTATAAAAAATGGTTATAATGCCAAACTTGCTCTACAGGAATACCGAAGACTTCATGAAGGACTAAGAAGAATTACTACCAATAAATGAACAACATGAAAATGAAGAATTGAAGATCCTTCTGTATTTTTTGGCACAAATTATTTTTAAATGCTCCTTAAAAATTAGTTATCTAATTTTAGAAAATCCCAACGCTTCTATTCCAAATACTGTTGAGATTCTAGGCAAAACATACTATAAGATATAGAAAACTTTGTCAAAATATAATTTTCATCCCTATCCGAAATATTTAATAGGAAGAATGGGCACTTTTGGGCTCCTGAAAATCCTTGCGTTAGGGAAATACGACACTCTGGCGGACAATCCGTGCGCGTATGGTGTGGGATTCATAACAATATTTTATAATGAAAATATTAACGAGCGTAATTATTTGGAGCTGATCAGACCAGTAGTTCAATATTGCTGACGTAACTGCATTTTAAAACGAAAATTTTCCGTTTTGGATCGGTAGATTTGGCCACCAAATACCCCAGACTTGACCGTAATGGATACTTTTCTATGGGGCGTTTTAAAAGGAAAGTTGAGAGAAGAAAAACGTCCGCTAACGGTTAATATAATAAGAGACATAATAACCCAAGAAATTGAAACACTAAATCATCGCAATCAGGGAACTATTTTAGCAGCTATAGAAAGCCAGAAGAGAATTTATAGGAAATGCATTAAGCAAAATGGGAGGCATGTGGAACATAAAATTCAATAATCTAGTTTTTATTAAATATGGTCGTCGTAAGCAGCGTAAAAGTTACTGTTATTGTCATCTTCATGTTGCTCATTTATTTTCCGAATTTCATTTTTGTTTTATGACATAATCTCTCTAAACAAGCAAGGTAACATGGTCTGAAATTACTTATAATAAACTACTATCTGCCCAGGGCAACGATAGCTTTTGAAAAGTTAAGATAGAAAAGTGCGCGTCATTTTTAATCATCTTTAACTATTTTACTGTTGCAATTATTAGACAAGGATGGTTGGCAAAAAGCCAGTGATACTAGTTTCAAGATTATTGTGAAATTAAAGATTTTTTTCTGGAACTGTCAAAAATTGATATTCTCCGTTTGATCAGGCATTAGTGTCATTAAATAGAGTTTCAAAAACTAAGACAAGAAAGTGTACACCGGTTTACTCTAATTTGATCCTTTCAAATTTGACAGCACTTCGAAAACTCAAATTTTCATTTTTCAACAACGTTATCTCGAAAACAGATGAAGATACGCGAAAATTTTAAGTACACAAAATTATTAGTTTTACTTTTTCGATAATATAAAGGTTACTTCATTAAAAAAAAATATAAGTTTGATTCGGTGCGTCTTCGTGAAACACCCCGTAGCATATTTATATTGTCAATAAAAAAATTTAGACGATTCCCTACAATTCAGTAAAAAAATAAGCTTTCTATCTTAAAAAATAAAGATGTTAGAGGGGGGTGACATTTATAACCAATAACCCTGTACCAAAGATAAGATATTTTGAACATTTATACCTTCAAATAAATGTTATAAATGGCCGAGATTATATCTTTACCCACTTCTGCACTTCGATAACATACTCCTAAAAAACCTTGAACATAACTCGTGTGAAACTCATCGTTTTCAAACTCGTAGGATTTCTGCACTCGGCTATCGCTTTGAGTTAAGAATCTCCTGGTTCGGAAACTTCGCCTTTCAACACTTATTGTATTATACAATATCATGTTGTTCCGAGAATGGAAAAATTGTAAATATTTTCATTAAAACAAATTTTAGGACCCGAAGGATACAATTCTTAGACAATACCAAGAGGAAATCGAACGACTGAAGTCGTTGCTGACAACTCAACAAGAGCCCGACATTTTAAGGGTGGTAGATTTGACCGAATCTGGAGATTCTATGGAAGAGATCGAAATCAACAAAAACGTACCGTCCAGGAATACGGCTCTGGACGCCAAACGGGATAAACTTTTGCAAGAATACCAGCGAGAGATGGAGAAATTACGGAATTTGCACGAAAGGTAGGTAAATGCCAAAGTAACAGCTAGAACTGAATCAATATCTATATTGTTTAAGAACTCATGATTCTTGGGATTAGACCGTGTAAAAATGGAATTACTTCCTGATGTTTCGCCTTCATTTGCATCAGGGAGCACTGAATGAGTGACCCGGTGTAACGATCGGTTTCCACGTATATTGTAGACTGAAGCCCAGATCTCTAATAAAATTGATAGGATGTTTATGGAAACACATTCATATATTAGAAACTCTCCGCATTTTGTAGATAAACTAAAAGCAATCCAAAAGATATCTTAAACAGTTTCGATGTGGAATCACTATATACGAATGTGCCTATAAATGATTCAATTTCCATATCAGACTTATTTCACGACAATAATATTGATAACTCAATTTTTAGATCTGACTGAAGCATATCTCACGTCAACATATTTTCTTTTTCAAGGAACTTTTTATGCCTAAACCTTATGAGCAGCCATGAGATCTCCGCTGTCACCAGTCAGTCAATATCTTCATGGAAGCTTTTGAGGAGGAAGCCTTAGAGTCAGAAAAAATAAATACGGAAGACACTTTTGTAGAAAACCTCCCAGGGTTTCTTGATTATCTGATTCAACATCCTAATATAAAATTTACAATGAAAATTGAATCACAGGCAAGATTCCCATTCTAGATGTCCTTATATAAACAAAAGGGGGTGGTTCCTTAGGACACTTTGTATATAGAAAACCAACGCATACAAACAATGCAAATTCCCATCATCATCCGGCACAAAGGTAACCGTTTATTAATTACTTCGAATTTTGAATACTTATTACGATATTCAAAAAACCCAAATATCCGCGTTTCCGTTTTTATTTTTTCTGACTCTATTTGAATTGATATGACAAAATAAATTCCACATTCTCATTGTTACTTTTTCTACTTTACAAGATGGCGCTGCTAGATTTTCAATCCGACGTTTCGTTTCTTCGCAACCATCATCAACTTGGCTTTTTAAAATAGGCAAAACATTTTATTTTTACTTAACTTTAATTTAAATTTTAATTCAATGACATAACACACTTGACATATATTACACAATACAATTAATTGCCAGAAGTCAGAATTTGAAACTTGATTTTATAATGAATTTATTTAAAAAAAAAGTAGAAAAAAAAATTTGTTTTCTCACTGAAAGCTTCAAAAATATATTTTCATTAATAACTAAAAAATTTAGTAACTACAAAAATTTTGCAAATTTATGTTTAAAAAATAATTAATTCAAATACATTACTAAATATTTAACAAGTATATGAAAGTAGCAAAAGTATAAACATGACAAGAAGTATTCAAATTGAAAACCGTTTGCTTTAATACATTTTTGGGATAATCGCTTAATTTTGTAAATTGTACATACAACCCCACTCCACTTACCACCACCACCAAATAAAAGATTGAGAATCTCTGTCATTTCTCTTCCATGATGGAGAGAAGCACTATCTTGTTGTCACCATAGATTTCTTAATACTTCTAATGGTTCGTTCGATAAGGCATCTATTATTTCTTGCTCTATCAAATCTATAAATGTTTGAGATGTACCATCTAATAAAAATGGGTCAATGATTTTGTTACAGTCCCGCTCATCCACTAAACGATTCCCTTCCTTGAGGTCTCACTTCTTGTTTTTTTCCCGGATTATTCACAGGCCAATAATGTTCATTGTGTCGGTTAAATATTCCGGACGTGGAAAAAGTATGCTCGTCCGTCTAAATATTTTTTTTTCAAAATTCAACATCATCTCCTAATTTATTTTGCGTCCAACCACAAAATTCTAGACGCCTTTCAGAATCACCAGGTCTTAAAGTTTGACTGTGAATTTTGAATGGCTTGTACCCATGCGATCTAAGAGTTCGTCAAATACTCATGCGTGGTATTTCTAAATCATCTTCATTTGCCCTAATCGATGATCTAGGTGCACTTTTAATAATATAGAAATTAGAAAACAATTAGTTACCTTTTAGTATGCTATATTAAGTTATTATTAATATTAAGAATCTAAAATACGCGCTTCTTCTTCCTGATCCATTCGCCTGCCGTATTTCTTCTAAATTTTTGTCAAGTCTAACAAAATTGGAAAACTGTGGCTGTTGCCGTTCAGGGTATTTCTGCAGATATCGCTGACTTGAAATTTGGGCATTTCTATGACAAATGTAGTATATGCGGATCATATCACGTTTTTCTAAACATGTAAATGGCATTTTTATTGATAACATAAATCGAGCATAATCAAGACTCAAATAAGTAAAGAAAAACGTCAAAATAGTCCAGCCATTTTGAAACAAAAGAAAATTCCATGACTAAGTATGATGGATAAGGAATATATGACACTACGCAAATATTGCTATTGTAGAACAAACAACTAGGACAACTTAAAAAAATAACGTTGGCGTCGGAAAGTAAATCTAATGGCGTCATCATGTAGGGGAGCAAAAATTAAAGTTTGTTTTAGACTTCAAACGGCTCGAAACATCGGATATGTCAAGTCTGTTATCTCATTGAATTTAGAATTTAAATTAAAGTTAATTAAGCATAAAATGGATTTTTTTGCCTGTTTAAAAAAACAAAGTTGATGATGGTTGCGAAAAAACGAAACGTCGGATTTAAAATCTAGCAGCGCCATCTTGTAAATCAGAAAAGTAACAATGGGAATGTGGAATTTATTTTGTCATATCACTTCAAATAGAGTCAGAAAAAAATAAAAACGGATACGCGGATATTCGGTTCTTTTCGAATATATTCGGAAGTATTCGGAATTTTCAAACGGCGGCATTTTAATTGGCATGAAATTGAGCAACTTTGCCCTAATTCAACCGACTTTATATCTCTTATAGTTTTCGAGATCATAATGACACGCCTCGAATTTGGGACACCCCTGTACACGAAAAATTAGAGATTTTATTGAAATGTATAAGCATCCTATCAAATCAATCAATACGTGGAAAATACGATTGATACTCCGGGTCACGGTTCGGAGCACTCGAAGGAGGAACGTCGGAAATTGATTTAATTTGATAATTGAACACAGATGGGAAAGCTTTCGTTCTATCTATATTATTCTTTTTTTAGCGAGAAAAACGAGAAAGAGACTGTATTAAAACAAATACAGGCGATCAAAGAAGAATACGAAGAAAACATAAGGCGACTGAACGAAGAAATCAAAGTTAATCAAAAGAAAGACGTATGTTCGAAAGAAGAGGTCTTGCAAAGAATTGAGGTTCTAAAGAAAGCGTTGATCGGAGGGGAAAAAGCGAATGACAAGGAGTTGTCGGATAGGAGACTGAAGAAAAAAATGGCGGCTGAGAAAAGAGCTAAGTAAGATTGCTAATATTTTGAATTACTTCGTACAGTTCCCAAAATTAAAACGAAGAAATGTTAAAGAGAAAATTCATATTTTTCATTAAAATAATCATGTAATTTCGTTAATTGGTCGAAAGCCTATTGGGTGAAAGTCAATTGGCTGAAAAACAAATCTAAACTATCGGCGAAAACAATCAAGAATAAAATATCACTCGGCGGTAAACTAAATACTAATACAACAAAAATAACTCGCCGGAAAACCAATATGAACTAAAATTAATAAAAGTTAATTTGGTGTTTATCGTCAAGGTATTTATACCTACTTAAAAATGATATAATTAGGGCTGTAGGTAAACAAAATTTATTTATTTACTAGGGCTCTGTCCGAAAAGGTGTTACATTTGGGACATTTTATGACCAAATGGATAATTAGGGTTTTTAAAAGATCAAAGATAATACCTTTATATCCTTACTATACCGCCCTACCGATAGGTGGAACCTTAACACACAGGTTCGTGATTTCAGCCGTCGTTAAAGCCATAATAGAAATATGACAATTTCGAATAGATTAAGGATTGCCATTCAAACCATCAATCGGTACCGCTAGGTGAATCCCCATTGGGTTAGCACTAGATTCGTCAATAAAGTCATCAATAAAGTCATAATTAAGATATATTTTTTATTTTATATGAAAAAGACTTATAAATTAATGTAAAATGTAAAGTTATAGATAGATATATTATGCAAGTTTGTTTTTCGGCCAATTAGTTTCTCGTCAGTTGACGCAGATCCGATAAATGTAGACCATAACGATCATAGATAATAGAGGGTCCTAAATAATGTAAGTATTTATACCACTTAAAACAATAGGCGTTCAGTTATTGAGTTTAAATAAATGTTAAACATTCTCTATTACCTTTGGCACGTATGCTGTACTACGTCAAAAATTTTCATCATATATATTTTTTTCATAGCCTAATAGCACATCTATTGGCAAAAATCGACATGGATGAAGACAGGGAGCTCCTCCAGAATCAATACAAAGACATCAGTCAACAGTTAAACTTGAAAACCGAAATTCTGAGAAAATACAGGTACAGAGTTAAAACCCTCGAGAAGGAGATAAGTGATATTCAGGGCGAATTCCAACAGGAGAGGGAAGATTACTTAGAGACGGTGAGGAGACAGGAGAGGAGTATCAAATTGTTAAGCCAGATAAACGAGAAGTTGAGTGGGACATTGAAAAAGGACTGTAACTATAGGTGAGAAAAATATTAAAATACAAAAATAAAAGAATCGATAAGTTTCTATAATATTTGATTTAAGTAAGATTATAATTAACAAATCCGTGAAATTTTAAAAACTTGAACAACTAAAAAATAGTTTTTCGTAAAATAATTACGCAGAGTTGTTAAAGGTTATCGCAGGTTCAATAAGTGTACTGTTAATGATAAATATTCGATACAAAATATCTTCACTTTCTCTCCTTTCTAGAAAATTCTCATTAAATAATTGTATCTGCATATTTCAGCGATTTAGAAGCTATTAAAGACCAAGCAGTATGGCTTGAAGACAGTCAGAAATACAAACTACCCGAACTAGTGATTCCAAGAACTAAACTACCACCAGCCGGTAAGAAAGTAGTAAGTAAGAGATTTATCGATTGCATTTCTGCGGGATGATCCTTCAGTATATTTAAACATTTTGTTTTAGAAAAAAGACCTTAAAATTTTAGGTATACTATAAAAGAAACATGATTAATTTTGCTGAAAAAATAATTTCTAGACTTTACAGTTGATGTTTTAGATCTATCTGTCAGAAATTCTCAGAATCTTTTAAACAATTTTAAGGATACAAATTAACTATTTTTTATTGAAATTTAGTAGACTGCAAACTTCCTAGATATACTTAAAGAGTAATATTTATTGTAGATTATACAGACCAACTTATTTAAGGTAACCACAAAATATAATAATAATAATAAAGTAACAAACGCTTAATAAATAAATAGTATTATAAAAACCATGATAGGTGATAAACTCCAATTTGTTTTTGGGTAAAGGTGTATGTTTCCATAAAAGAACCGTAAAACATAAATTAATAATTATTGAAATATACAGGGTATTAGGGGTTTGACTACAAATACTTTAACATACGATAGTATAGTATGGATGATTTTAAATAAAAAATTGTTCTACACCATCGGTAGATTCTGAATGGTTTTCAAAATATTACAGTTTAAAATAAAATAATTTGGGAGACGGTTTAAATTAAGTTCTTGACAACATGGCAACGTTGCTATACACTTGTAAAATACGTGATCGATCCGATCAGCTGTCCTTGTCGACAAAGAATCATAAAAAAACCGTAAGTTTGAGACAGATTCAATTTACTTTGCTTATATATTTGGGATGTATGAATTAATTATTTAATAAAAAGGACGGTGGTTTGTTAGCATAATATCGGCGCGTTCCAAAAAAGTAGATACAACCTGACAAAATCCACACTAGGTATTCAGTTGGTAAGGAATTTTCTCACACTACGAAAAACTAAGGCAGGTGAAAGTGGAAGCAACAAAACCAAAGTAATTATAACTGCTATGTTTTGTTTACGAATTATTATTGTCATACGTTCGTTGAATCCTGCGGTGTTGCCGTTGTATTTTTAAGAAAAAATTAAATAGAAGATACGTTTTTTATTCCCTAAATTTAGATTATTGAGATATTTTAGTAAGAATAAAACTGTAGGATTTTTGTTAGAAAAGATATAAATTAAATAAAAATATTGATTCTGTGCTTAAAATTGAATACTGAATTGAATTATGTTTTTGGTCCAAAATCAGTTTCATTGGAAGAATCTTCTATACTAACTTGACGTTACTTTGTACAAAATTTACAAATCCATTTTATATTTAGGTTTTTTTTTCAAATTTAGTATATTGGCTATCGGAGTGTCCGGTACAATTTTTGTGGAACTATTGTCTGCAAGCTCCAGTACGCTATGTTCTTTTTTTGGTTGTTTTTTGATCATACAGGACAACAATTTTGTACAATATTCTACACAGATTGTTTCTTTTTTTTATACGAAATACCTGACGTCTTTGGTTACTTACTGGATATTTACTTGGCAAACAGGTATCTTCATTTTCAGAATTACAGATCTGCAAATTCTTAACACTTTTCTTTCCCATTATTTAGGTGCAAAAATATAAGTTGTCAGATTCAATGCCAATATAAAAAAACTTTAAAATTTTGTAAAGGCAGCAGAGCGGTTATGCCAGAAATTAATACAACATTTTATGATTATATTGTTAGTTTTGTTTTTCCTTAAGTTTTTCACATGTTCTTTTTATGTATTTTTAAAAAATTCTCCAAAACTTGAGATCTACAAAATTAAATGAGATGCTTTGGCTGCAAAGTACAAAGTATCAAAGAAATAAATTAATTGTTTCTACCTTAAATAATATATATACAGGGTGTACCAGAATAATCCCTCAAATGCAAAAAGCAAAAAGCAAAAAAGCTGCTTAGATATGTCGTATAAAAGTTTTAGTTTTTAGTAATTACTCACCGACTGAGCTTTTTCAATTTTTCTTCATGGTACAATGAAATATTCTTATGCAGCTAAAAGTTGTGTAGTAAAAATATTTAAAGATAGTTCCTCCTGGACTTCCTGATTCATTCCCTATTGAGTTTTTATGGTATCCTTAGCACTTTTATAGAACATTTTGTACGACAAACTAGCCGTTCTTTTGCTTTGTCTTTTTGCAACATAATATTATTATGAATCTGAACTTGTTTAAATAAAATTCTAATGAATATACTGTGAATATAGGGCGATTTTCGGACATACAAACAGCGCCTGCTAGATTAAACAGCGAAAACTCTCTAAGCAGACAAAATTCAATCGATCAGGTGAAAAATATGATTACAATGTACATATTATATTGCTTGGACGTGTTTGCATTATTATATTTAATAACAATTTTGCCTGTATATTACTACTATTTCTCAATGTTAACTTTTTGTTATTTACGTAAAATATATTTTTCAATACTTTCTGCACGCTGCTTTTTTTGCACAGGACAGAATCATGACCGAAACAATTCATCAAGTGCCAACTATATTTTAGAGGTAAAAGTTAGTTATCGAGTCAAACAAAGCACCAAGACCAGATCACACTTGCCTTGCAGTAGTAGTAGTTGTAGAAATAGTCATAGTAGTCAGGTTTGGAATATAGTGCAATAGTTCACTTAGCCTTCTGTCATGTTATTTTTAATTTTTTTATTGTAAATTCTGAAAGAAAGAAAGGATGGTATATTTTTAAGAAATCAGTAATCTGTAAGACCAATAAAGCAGGGTGTGGCGTAGTAGCATCTCTCGCAAACGGTGGTTTTTGAATTTGGCCATTTTGAAACATTTTTGCTCTTCTTACTTTTTTTTATCACTCAGCATCAAGGGTAAAAAGTGCAGATTTTTTATATATTTTCATGTATACAGGGTATCTCAATAAAACAAGGCAAGTATCAACTTTGTTTTTTTTTTTTAATTTTTTTTATGAACTTAATATTTAATTCTGCATATTTTTTGCATAATATATCAAAAATTAACAGTTTTCGCAATTTGAAAGGTTTTATGAAATACAAGGATTTTTCGGATATAATTGCTTACCTCTTTAAATACCTGCTGCTACCTGGAGGCAAAAAATTATTTTTCAAATGTCATGACGTTAATGTCATTGTTGACATTGTAATGGATGAAGGGATGCATTTTAAATATTGATTTAATAAATTGCTTACTTACCTCTAAATCAGCCATGTCAAACTCAAAGTCTCTGGTGGGCCAAAAGCATGAAGACCATCGACTAGGTGGGCAGCAAAACCTTATCTTAAAGAAGACAAACTACTGAAAATCTCGAGAAAAAGTACTATTATAGTTTATGTACTGTTTATTAGATTTCCAATAAAAATGACATTACAAAAAACTACAAACATTAAATTCTTTTGCCAGATATTTGACATCTTTTATCTTTAATTAAGTTGTCTATTGGTGGCGCGAATTTATCGGCGGAAATAACTTCTAAAACTGCGTCCAAGTGTGCGTTCATAAAAGAAAATAGTTGTTCACACTTATAGGTACTCCCCAACATTGACGGGAGTTTACAGGCAAATTTTCTCATTTCTTGGTATTGAACAGGCAAGTACTTATAAAATTCGAATGTATCAACACTATTAAATTTTTGTTTTAAATGGGTCTAACACTGAATCTCAATTACTTCTACTTGCAAGTGAGGGGGAACTTTATTAATATCGATAGTGAAAAGACCAGTAAATAGAGAAAAATGGTTTTCTTGGGTCTTAAAATCCTGAAAAAGCTTTTCAAATTCTGCCAGAAGGCTTCTCATTTTCTCTGAATATATTTTGTATGATATTGGGACACTTGTGATTTCCTGATATGCCTTACAAGTCAGAAAACGTGACAGATTATCCTCTGCTAACTGTTTTTCCCACAACATCATCTTACACTTGAAAGCTTTCACATTATCATGCATATCTGTAACTTGACATGGTCCTTGCAATTTCGTATTTAAGTCCGACAAGTGTTTTGTGATATCTACCATAAATGAAAGATCTTGTAAAAAAGGTACATCGCATAATAAGCTGACATATTCTGCTTTTGTTTCCATGAAAACGCGTATTTCTTCTTTGAGTTTCCAAAACCGGTCGAATACTATAGAACACGAAACCCATCGCACCTCTGCATAATATGGTGAACCAGTGTACTCACTTTCTAAATCACGTAAAAATGCAGAAAACTGTCGCTGATTAAGGCCTCGTGACCTTATGAAGTTTACATTTACTGACTTTAAAACACTTTCCAACTTGATCACTTTTGAGCATAAAACTTCTTGGTGGATTATACAATGAATATGATGAAAATCTGGTTTGTCACTGCCCGTTTCTCTGATCTTTGTCTGTAATATTTTAACGAAGCCATTTTTTACTCCAGTCATTGAAGGAGCTCCGTCTGTTGCAACGGAACACAGTTTTGACAAATCTAAATTGTACTTTTGCAGAAGTCCATAAACAGCATTGAAAATATCCTTCCCAGTTGTTGTATCATGCAATGGTACTAATTCCAGTAATTCTTCATACACATTAATATCTGTATCAACCGCACGAAGAAAAACAGCGAGATGCGCAACATCACACACATCCGTACTTTCGTCACAAGCAATAGAAAATGCAATGAAAAAGTCTGATTTTGTTTTTATCTGATCACTTATATTGGCAGCCAACTCAGTAACTCTTTCAGCGACAGCATTCCGGGACAAGGATATATTTTGAAATGCCTTCACGCTCCTGTGACTTACAATTTCCGCGGCCTTTACAAGGCACTCTTTTATAAATTCACCTTCAACAAATGGTTTTGTGTGTTTTGCGATCAACTTCGACAGTACGTAGCTCGCTTGAAGGACATATTCATTTTCTTGCTTTGCTGATCTTTCAACTTATTTAACTTTTCGTTTCTGACCATGCCTGTATACTTGTCAAACATAGTTTTATGAATATCATATTGACGTTTTATATTAAATAATTTTAGGACGCCGACTGTACTATTACAAATCAAACAAATAATTTTTTCTTTCACATCACAGCAATAAAACTCTAATTCCCACTTTTCTTAAAAGATACGATGCTAATCTACAAGTTTCCTCTTACTTCCACTTGGTTTTGAAAGAGACATGTTAAAAAAAACTGTATCCGAAATAAATTATAATAAGTACTGTTAAGTGTTGTAACTGACTCATAACTGACTAACCACTGAATGACTGAACTCAATCGAACAAGGATTGTGATTTCTCGAGTTCTTTCCAGAATGTTCCGATAGCGTCATCTGTGTTTGGATTTAGGTTTTAGGTTGAATAAGTGTAGTTCATCCTCCTAAACATAGATGGCACTATGTACAATTGTACATTTTATTATACCAATCGTTGTTGCAGCGGCGCGCGCTTTCAAAAACGGTTTTCAACTTGTTCGCGGGCCGCATTTTCTGGCTGTTTTCAAAACTGATTTGGGCCGCAGAAAAATGCTCACTGGGCCGCATGTTCGACATGGCTGCTCTAGATAATCCAAATATAGTTGGCAGTACTTTTCAACAATTTAATGTTTAATTATTTTGCAGCAAAATGCCAAAACGGATCCGCAGGACATTATATCCAGTTATTTTCAACCAGCAACGAAAAGAGCTAACGAATTACTGAGCCAATCGGTTAGCAGGATAGACACGCATAAAGTTTTCAACACGTGGAGAGGTAAATTTGAATGCTTTTAGAAAAACTAACAAGGGCAAATCATTGACAAAATGAGGCCCTCTGAACTCCCTTTCCATAAGAATGTAAAGGTCAGATTCATCTCCGCTGGGGGATTGAGGTGGGGTGAAAAATATATGCTAAATATTTATACTATCTTTCAGAACTGGATAGAGTAATAAAATGCGGAGTTCCGTGCAGTTTGACTGAATTTCGTTGTCATCCATAGGCGTAGGTAAACCTTGTTTGTAGAAATAATAATAAAGATCCATTTAAATCCCTGTCCTTTTGCATACCTAATGAGATTTTATTACTCTATTACTCAGTACATACATAATAGGCAGTTACTTAATGGAGACAGATAATAAAACACGAATTATAAATACTTCTTAATTGTGTGTTAAACATGTTAGTGTTTGCTGTTACGCCATACTGTTAACAGTATTATAAGAATATTAATAATATATTAATGTTTACTATCAGTGAGTGAAAAAGGTATTATTTTAAATGTACACGATTGCCCTAGTTTTACTCTACAAAAAATTGTTGAACGATGTTCCAGAATGACTATAATTGGAAAGTTCACGGTTTTCAAATTATCGCGGGAGGGAAAGGTAGCAGGTCAAATAGAACCTCCAGATCAACAGAATTCCTTGCTGAAGACATCAAATATGCAATTCGAAGAAAAGTTCACTCTTTTTATTTTAAAATAGAAATATCCACTCTAGATAAAATTTTAATGGAGCTAGACCAACATGACAGTATTCCTTTGATAACTAGAAAACTCTTATAGACAGCTTTAAAAAATACGAATTTTGCCTGGGAAAAGCATAACCGAAAAGCACTTTTATTGGAAAGCGATCACGTTGATTTCTGACGACGAGAATACTTAAGAAGTGTAAAGCAGTACAGCAGGGAGCAAAACACAATTTTTTATCTTGATGAGGCGTAAATCAATCAAGGTTATATAGTACCAAAAATGTGGCAAGACAAAATTAAAACCAGTACCCGCCAAGCTTTCATCGAAAGCCTGTCAACGGGTATTAAAGTGTCTACAGGAAAAGGGAAGAGACTAATAATTGCACACATTGGAAGCGAAGAGGGATTTTTAAAACAAAATGCAAGAGTTCTAACCACACTACACGACAACTTGTTACGTTCTGGACGCGCATTTCGCTAACCAAGTTAGCATCATCAGCAGATGATATAAACTAAAGTAACTTATCCTAACAAACCGCTTGCATCCGACTGCACCGTTGTCAAGTAAACAATAGAGGGGACTATAGGGAATAGGCCCTCTGACTTTATTTAGTGCTTTCTTACCACATTTAACTATTTCTATACTCTCAAATGCATCCAATAAGCTATTATTAGATACTTTTTCTACAAAAAGTATTTAAAAACGTAGGTTTTAGAGTAGCATACAAAACGGAAAACAGTTTAAAAAATCTCTTAGGACACACTAAAGACAAAGTCGACTCGAAGGAGAAGAGTGGAATTTATGAAATTAGCTGTAATAACTGCGATCTAAAATATGTTGGGCAAACTAAACGCTCCAGAAACATTCGTTTTAAAGAACACATGGCGCATTTAAGATAGGGAAGAATAGAAAAGTCAAGCGTTGTCTAACATGATTTGGAAATAGGAATAAATAATCTTGAGTTGATTAAAAATGTGTCTAATAATAGATTATTGGATGCATTTGGGAGCATAGAAATAGTTAAATGTGGTAAGAAAGCACTAAATAAAGACAGAGGGCCTATTCCCTATAGTCCCCTCTATTGTTTACTTGACAACGGTGCAGTCGTGACACAATTTGAATGGCGTCAAGAGAGGCTGGTAAGGGCTGATGGTTTCTAAGTTGTCTGTCTGTGATGTCCCACAAATGTTCAATAGGATTGAGGTCTGATCTATTTGCAGGCCAGTCCAGAGTCTCAGTAACCACCTCATGTAAATACTCTTGCACTATACGAGCGACGTGGGGTCTTGCATTAACAAGAAATGTTGGCCTATAAGGAACAAAAGGAACAATATATTCGGATAAAATGTCAGTAATGTATCGTTCACTGTTCAATGGACCACCACGTAAAGAAATAAGTTCTGTTCGGGCAGTCAAAGAAATTCCTCTCCAAACTATTACAGAACCTCCATTAAATAGCGTGGTTTGACAAATGTTACACTGTGAATAACGCTCATTTGGCCTGCGTAGTACCCGTACGCGTCGGTCGGACCTGTACAAACAAAACCTCGACTCGTCCGTGAACAAGACCCGCTCCCAATACTCAAGATTACAGTTTACATGCTGTCTGGCGAATTGCAGTCTCACACTGCGATGGTTTGCGTTTAACCTCGGGCCTCTTGCTGGAATTCGGAATCTTAAATTCTGTTTTGCAAGTCGTCTTCTTACAGTGGATACACTTATTTGGACGTTATTTGTAGCGTTATGTTGTACCTGAAGATTTCTTGCTGTTACAAAAGTTCTCTCAAAGCACGTAAGGGAATGAAACGATCCTGGTTCACTGTTGCTCCTCGGTGCCTTCCTTGCCCATGGCGTCGGTTATGATCGTTAGTTTGCTCAAAACGGTGGACAACGCGCGATATTGATGAATGAGAAACTCCCAGTCTCCCAGCTATAGCACGGTATCTCAATCCTTCCTCGACCAATGTAATTGTTGCTACGCATTCGTCACGAGACAAATTCCTTGTTTGACGCTCCATAGCCAAAATTTTAACACTTTTCAAAGATAAAATTGACACATAATAAACAAACATGACAGTTTGTCAAACTTGTTCATTTCATGGCCTACCCTATTGTAAGATGTTGAATTATTAAAATAAACTAGTGCGCTTTAATCTTTTGCTCTGTATTATTTAAAAATAGAGATATTGACATGAAACAAAAACCAAATTGTTAAGAAAACTTGGGCCTAACATTTGCATCAAGCGTATACCCGATGTTACGGCTGAAATGATCCACAGGGTATTTTAAATATTCTGGAGAAAAATTACTCTTATTGTTGGCCCCTGTATATGCTCAAAACTAAAATTTTAATAAAAACTCACATCGCGGCGTTTTAAGCGATAAACAAATCTACATTAAAAAAAAATCATCAAAATCCGTTCAGCGGTTCGCAAGAAAATCCACATTAAAATGCTATGCAATTTATAGTGATGCGTTAATTTTGATGCGTAGGGTATATATATATATATATATATATATATATATATATATATATATATATATATATATATATATATATATATATATATATATATATATATATATATATATATACATATATATATATATAATTTTTATTTTGTTAAAATAAAATTTCATTAAATTTAAATTATTTCTATAAGTATTTAACCGCATGGTGCAGAAAGAATGTTGCTATGAGATCAATGCCATACTATGGAAGTGGCATAAATTATGGGTCACCCTGTAGTTATTTTGCATACCTAATGAGGTTTTATTACTCTATACATTTCTGAAACCGACTACAACCTTAATAATAAAATATATATCGTTTTCATTTACATAAAATGCCTTAAAATGAAAAAGTTATATGTCAGAAGTTGGTAGAATACACATAATTAAGTCAATGATTTGCCTTTACCTTGTTCTTAAACCAGGATAGTTATACGATGTAAGAAAAAGGTCACACTCATTTTCCAGATTTTGCTAGGAAGAATAAAACAAGATCCACCGAAAACCTACACTTAGACTCTCCTGTTAGGAATTTCCCCATCGTCAATATTAAAGGCCTGAACAATCATTGGCTTACATCTGGAGCAGGTAAAATAGAAAATATTCCAATCCAATAATTTTCAGCCGTTACCTTGTCGAAAACAGTTGAATTTAGGTATTACATATGTGACATAGAGTCTGTTTAGAATATTTAACTCATCTAAAAATATATAGGGTAATTCGCATTGAGTGTTATATTAAAGGTTTTGGAGAACTAAAAAGAGCAGTTTTTCAAGTTAGGCATACGGCCAAAATAGGTGATAATGTATTTTTTTTTGTTGTATGCGTGTAGTTAAAATGACTACAAGTTAGAATGGCGATATAACCTACAAGGTGTAGTAAAACTGTGCATTTTTATCGAAATTAATAATGATAAGAACTCAGCGTAATCTGCATAAAACGAGTTCGTTATACAGGGTTATGATAAATTAAGGAATAAATTCATTATCTTGGAAATTAAAAAGGTAATAGAAAAACGCTCGAACCCGTCGATTTAGATTTATTTTTACGCATATTTAGAAATTATTTTAAACTATACAGGGTCACTCACAAAAGTTGTACAACTGTCATCTTTGATTTTTTCAATACAACGCCCTATTTTTTTCTGCTGATTTGAATTCTCTATGAAATTCTAGACATTTTTGGTATATCATAACCTATACTGAAAATCAACAGTTATCGAAATATTCTTATCTAAATAAAACCTGTGTATTTAATAACCTATCGGACATTTGTATACCCTACCTATGTCTGTCGCGTAATCCCAAAGAAAAATGACTTTGTCACTGTCACTGTGTTGACAAATCATATAATTTAATTACGATCTGCCATTTTGATTTCAAATATTGACTATGCGTTTAACAGAGAAAGAAAGAATTGAAATTCTAATAATGCTTGGTACTGGTGATAAGACTAGGACACAAAAAGAAGTTTGTCAGCTGTTTAACAACAGATACCCTCATAGGCAATCTATTACTCAGTCTGCAGTGAGCAAAATAGAAAGGAAATGGACGGATACTGGTAGTGTTACGGACCGCTTTGGAAAAGGTCGCCCTAGGATCTCAGATGAAAAGAAACTAGACGTTCTCTTAACTTTTCAAGATAATCCACATTCCTCAACTACTGACGCAGCCTATGATAATGATATACATCAATCAACAGTTTCCAAATTTTTGAAAAAAGAAAATTTTTATCCCTATAAAGTGAAATTCGTTCAAGAAGTAATAAATGATAATTCAGATCGCAGAAACGAGTTTTGCGAAATTATGACCAACATGTGTAATCATGATCCATTATTTGTCAAAAGAATTTGTTTCACAGATGAGGCAACATTTTGTCTCCATGGAGAAGTAAATAAACAAAATTTTAGACACTGGGCACAAGAAAATCCTAACTGGTACAGGGAAAGTCATACACAGTATCGTCAAAGTGTTAATGTATGGGCAGGTATTGTAGGCAATAAAGTTATAGGTCCCTATTTCTTTGATTCCTCACTAACGGGGCAAATGTATCTTCAATTTTTGGAAGAGTATTAGCTACCCTACATCCTAATGTAAACGATCCGGATCTTCCCAGTGAACTGTTATGGTATCAACAGGATGGGGCACCACCCCATTTTGCAGCTGATGTCAGGAGATACTTAAATGAAACCTTTCCGACACGATGGATTGGGCGACGTGCGACAATAGAGTAGCCGGCAAGATCGCCGGACTTAAGCCCGTTAGACTTTTTTCTTTGAGGGTATGTGAAAAACGAAGTGTATAAAAATAAGCCACATTTGAAATTCTTAAGGATCGTATTCGAACTGTTATAAGAAATATTCAATGTGATACAGTTACTAATGTCCAACAAGAGTTTTTCCATCGTCTAGGGCATTGTAGAGCTGTAAATGGTGGACATTTTCAAAATTTAATAAAGTAGTTTTCTTATTTAATTTCCTGATATGTGTTTTATGTTTTATTTAGATAAACATATTTCGATAACTGTTGATTTTCAGTATAGGTTATGTTATACCAAAAATGTCTAGTAGAATAAAGTAGTTTTCTTATTTAATTTCCTGATATGTGTTTTATGTTTTGTTTAGATAAACATATTTCGATAACTGTTGATTTTCAGTATAGGTTATGTTATACCAAAAATGTCTAGAATTTCATAGAGAATTCAAGTCAGCAGAAAAAAATGAGGCGTTGTATTGAAAAAATCAAAGATGACAGTTGTACAACTTTTGTGAGTGACCCTGTATAGTGTAAAATAATTTCTAAATATGCGTAAAAGTAAATCTAAATCGACGGGTTCGAGCGTTTTTCTATTACCTTTTTAATTTCCAAGATAATGAATTTATTCCTTAATTTATCATAACCCTGTATAAGTTAGCAGTGCATGGTCCTGACAACTATTTGACATTAACAGACAGTTTTAAATTCAACAAATAATAACAGTTTTGTAAACATGGAAAATGCAGATGAATATTCACATATTGATATTTTAAATTTCTTTTACATTGATGGAGAGTGTAAGAAAATTGTAGCAAAAAAGTTAGAAGGTACGAAATGCAATAATATTTTTTTATTTTCTTAAAATGCTATTTATTTTGTCTTCATATTTCAGATATGAAGCAGATTTTAAAAATCAAGGAATCATTATAAAACGTAGATCCAGTGGCGGCTGGTCGTATTAAGCAAGTGAGGCCGAGACTTAATGAAAAAAATTACAGTATAATAGATATGCAATTTTTTAGTATTATTTATAAAAATTCCTCCCCAAACCATTACAGAACCTCCATTAAATAGCGTAGTTTGACGAATGTTACATTGTGAATAACGCTCATTTGGCTTGCGTAGTATTCGTACGCGTCGATCGTAGCTGTACAAACAAAACCTCGACTCGTCCATGAACAAGACTCGCTTCCAATCCTCAAGATTCCAGTTTACTGTCTGGCGAATTGCAGTGCCGCTCTACGATGGTTTGCGTTTAACCTCGGCCCTCTTGCTGGAATTCCGAATCTTAAATTCTGTTCTGCAAGTCGTCTTCTTACAGTGGATACACTTATTTGGACGTTATGTGTAGCGTTTAGTTGTATCTGAAGATTTCTTGCTGTTACAAAACGTTCCCTCAAAACACGTAATCGAATGAAACGATCCTGGTTCACTGTTGTTCCTCGGTGCCTTCCTTGTTCATGGCGTCGGTTATGATTGTTAGTTTGCTCAAAATGGTGGACAACGCGTGATATTGATGAATGAAAAACTCCTAGTCTCCCAGCTATAGCACGGTAGCTTAATCCTTCCTCGGCCAATGTAATTGCTGCTACGCATTCATCACGAGACAAATTCCTTGTTTGACGCTCCATAGCCAGAATTTTAACACTTTTCAAAGATAAAATTGACACATAATAAACAAACATGACAGGTTGTCAAACTTGTTTATTTCATGGCCTACCCTATTTTAAGATGTTGAAATGTTATAGATATGCAATTTTTTAGTATTATTTATAAAAAAAATTGAACTAATTAGAAGTATGAATTAGTAGATCAAAACATCAAATTACCATTAAAGTTTAAAATATTCACTTTTGAATTTAGCGCGCACCCCTATAACGCCCGACAACGATATGTTCCCCCATCGCTTCAAACGCACAAGTTTGAGGCCTAAAACTTTGGGCTTGTATCCTTGTTTGCTTGCAATGCAGCTTACTTGTCTTATTTTTTTGAATGTTTTATTATAAAACCCAATAACAAATAAAAGAATATAATATTATATTACAATTATTATTAATTGTTTTATAGTACATTTACAATTTGGAAACGTTACATTGTGTCATCATTTCATGTCATCATCTCTTTTCTTCTTGAAGGAAAAGTGTTAAGTATCGAAGGATTTATTTCTTTTCTCTTTTCTTTCTATAAGAATAAGAAAGAAGAAATCTGAATTAGATCACCGCGCCGGTTATTCACTGCAGTACGGAATTTCTGATTGCATTTTAACGATTGACGTTTATAATTGTTGTTTTTATCTTTTATTAGTGGGCAGCGTGGTTTCTGATTCGTTTGCTTTTTTTTAATTTGTGATATTAGGTGTTTATTTAATTTAATGTTTTATCAAAATCGGCGTAACTGATATAAGAATATTAATGAAAAGCCAATTTTGTTTATTAAATTTTGACACCCAGTATCTCAAAAATGAATTAACTTAAAACAAATTTTCATGTATCACGAAAATGAATCAACCTAGGACACATATTTATAGCAACTTTTAATCGTAAAATACAAGGTCACGGAGCTGCCGCTTGTGGCCAAAAATGCAAACTCTTCAATTTCACCACTAGTGCTTTACACAAAAAAGAGTACAGGGTGTCCGGATTTGGTTGCAAAAGCAAGGTATCTCGCTTATTTTTAAAGATAGAACCTTGCGGTTTTCACGAACCTGAGCTAATTTTTTATGAAACTCATGAAGCCGTAAACAAATTTTTCATAGCCTTCTTCGTTTATGAGATACAGGGCGATATAGAAAATTTTGCATTTTGGGACACCCCTCGTATCTCGGTTATTCTTTAACTTAACGCAAAGGGAAAAATTGCTGCTTATGCAGTTTTTTACGCTGGATCCAGTGGAGTAGTCATATTTTTAATTTGAGTTGTTATTTTTTAGATATGACCCAAAGTTGTGTTTTTTTAAACGGGACACCCTGTATATTTGTCCAGAAATTGATTTGTCCTTTTAAAAGCTTCTCAAAAATATATAATAGTATGGGTCTATTTTAATAAACAACAACATATATCCTAATTTTTATAATTATCATCCCAAATTTTACAATAGGCCATGCAAAACCATGCCGTTATCTTTTGTTTTCTTGGAAGCAAATGACATTTTCCAATTTTGTACGCGTATATAAAATATAGCGCTAGTTTTTTGTATTTATTTATTGTGTAAAAATATATTATAAGTAAGTAAGGTATTAGGTAAATAGTTAATTTTTAGGTATGTTGAAATACTATTGCTTAAATTTTATATAGATATCTAGAAAGGAGGCAACCTAATATACCCACTTTTTATCGGATAAAAAAAAATTTACTTAATCACGGATCATTTATCAAACCTCGTACTTAATAATAAAGAAAATCGGGAGGCTGAGGAAATTACGGTTTTGGCTAATGCAGAAACTTACCCTACAAACTCTTGTAGAGCCAGTGAAAAGAGCATAGGGGTTCCAAAAACTAGAGTTCAAGAAATTCTAAAAAAGCACAAATACCACCCATACAAATTTGGGCTCGTGCAGCACTTACAGCCAGAGGATGCAGAGCGTCGGGTAGTCTTCTGCAATTGGTTTCGAGAAAGATGCGATATGGTTAGAGATTTTGAAAGGAAGGTTATATGGTCAGACGAAGTACATTTCAGTAATTCTGGTATACTCAATAGGCACAATAGTAGATTCTGGTCCCAGGAAAATCAACACCAAATATTTCCCAGAAGACAGCAGGGCAGGTTTGGTCTAAATGTGTCCTGCTTCATATTAGGAACACATATAAAATTTTATATATTTGAGGGAAATCTAACAGCCAATCGCTATACAGGGTGCCTCCGGTTAAGTCGGCACCATTGCTAACTTCGTTATTATTGGAGATATGAGGTCGGTTAAATTAGCAAACTAGTAGCATTTTTTCTGCTGATTAAGATAGTGAAATCAGAAAAACAATTGAACATCGCGTCTTCGAGTTATTCCAAAAAATGTATATTTTTTCAATGGAACACCCTGTATATTTTTCGACATAACGTTAGCAAATCGTCCTAAGAATAAAAAAGTTCATATGCACTATCTGCCTAAACCTAATAATAACAAAGTTATAACGATATTTTACTAACAGTCAAGTTGGCCATGAAATTAAAAATAAAAACAATTGATTGGGTGGCTTGGCGATATAAATGACAGTTTGTAGATGAGGGGCGTTTTGTTGTAGCAGAAAAATAATATATTTACAGTTTTAGTTGCTAAAGCTTGTTTTAAAATGTTGTTCACGCATATTGAAAAATGTGATATGTTAGAAACATACCTTATGTGTAGGAAAAATAGTACTATGGCAATACAAGAATACCGCCGAAGATTCCCTACTCGTAATTTACCGGACAGGAGGTATTTTTTAGTTCTCTATAGAAAATTTAGAAGTAACGAGGAGGTTTTTAAAAAGACAAGAAAGAGAAAACCTTTTATAATAAGCGAAGACGTTGAAATTACCATATTAGCCTATTTTGAAGCACACAAAGAATACTCAACAAGGGATTTAGCAAGAGATTACGGTGTTAGATTAGTGACAATATGGCGGATCTTAAAGAAGCACAAGTTTATTCCGTATAAGTACCGGCCAATTCAAACATTGTTGCCTGGTGATAATGAAAGAAGACTTACGTTTTGCCATTGGTTGCATCATGTTTATGAAAGAAATAATGACATTTTGAAGAACATTATTTGGAGCGATGAATCCAATTTTTCCAACAAAGGTATGTTCAATCGCAAAAACGTCCATTATTGGTCGTAAGAAAATTTATTTCTCACTGATCCCAGAAATCCTCAGCATCAATTTAGTGTCAATGTTTGGTGTGGTATGAGAGGAAGCGAAATACTTGGACCTGTATTTTATGAGGGTACTTTGACAGGAAGGAGATATGTTGACCTGATAATTTCTGGGGCGTTAGAAGAATATTTGGACGGCGTCAATTTGGCTACACGACAACTAATTTACTTCCAGCAAGATGGGGCCCCACCTCATCAGTTTGGTGATGTAAGAATGATGTTGCAGAGATTATTTGGAGACAAATGGATTGCCACAAATGGTCCAGTTCGCTGGCCACCTAGATCCCCAGACATAACTCCTCTTGATTTCTATTTTTGGGGTTACGTGAAAAATGAAGTTTATAAGAAGAAATATGCAAATTTGGAAGAACTGAAAATTGAAATAAGGAGAATAATGGCGTCTATTGATGGAAGGACAATTTTAAAGGCGACGAGGCATGTGCTAAAATGTGTCCGAAAATGCATAGAACAAGATGGTGATGTGTTTGCTCATTTACTGTGATAGTTAAATCTAACCAATTAAGTAATATTGTTTTTATTTGGAATTTCATGGCCAACTTGACTGTGAGTAAAAATATCGTTATAACTTTGTTGTTATTAGGTTTAGGCGATTAGTGCATATGAACTTTTTTATTCTTAGGACGATTTGCTAACGTTATGTCGAAAAATATACAGGGTGTTCCATTGAAAAAATATACATTTTTTGGAATAACTCGAAGACGCGATGTTCAATTGTTTTTCTGATTTCACTATCTTAATCAGCAGAAAAAATGCTACTAGTTTGCTAATTTAACCGACCTCATATCTCCAATAATAAGGAAGTTAGCAATGGTGCCGACTTAATCGGAGGCACCCTGTATAGAAATTTTAGAGGCAGCTATACCTGAATTACTTGACGATGTTCCTCTAGCGCAAATGAACGAAATTTATTTTCAAGAAAACGGTGCTCCTGCACACAATTCTGGAATGACGAGATTATTTCTGGACAATAATTTTACCAATCAATGGATCGGAACAAATGGACCTATAAGATGGCCCCCTAGGTCCCCAGATTTGTCGATTTTAGATTTCTTTCTATGAGGATATCTGGAAAATAGAATTTACAAAGACCACTATGATAATGTCCAAGATTTAGGAAATCCAATAAGAGAAAATTTTCGCTATTTACAAAATCATCCCGTTATTTTGCTTAATTCCCTAAAACGAATACGAAAATTGTGCGAAGCATGCATAGAACAAAATGGAAATCAGTTTGAACAGTTCTTTTGATTTCCTTGGTTACTGTAGTTTTTATACGACAGTTGATTTTTGCTGAAAGGCTTGTTACATAATAATTTATTACTGTTTTGTTCTTGTGTTACATAAATCTAGGTAGGTGGTACTTTTTTGGTGCGAAATTATCAAGACATATTTTGATAAATAGATTTAATGACATATTTATTTTGATTTATTGTTAGGATGTAGATATTGTTACCGACTTTAAATAAAAGGCAGCATTGTTTTGCATGGCCTACTGCAAAATTTGGGATGATAATTATATAAATTAGGATTTTTGTTGTTGTTTATTAAAATAGACCCATACTATTATATATTTTTTAAAAGCTTTTAAAAGGACAAATCAATTTCTGGACAAATATACAGGGTGTCCCATTTAAAAAAACACAACTTTGAGTCATATCTAAAAAATAACAACTCAAATGAAAAATATGACTACGCCACTGGATCCAGCGTAAAACACTGCATAAGCAGCCATTTTACCCTTTGCGTTAAGTTAAAGGATAACCGAGATACGAGGGGGTCCCAAAATGCAAAATTTTCTATTTCGCCCTGTATCTCATAAACGAAGAAGGCTATGAAAATTTTGTTTACGGCTTCATGAGTTTCACAGAAAATTAGCTCAGGTTCGTGAAAACCGCAAGATTCTATCTTTAAAAATAAGCGAGATACCCGGCTTTTGCAACCAAATTCGGACACCCTGTACAGTGATGTGGAACACTTTTTATCTTTATTGATAACCGACATAACATTAAGAAACACCCTCTATAATTTCCTTAAGGGCTAAAAATTAGTGAATTTTTCGATTTTTCCCTACATACTTTTACCACTGCCTAAACATATGCCAAATATCAACTTAAGATCTTTTATAGAGATTCAGTTTTATTCTCTGGTCAAACGTACAGACATTTAGCTTATGCGTACAGATAAGTAAATTTAGAACAACCGGTTATTTTTGCGAAATGTCAAGAGTAACTAAAATGAAATCTAAAACCTTGTGCTACTTCTACAAAACCTATCTTTAGTAATGAAGGTGTTGATCAAAAATTTAATGTTTTACTTGCCTCATTTCTCATTATTTTGAAAAGCCAATATTAGTCCTAAAAAGTCAATTTATATTAAAATTTGGTTTAAATTCTTGTATAGTGCGATAAATCTATCTTGATAACTTTTTTACTTTTTAACTTATTAGAATGAGCCAAAAACCAAATCGAATATCAAAAGCTTTTTATTCTAGTTATTAGAATAACAAAAGACTTTCAGTTTTACAAGACGTCACTAAAAGTTGTATTTTTAATGGGGCCCTGTATATTACGTATTCATAAAATAGGTTCTTTCTGATTGTACACACGTTTGGTTTAAAAACACCCAAGAAATTTGAGAAAAACACTTCCATAATAGGCAATGTATTCTCTTCGATTCCACTATGTATTAGTCTCTAGTGGTAGTGTGTTAGAGAGAGGGAGAGTGGGTGTTTTTAAAGATAAAGGTATCAAACCTGATATATTTATAATCAGCCAGAAGAAGCCCATTTTATGAACATTAAATATGCAGGTTATATCACTTAAAAAAAAATACAACTTATGATGGTATCTTGTAAAATTGACAGTCGTTTGTTTTTCTAATAACTAGAAAAAAGAACTTTATGTAACGCTACAATCAGAAGGTTACGAGTGGAACAAGCCGATAAAATCAGATATGAGACAGCAAAGATTATTAAAAATTCAAAACCAGCGAAGTCTAATCTCTCCGCAGCCAAAAAACAGTAATGACCTGAGATGAAGACGAAAACATTTTGTTACTTCCAGCAGATAAAGGCAACGCTACAGTCGTCTTGGACAGAACGGAATATGTGGACAAGGTAACTCAACTTTTGGACAACAACACGTATAAGGTTATGCAGACAGACCTTACAAGTAGAATAGAAAGACGCATCACCAATTTGATTAACGCATCCAGTCTACCACCAGCGCAGAAGAAATCATTAAAACCAAGCAGCTCCAAGATTCCCAGATTCTACGGTATTCTAAAGATACACAAGAAGAATGTACCACTTCAACCAATCGTCAGCGCAATAGACTCGCCCACCAACAAGCTAGGTAAATATCTATATTCTAATCCATTTACTGGAAAAGTATTTTATCAAAAACTCTGCACATTTCGTGGAAAAACTTAAAACAATCCAATTGGTGAGTTTCGATGTAGAATCACTATACATAAAATGTTCCTGTCAACGAAGACGAATTTCTATTATATCAGACTTATTGGATTATAATAATCTTTATAAGAACTTAATAGAAAATGTCTTACATCTACTTATTTCATTTTTCAATTAACTTTTTATGAACAGCTTCAGAGGCAGCTATGGGATCTCCTCTATCACCTGTGGTAGCGAATATCTTTATGGAAGCCTTTGAGGATATTGCTCTAACAACCGCTCCACTAAAACCAAAACACTAGTTGAGATATGTAGATGTTACTTTTGTTGTCATAGACAGGATAATCTCCTCATATTTCTGGACCACTTTAATTAACAACATCATTATATCAAGTTCACAATGGAAATTGAATCTAATGGAACGATTCCCTTTCTAGACATATGTATTCAAAAGGAGGAAAATGGTACATTAGGACATTCTGTGTATAGAAAACCGACACATACAAATAGGTACTTAAATGCAAGGGAATAGCTATTGCACTAAAGATATTACGAATTCAATTAAAAGATACAGTAATCTTCAATACACATAAGAAGATTGGACAATACTTGTGATCCCCGAAAGATATTGTACCTTTCCAAACAAAAGAGTATATACAATTCCTTGCTCATGTGGAGAAGTGTATGTGGGTGAAACAGAACGCTCAATATCAGGTAGACTTAAGAAACATGAACGATGTATTAAAAAAAAACAAATTGTTCAATTTCTGTAGCAGCACCAGCAGGATCTAGCATCGGTTCCAAGATTTTATGAACGAAAAATTAGAAAATCTATTGAAATATTTAAACATACAAAAAATTTCAATAGACATAGGGGTTCCCATGATTTTTTAATTGACCAGAACTGTGAAAGCTTCCGGTCTAGATTATGTATTTGTATGTTTAATTGTCATTCTTAATAATTTAATGCCTTTATATTACAGACCAGTAAACAAAAAAAAATGTAATGTTATTATTTGTTGAATTTAAAACTGTCTGTTAATGTTAAATAGTTGTCAGGATGATGTAAAACAAAACTTTCCATGACCTATCTAGCTAATTTATTCGTTAAGTGAGTGCCTTTGTTGTGGATGGTCTTTGAAAACAGGGAAATATTCAAAAAAATTCTTACCATCATTACATTTTGATAAAACTTCACATTTTTACAACACTCTGTAGGATATAGCGTCATTCTCACATGTAGTCATTTTAAATACAGGCATTGTCTAATCCAAGAAAAAAATCTATTTAGCTCGGTTACACACTTAAACTAAAAAAAAATTATTATTTCTTTTTTCAAAAACGGTAGTAGATATGTATAGGTAGATGTTAACAAAATTACTTAATAATTTCAGCAGTCAGAGTCATAAATGAGCTAATCTCATAAAAACAACGCTTGTGATTAGAGATGGGCGATATTAAATTTTACCTATAGATACGCGATAGCACATCATCTATCGATATATTTCATATATAGATATGTCGATAACTATCGACTATCAATAGTTATCGATATTGAACCCTTTACTATTAATTTTACAACCAATATTTTCATTTGCTGACAAGAAGGCCCTTTGCATAATCATTTTATCATCATAATATAATATTTTCCATCTTTTTACGAATTAATGGACACCAAAATACTCATTTGACTGGACTATATATCCAAATGTCGTTCGTAACGAATGTATTGACGATTGGCGCTCGCCAATTAGAAAACTGACTAAAATTAGTCCCGCGCGGCATTGAGAAGATTCACATCTGGAAGGTGTAATCTGTGGTTTCGTCGACTGAAATTCGTTCGATGACTATTATATATATGTTTATTTTTTAATAGGTTTAGAAGTGACACGACTATTTACGGTGGGATTTGATGTTTAAACTTTTCTAAATAAACAAAAATGTTAAAATATATTTTCCGTTTCTTTTTCAGGGTCACCGCTTAATTCTGAAAATTTGAAAAAGCCCTTTCGTTTAGAGGCCCTACCCGACATTGGCAAATCTAGCAGAAGAAGCCACCTAAATACCATGGAACTTCTTTAAAGAAAATATTTACGATTGTGAATTGTTATTAAAGTTTTGTGCTATATATACAGGGTTGTTCAAAAGAAACGCACAAAATTCATATCTTTCACACTGGAACACGTGAAGAAGTTTAAATGGTTGTTCATCTTTTTGCAATATTTTCAGTCTTCTCCTTGCAACGCCTTAATATGTAGACACCCCAACTTTTTTTTCAATTGGCAACCTAGATCATGTGGGACTCTATGAGAAGGTCTTCTAAATTTGAACCCGATACTAGCAACAAATTAGGAGGGCTCATTTCGTTACAGTAAAACGAGTGTTTTTAATTAAAATTAACTATCAAAATAGATCCTTATGGAACGACCTTGGTTATCGTCAATTATTAGACTCCATCAACCTATCCATTAAAAAAAATTATTGAATTTTACTGAGAGGATTGATTAAACGATAGTGGTATTTATTATTGCCCCATACGGTAAGAATCAACATCCTAATATCGCAAATTTTTACATAGCAAAATGCGGGTAAAAAGGTACCTAACGCGCCCGCGATAGACACTCCGAGGAAGCTAGTGCCACCTAGTTAGAAAATATCTAGTCTGTGAACTCGCAATCACGACTACCCACAGGGCCACTAGAGGCGTTGCATGTCTATTGAATTTTTCTAATGATCTAGAAACTATCACTACTAGAGGGACCTACTAGTCCAGCCTCGTAGCTGCTTGAAATTTCGAGAGACTTAAAGTTGACGCGTTCGGCCTATATAAAGCCGGCATCACACGGCAGCGGCTAGTTCTAATTCCAAGAGCGAACAAAGGGATACAAGCGAAAGAGTGCCAACTAGCAGTGAAGTTGCCACCTGGTGCGATAAGTGATTATAGTGTATTTTGACGGGTGTAAAGCGGATACTGTATTGTGGCATGCAGTCGCGCAAATTTAGTTTTGTCGTGGACATTTTTATCGGAGAATTAAACTCGTTTTTTCTACCTTGATATTAAAAATGGCTTCTACTTTGGGTAAAAAATGAAAAATTAGTGAAGAAAAGTGGACTGAGTTGTACTTGTTCGTTACGGTTAGTCAAAAACCCGTCTGTTTGGTATGTCAAGAATGCCTTTCAGCCTTGAAAGAATACAACTTAAAGATATTTCAACACAAAGCATGCCACAGTGTTTGAGACATTCAAAGGATAATTAGGGCAAGATAAAGTGAGAGCTCTAAAAAGTCAGCTTTTCAATAGCCTTTACTGATGGCGAATTTATCAAGGAATGTATGGAAGCCGGCGCTGAAGTATTGTGCCCGTCCCAGAAGCAACTTTTTTCTAAAGTTTGTTTGTCCGGTGTTACTGTCGCCAGAAGAATCGAAGAGTTAGCGGCAGACATTGAAAATTCACTAAAAGAACGTGCATCGAAGTTCATATACTATTCTGTTTTTCGAGGCATTGATAATAATTTTAAAATCACTGAAGAGATAGATGGCTGTGCTTTTTCCGATTAAATGAACTACAAAACGATGTGATATTTATAAGTATTTGATGACAGTACTCAGACGATATAATTTAGAATTGACAAATCTTTCTGTAGTTGTAACAGACGGTGTCCCGTCCATGGTAGGAAAAAATGAAGGGCTCGTGGGGTTGATGAAAAAACAGCAGAAAGATCTTCCTTTGATGTATTACCATTGTATCATTCATCAACACAATCTTTGAACTTCATTAAATCATGCGGCCTCAACGGCAGAGAATTCCAAAATTTTTTACACGAAATTAATGCCGAGTTTGTTGATATGACATATTTGTCTGATGTTTGTTGGCTGAGCTCAAGAAATCGCCTCCTTCATGGAAACCAAAGGGAGACCCAGTCCCTCAATTTAATCACCCTGACTGGCTGCGCGACTTTGGATTTCTCACGGACATCACGCTGCACCTCAATGACCTGAACACCAAACTACAAGGAAAAGAAAATCTCATCAACGACCTACTTTATACTGTGAAGTCATTTCAGTTTAAACTGGATTTATGGAAAAATCAGTTGTTGAAAAAAAAGTTTACGCACTTTCCTAAACTGAAGAGTTGCGAATGTACAGATGTGGATAAATATGTCGCAGCACTATATTTACTCAAAAAAGAGTTCCAATAAAGGTTTTCTGACTTCAGAGAAAATGAAAATTACATCAATATCTTTGCTCGACCATTCAGGGTATCCGTTAAAGACATGCCAGAAAATTGTCAGATGGAGCTTATCGATTTGCAGTGCATTTCAGAACTGAAAGACAAGTTCGACATGGGTCTTCTTGATTTTTATTTAAAATATGTCAATCAAAAGTCGTTTCCTGAAATCCGAAAATATGCCCAGAAAATGGTGTCTCTATCTCGAAGCACATATGTGTGCGAGCAGTTGTTTTCTCGTATGAAGAATGTGAAGTCTAAATCAAGGCCGAGAGTTACAGACGCACATCTGGAAGGAAGTTTGTGGGTTGCAACTACAAAAACAAAACCAAATATCGACACACTTGTCAAAAATAAACAATATCAAAAATCGCCTTGATTGATTGAACTATTTAACCAATAAAGATTATTACAGTCCTGACACTGGAACCTGTGGTGGAAGATAGATCAAAATACAACTCATTTTTTTATATCTAGTTAGCGAGACGCCACACACATTGTGGCCTAGTATTTTTCAGAGATTAGTCCACTTTGAAATTGTATGTTTTTTATTTTATTGATATGTGAAATCGATTTTTGGCCCTTGCACTAAAAAAGGTTCAAGACCCTTGTTCTAGGAGAATCTTTACCCATATTTGGTTGTTTATTTAGCAAATACCTATAGACACAAAATAATACATTCAGTTAATCTTTTAGTTTGATCATTGAATTGTAAGTAAGTGTTAGTATTTTGGAACTTCGACTTTTTTGAATTATAGTCCTCTCAGAGAGGCAGCATAATGAAATTTTGATATTGTTGAATTCTGGAGACAAAGTAGGGAACCAGGATGAAGTTTGTGTGTTGATTAATGAAAATTATCTCGATTATACAATTACGCGGTCAAGTGTGAGCATGGGACAGTTAGGTATTTACCTAAAACGGGCCGACCGCCAGCTTTAACTGAAGACAAAAAACCTGATATACTTTTATCGGTACCAGAAAGTCTACATTCTTCAACTAATACCTTAGTACTAACTAGCGATATCAGTGGAGCTTCTGTACAGTGGTTATCAAAGTATCACCCGTATAAACTGCACGTTGTAGAAGAACTTCTTAAAGGTGACTACGATAGGAGATTCAATTCTGTGGAGAAATGATGGGAATATATAATGAAAATAACATATATTTTTTAAATTATCTTCTCCAATGAGATTTTCTTTGATCAAAATCCGCAGTGGATACGTGAGAAATATACACAACATCCCCTAAAAGTCAAGGTGTGGGCTGGCATAATAAATAACCGAATCTTAGGACTATAATTCGATTTAATATTTTGGTATAAATGTTCGAAGGTACTTGGACGAAATTTTTTCCGAATCGGTGGATAAGTTGACGGGGTCCTATTGAATGACCACCAAGGTCTCTGGTCCTTACACCATTAGATTTCTTTCATTGGGAGTATTTGTAAACAGCATTGTGGACCTATAAGGATGGAGGTTACTAATTTACCAGCCGAAAGTATTCGAAGTGTGGTTGGTAGTATTTACCACAGACTCGGTGCATATCAAGGAGAAAGTGTAGATCACTTTCAATGATTGTCTTAATTTTTTTTGAACAACCCAGTATTTTTTTAGATAGTACCAAAATTGGAATTCTCAGTTAGAGTTACATACTAGGAGTCTTTACTTTGAAAATAATTTTTTAGACACATATAATTTACTTGTTATACCATGGTGTAGGATGGATAATGTCCAGATTAATGTAACAAAAATGTTAAAAGTCTTGTATACCATAATGATGTATACTGAATGAAAAATATTTTCTTCTATAAAAGGATGTGTCGTTCTGTAAACATATTATTGCTGTGGCGATGTTTAAAAAAAATTGTGGTTTTGTTAAAATTGTATTTATTAAATATTACGTAGCTTTTAAACAAAACAAATAACATTTTATAAAATTGTTGACTACAGATATCCCTAACGTAAAGAAAATATCTTTGTTATAATGATAGAAATGTTTAGCAGTTTGATAACAGAATATTTCTAATAATTATGTTGAAAAAGTGTGATATTTTATTAAAAAAAAATTATGTATTTTGTGAATAAATAATTTCAAAACACGTCGTTGCATTTACCTTTATATGTACAGGGTGTCCCATTTTGGGTACTTTTGCGGGTTATCTATGTTATTTTTATAGACAGAAAGTTGCGGTTTTCGCGATAGTATGCTAATATTATTTTCGTAAAACTAAAGATGCAGTTAACAAAATTATCATAGCCCTTTTAGTTTTTAAGATACAGAGCTAAATTGAAACTGTTGCATTTTCAGGCACCTCTCGTATCTCAACTATCAGATAACTTATCGAAAAATGTGAAAACCGTTTCTTATATAACTTTCCCGTAGAACTCAATTCCGCCTTCGGAATTAGTATACCGGGTCAAGTCAAAAAGTTATCGGACCCTACTTTATTTTTTTAGATGGAACACCCTGATTATTTATAGACTATAAAATTTGTCTCTTTTTTACCGTTTCAAAAATATATAATAGTATGCACTTTTTCTCAGAAACATGCAAATAAATGACAATTTTCTGAAGTTAAATGCATAATTTACAATTAAGTTACATTTATTTATTTACGTATAAAGATACATTTGAAGTTTATACAGAGATTACAGACCTAACCTAACCTAACCTAAGATAATTAGTTTAGCTTGAGACTTGAATCTATCTTACGATAAATTAAAGAAGTCAAGACCTTCATAGAATTTATTGACATTAGCAGATATTCTATTAACTGGACTAAATAATAAGTACCAAGTTCGGCAATATGGAATGTGCAGAAGAGACTTACTTCGTGTCCGGTAATTTTGAATGTGTAAATAAAAACACTGAAGATATGACGGGGGTAGGCATATCGTTGTAAGTGTATCGTGGTGTTAATCATAATTTTATAAACAATGAATATTAAAAGGGGACTCGTATGTTGCACTATAGAGGCTGCTTTTCTAGAAGCAACAAGGCCGAATTAACTACTTACGATGGTTTGGGGCTCATCTGGGCGAGGTGAAGTTTTGCGATGACAAAAAAACGGTCAATGGGTTTTACGTATTTGGGGGCCCTTCGGCCGCAACTCAAAATTTACATGATGACAAAAAAAAAGGAAAGATCCTCAGTTTTATATTTCTCTCGCTGATGTCTCCCGGGGCCCCCACCACAATTGAGCTTTACGCGTTGTGGCCTTTGCATTTGCATTTCAATCATTAAATCCCCGCAAAAAAATGACGCGCAAGCTCTGTGCTGGGGCCACTGCCGACGCGACGGCGCGGCGGGGCATGAGGCAGTGGTGGGCCTTATGTAAAAAATAGACGTGCGACGCCGACGGTTCGGCAAACTACTTTCAACACTTCGAAATTTTAGTTTTAAATAAATTTGTACAAGCTATTTTCACAGATTACAAAACAATCTGTGAATTACCACTTATTTTCTCGGTTAGTAATAACGTCTGATTCTGTTGTTGATCAAAGGTTTTTAATTTTAATCGGCCATTGAATTCTGATTTATTTTTTAATTTATCAAAATATATATATATATATATATATATATATATATATATATATATATATATATGCATGCAACCATTATTGTCTCTACCTAACCATATAAGTCCCCGTTTATACAATGATATAACAATTTCAACACAACCTTTATTTTATTGACAGGTGTAAAATAAAGGAATGAATGTTTTTCCAGCAAAAGCTGAATCTGATTTTTTATCCAAAAAGCTATATTTATATTCTGAAATCTGAAATGCGTGTTTAAACGTTTTATCTCTAGCACCTCCTTCGTATCGAAAGATTCTCTAGCATCTCTACATGACAAGAAGGGTACACGTAAATCTAGTACAAGACACAACCATCAATCGGTTTTTATGACCTATAAAACTATCACATATTTTGCCCTGGCTTACATCCATAATATAACATGTTCTGCATTCCAACATACGAGGGTTTCGGGTTTGGGTAGGTGTAGGAGACAAATGCACCCCGCACCCCCTTCCCCCCGACCTAATAACCCAAGCAAAAATTACATTATATAAAGCATTTCAGAAACACATGAAAACTTTGTTTTTTTTAGTCTTCATGGTTGTGTTGTTCCAACAAGAACCTAGAACTTTTTTTTAGTTATCAAATGTTTGCCTCCTCCTCTAAGACGGCATTTAAAATACACCACTGGGTAGATGTGTTCATTTATGTAAATTCGTATCTTGATCGACACGCAGCTTTGAAAGTGAAATGCACATACCTATAAATTATAACAATTACTCACATATTAAACAAGGGAGACAAACTTGAAATTGTTGTAATGAAATATTGTAAATAAAGATATAGTGAATACCTATATAAGCTTACTACAGTTTGCTTTAAATAGGGTGACCAGCTATACGATTTTTAAGAGGAATGTTCTCTTTTTCAGGTCCATGAACTCTGGTACTCTTACTATTTCCATAAATACGACAAATATCCTCTATTTTGAGAAATCTGGGACAAATGATCTCTATTTTGCGAAATCTGGTACCATTTTCTAATTATTTTTGTTATTTTTAGTCCATATTATTATGTGTATATAATTATTATTGTAAGTCATTGAATTCTGTGAAAGTGACAAGACTTTACTTAATTATTATACGCTGGTACCTATTTTTATATTTCGTCAAAATGTACTATTTCATTTTAAAAAAATCTGGTCAGCCTACTTTAAATCACGTTTAAAAAGCCAAAAAACCTGCAGTAGAGCATGTCGCCGGCACACAGCTTCCAGGAGAAATTGCAATTTGCCATTACAAATTACAGTGTGTGGTAATCTGTGAATTATAGCTGGGAAATTCAATAGAATAGCTTGTTTTGGAATAGGATGTTGGGAGCTAGATACGTTCGTTTTAACTTTTTTTCATTATGCTCTGTAATGTATGTACGTGGTCGCATTTTAAATATAGGAATGTATATTGTATTCCCCAATGATTTAATAACTAAGTATTCCCAATCGAACAATAATAAATCACGTTTCAACTGTCGCTGAGTACCTACGAATATGTTTTTCGTTATTCACATCCGACTGGTCATGACGCGTCGCGGCGTCGTGCACAACATAGTCGCTTGATTTTAGATGCACATTTAAATCTTCGAACGCATGCCTAGCCATAAACTCGGGTATTAAAAAATTACAGATTTCTGCTCTTGTTGTTCCTACTTTGCACTAGATCGCTCCACGTCCGATAATTAAAATTGAAACAAGGTGGCTGCATTCGATGAAAATTGATATTCACAAGAATCCACATTAATAAAAATTCGAAATTAAAACAATGCATATTAAATAAAACCAGTTACCTTATACCCGCTAATCATTTAAATTCCACAACTGTTATACATTTAAATCTCGTATTAACTTTTATTTATTTATTCAAATGTATATTTCAAGTATTTTAATTTCCATGGTAAAGGGTCCGTGTTATATCCGTTTGATGTAGTATAAATTACAGATAAACGACTATCAAAATCAAAATAATGAGCATTATTCTATTTGCATTTTTAGGGTGTTAATGGAATTGATATTAAAAAAAAATGATATCGTAAAAGATGCTTTAATTTTTTTTGATATGCGATAAAAATAAATTAATTTTTTTTATTACATGACTTCTTAAATCAGATTTGCCTTCATACGGTTGAAATAAATTAATCTCCACAAAGTCGTTATTGCATTCTAATGTTTTCGGTATTAATATTAATTTAATGCGATCCAGTTTGAAGGAATTACATTTTAATAGGAGTCAATATATTAAATATTTAAACAGATTGTTGTATATGGCATTTATTTCATACCAATTTTTATTAACTTCGATTTGATGAAATGCAATAACTAAGGAAAGACGCATGTATATAGAAATTTTAAGTAGGCTGTATACGTGTTAAAAAAGGATAAACAACTACTTTTTTGTGGTATCAATTGAAATGGTCTGCAAAGAAATTACTTATCGTAAGAATGTCATTCGGTAAAATCGGTATCCGCAAAAATTCGATATCGGAAAAATTAAAATTGTTTGCAGGTAGCATCATTTATGTGTTTTGCAATTAAATTTGGTATCAAAGACAATTTTTAAATCAAGTTCTATTTACTGATAATTTATTGTTCAGAAAACTGGAGGACATTGGTATATCTGGCAACTATATCAAGTGGATCAAATCTTACCTTTATGGTAGACGATAAAGAGTTGTTAGCGGCTCGAGATCGCGCGAAATCGTGGTTACATCTGGCGTCTCCCAAGGAACTCATATTGGTCTTGAGTTCTTCCTGCTTTTTGTCAACCACGTGGTTTCCTGTTTTCGCAACTCGTTCTGTGTAATGTACGCTGATGACATAAAGTTTTATAACGTTATCGAAGCGGACTCAGTTTGCCTGCAAGAAGATCTAAACAATTTTGTAGTATGGTTGCGATTTATCTGGCGCTAGATTGTATTAGTCATAAATACTTACTAAAAAAATTCGAAATAAATTGTTCGCTGATGATGCTACAGTTTTGTGGGATGGCAAAGATCAGTTAGAACTACATGAAAAAATAAGTTCCGATCTTATTCGTATTAAAAACTGGTGTGATGCAAATCGACTTACTTTAAATGTAAATAAAACGTGTATTATGTCCTTTAAATGTGGGTTAAGTGATGAACACTCGCAAATTCTATATTGAACAATTTAAATATAAATAGATTTCTGGGTATTTTAATTGATGATAAACTAAAATTTGAAGAATATTAATAACCTTAAATCAAAATTATCATCTAACTGCTATGCAATTAGGGTTATTAGCAATGAGTTAGATAGTTCTACAACAAGAAATGCATATTTTGCTCTGACTGAGTCCAACCTAAGGTACAGAATTTGTTTCTGAGAAGCCTGCTCAAGGCAGCTTTTTAATCAAATATTTGTGTTACAAAAAAGAGCTGTAAAGTACTTATGTAAGGCAAGGGTAAGAGAGTCATGCAAGCCCTTATTTTTGGATAAAAAAATATTGACTTTACCTGGCCTTTTTCTACTGAAAACAGCCTGTCTGATGCATAGAAAATTTAAAAATACTATGGGGTACCACTCAGTTCATAATACTCGGCAAATCCATAATATTGCTCTACCTAGTCCTAATTCAACGCAGTGCCAAAACTCTATTATATATAATAACAAACAAATTTTCAATCCTTACCTGTAAGGATTAGGCAGATAAAAGATGAAAAATTGTTTAGAAGAAAACTAAAATCACTCTTAATTGTCAGGACCTTTTATGATGTTAATACATTTTTTCAAATAAACTTTGCTTAAAAGTGCTTTTTAATGCTATTTTTGCTTTTTAGTTTGCATTTCCTTAATAAAATGTTTATATTGTTTTTGTATTTTGTTGAAATCATAGATTGTTGGGGATACTCTTTGTTTGACATTATTTGTAACTATCGTTTTCTGTTGTTTTTCTACATTTACTTTAATTTTGAACTATTTGACTTCAAGTATATGTTTTAAACTGTTGTAATCTTGAGTGTTTTCTTTCTTTCTTTAAATGTATGTATTTTATCTTTAATTTTATTTTTATTAAGTCTATTATTATTATAAACTAGCTTTGTCAACAAAATTATTTGATTTTAATTGACAATAAAGCATATTTTGCATGTTGGCCCTACACCACTTCAACGTTACATCCTGGCAAAACCTCGGGCCAGATCTGTGCTGGGTCTTCCGTCTACGATGAGGCCTGAAGCTATAGCTGATCCCATAGCCCACACCCTTAATCCAGGATTGAATAATACGATAATTTAATATATCCCTGCACTAGTTCTTGAAAAGTCATTTATTGGCACTTGTTTTCTTTTATTAAGTTTTTGAAAAAAAACAAATAACAGAATATTTTATATCTTACGATATATCTCATGAGTTTCAACGCAAAAACAGGGAGGTCCACAATTTCACGACCTTCACTCATGGTATGATAAAATCCCAATTTATTAAGGCCAGTAAACTCTCAATATCAATTCTTTATTAACATATTGGCAGGGATTGTCAACAATCAGCTTATTGGCTCCATTCTACTACCAAGTCCACTAAATCACGATTTCTACCTCAATTTCCTATAAAATAATTTAGAAGATCTGCTTCCGCTAAATATGCAAAATAATGATTTATAATTCCAACATGACGGAACCCCAGTGCACTTTGCTGCTCCCGTTAGGCAGTTTTTAAATTAGACTCTTGAAAACCATTCGATAGGACGAGGTGGACTCATCAAATATAAACCCTATAGACTTTTACTTTTGAGGGCATGTAAAGGAGCTTGTTTATAATACTCTTGTTATCTAAAGAGAATTAACAAATTAGGGGGCCTGGGGTTTTAGTATATCAGTAACTGGGGGCCTCTAAGCCGTGCCAGGTTTTGCGAGACCCATTTTGCAAATAATTAATCAGAATAATGACTTAAAAAATTGATACGTTATTCCCCCTTTTGCCCATACCTTGCAGGGCCCGACCACATGTGGGCCCTACAGCATTTCAACGTTACATCTTGGCGCAACCTCGTGCCAGATCTGTGCTGGGACTTCTATGACGGGGCCTGAGGCTATAGCTGCTCCCATAGCCCCAGACTTAGTCCAGGACTGAATCATACAACAATTCAGAATTTCCCTGTGCTAATTCTTGAAATGCCAATTATCAACACTTGTTTACTTCTATTAAGTTTTAAAAAAAAAATGATAACAGAATGTTTTACGTGTTATAATATACCTTAATATTATTTAAATATTTTTTAAAATACAGCTTACACCTAAATGTATGAATTTAAATTACAGGTACATATATACTCACACATATATTCAACAGTAAATAATTACAACAAAGTCAACAAATCAACATTCATAAATCGTATACTCTCTCTTATAAAAAAAGTCTTCATCTCAATAATCTAATAGTATATTTACTAAATATAATCAGGCATCTTAATTATCTAATCCAACTCCGAAATTTATTTCCTGTGTCCTTGATAGTTCTTCTTCAAAGGAAGCGGCCATAGCTTTATACTTGTCGGCTACCTCTTGATTTTTCTCTACACCATCCCCTTTAGCATACATCTGACTCAAATTTGCACAACTGTACATGTTCCCTAAATTGCAGCCTTTAAGGGCATATTCGAAGGCTTTTTTCATGTTTTTGGGAACGTCGTAGTGTTCTTTTTCACCTTTTTCACCAACTTGATTGCCATTTTTAGCTCCCGATATGTGAAGGCTAGAGAGGTAGTAACACGCCAATGCGTTGTCTGCGTCGCAGGATTTCTCCAGTAATTTCATTCCCTAATAAAAATAGATCTGTCTGAATAATTGTGATTACTCTTATAATGGAATAGAATAACCCTGGTAGAGCAGGTTTGGCAAAAAGTATTATTATTATTTTTTTGTTATTGGTCTTACATTCTAGTGTTTCAGCTGCGACATTTGTAATAATTGTATTTTTACAAAAAAGTAAACTTGGATAGATATATTTCTGTTCAACAAAGATTATACTATTGTTTATTTAACTAACTTTGCTAGTTATCTAAACAGTTCTTCAAAAAAAAAACCATTCTGTTTTAAACTCTGTTCAAATTCAAGATGCAGTGCATGTAAACAAAAGTTATGCACGCAATACACCTTTAAATAAAGATGGCCTATTATTAAATAAATTTTTCTATTAAAGGCGTATTGCACACAAAATAACTACATGCACTACATGACTTTAGTTTCAGATAGCTTTATTACAACTTAAACTATTGAATACTGCTGGTTTATAAAAAGAAAACGTCCATTCTGAGTTATAAAAAAGATAAAATAACAAATTAATTGAACTAATTATTTCTCAGTTGATATAAACTTTAATAATGTCTCCCCTTTTTCATACATTTCCTTCTTTTTTTAATTAAAAAAAATATATATTTACACAGCCCTTATTTGTATTTTTATATCCTTATATGAAAGGAATATACCTAAATGTATAAATTAGAGCTTTCTGGACTGGATAGTTTTTACATTTTTTTAGAATAAGCACCATGATACATTTTTGTAGGGCATACATTTTCAACATATATTACATTTCGAGAACTACAATGGGTAGATAGAAACAAGTTATAGTTGTATAGTATTAAAACTTAAAAAGTAATAAAATTGGGCTTCAGCACATGACATATATCAACAAACTACAACCCACATATAGTTACCTAATAAATATACGAAGTAGTCAATTTTCAATTCACACACTTACAAAGTGTTAGTCAAATTTAATTTTTAGTTTTATCGGGCAAGTGGCCCTTCTGAAACGTACACCACAGAATGCTAAACATCCCAAATGGTATAAATTCGCAAATAACTTCAAAAAAGTATGAAGTCAAATAACCCTGAGAAAAACAGGTAAATAAAAAAAAGGATATACAATGATAAAACGATTTCAGGTCCAAAAGTAACATAATACATAAATATAACAAAATTACACAGAATCTACATGAGCAAGGACAGACAGAAAACATCACAAAACCAATCTGCTTAACTGCCTTTTTAGCTGCAAAGTGCTGAGCTTAAAAATGTCATACTCCGGGAAGTGACAATTGTAGTTGCAAACTAGCCAGTCAACAAATGTGCTAAGCCCATAATTTGTACCATGGTATCTTCCTAAAAATAGCGTCTGTTCTCCTAATAGAAACCAAATATGTGACTGACTCCAGCAATATTTCACAGTCAATCCCTTCATTGAGCAATTTGTGTAGAAAAATAAGAAGTGCCTTCTTTCTATGAAACTCTAGCGTCTGCAGGCCACAAAGAAGAACTCTTGTATTATATGTCAGAACTTGATATGGAAAATTAAATTTATATAAGAGGTATTTTGTAAATCTATTTTGTACTTTTTCAATTCTGTCAATGTGACACTGATATGAAGGACTCTATATTGCAGAACAGTATTCCAAAACGTTCCTAACCAATGAGTTATAAAGACACCCAATTGCTTTGGTATCAGTCACACGCTTTGTATGTCGTTTTATAAAGCCCAGCAATCTAAAACCCTTAAGTACAATGCTATCAATATGCAGACTAACAGTTAAAATTTCATCAAAAATAACACCCAGATCAGTGAAAGTAGTAACAACTTCAAGATGTACATCATCAAGAGGTAGGTGAAGTGTATGGGATTAATATGGTTATGGAAATGAAGCGCTTTACATTTCGAAATGTTAAGATGCAAATAATTAGTGTGTCACCATTTTACGAGCCTTTCAATGTCAGACTGCAGTGGATTAGAGTCAGAGCAAACCGGTGAAAAGAATTTTAAATCATCTGCATATAATAGACATCTTAAAACAAGACACTATATCATTTATAAAGAGTAAAAATACAATTGGTCCAATATGTGAACCCTACAGAATACCTGACATTACAACAACCTCCTTGGAAGCTGAACCAGACAAGTTGACCTGCTGATGATGATTAAACAAATATGATCTGATCCAGTCCAAATAGTTTCCACAAATGCAGCCATATCCAGATCTGAGACAACAACTGTGGTATCATCAGCATACAAGAATACTTTAATCTAAGAAGAAAAATTAGCAGGCCCAAGATACTACCATGAGGTGTTCCTACATTTTGATCAAAAAGATCAGACTTTGAACCCTACACCCTCACCGAAAATGTCCTGTTATTTAAAAAAGAAATGATCCAGTCATTCAAGTTAACCCTTATCCCAAAACTTTTTAATTTTAAAGCCACAAAATCTTTTATCAACAATGTCAAAAGCTCAAGTAAGATCAAAAGAGAAGGAAATTACAGTTTCTCTATTATCAATCTTATCTGTTATATATTGAACAAGGTCAGCACAAGCCCTTTCAGTATACAACCCCAATGAAAACCATGCTGACAATCTGAAAAAAATATTATATTTAAGCAAAAAAGAATACATTCTGTTGTAAATGAGTTTTTCTAAAATTCTAGAGAAGCAGATCAGTAGAGAAATAGGTCTATAGTTTTCTACTAGACAGGGGCCTCTTTTCTTAAATATGGGTATGACAATGGTAGTTTTAAGACATTTGAGAAAAACTCTGGACTCAATTGAAACATTAAACAGAATAGTAGCTATATAGGGATATTATCAAATCTGGCAGAATTTTTATTTGGACATTTATTCACTGTAATAATTATTTCGTTACTAGTAATAGGTTCAAAAAACACTGAATTTGGGACATGCTTTTTAGGCAATAGACAATTGTGAGAAAAGTTTCTGAAGTTCTGAAAATTGAGGCAATTTCAATAGGATTTTTTGTTAGTTTATTATAATGTGGATCAGAGATTTCTTTTATTTTTTTTCTACTATTTTTACCTCGAATATTGTTAACAATGTTATATGACATTTTTGTTTTATTCGTGGAATTGGTGATTGAATTATCACAATAAAGTTGTTTTTCTAACTGAATTTTTTTAGTTTACCTAAATGTTTTTTGAAAGACTGATACTCTTCCCAAATCGCTTTCTCATTTGTATGATTTTTCAACCATTTAAGCCTTCTAAGCTCCTCTAATTCATTATTTAATCCCTGCAAAAAGGTAGTTTTTTGTTTTTTATCTATAATTTTTTTTTTCTGTTGCAAGAATACACTGAGTTCAAAACTCCGTCAAAAGCTGTAAAAGAAATCTTTAAAGTTTTCATCGACATTGCCACCTTTGATTTCCCTATAAACAGAGTGAAAAGAGTATGAAAAACTTTTAACACCACAAAGACAAATATTATGGAAGAAATTGGCATCTGTGTCGGTTGTATTCAGAAAAATACGAAAATGGTAGTAAACAAGCTGTCCAAAATGGTCAGAGGCCAGGGTCAAAGTTGTTATATTTAGGTACTGATCATTTCTGGTCTATCAGTTACCACATAATCTAAAATGGAAGAAGAGATGAATTTAGAACCAGTGCACACCCTTGTAGGAGTACTTACTAAAGAAGATAGCAGAAAAGATTCAAAAAGACCAGACAGCATCTTGTAACTTATGCTGAAACCACCTCCATCAACATTCAAATCTCCACATAATTACAAAGCTACAATTAGATGTTGTCTGGGTTAGTATTGCATACAAAATATTAATAAATTGGATAAAATGGTCTATATAAATTAGTAATGCCAATTCCATTGATCAGTTTAATACTTGAGCATTCTAAAATTGTTCCAGGAGAAAGGTTAACCACCATGGGCCGAGGATTCCATAGTAAAAAAGTTGGTAAATTCCCCAGAACTTCCCTTGTACAAAATTCCACTATATACAGGGTGATCTATTTATTAGGCTGCCCTTTTGTTCCATCATAATGGTTTTTTTACACAAAAATTAGGGTCAAGTGGGGTAAATGTAAACGAATTTGACAAGTTAAAAAAAAAATAGATTTTACCTGTGTGTCAAAATTTTTCTATAATGAAAATCTTTGGAACAATTGATCTACTATATTGTATAGGTCTTCTATTTTATAAAAATAACCAAAAAATAATTTAAAACATGAGATTTTTTTTTTTTTTTTGTCATTAGAAAAAAACTGTCACTGTTTACTTTTACCCCTGGGGTATTGGGGTAATTGTAAACAGCTAGTATAAAAAACAGCTGAACAAATGAGAAAATTTAAGGGGCAAAAGTGAACATTTGAATTATTGAGTTGTAAAAAGTGTAGCCATTCGTTTTAAAATAGATGTTTACATTTACCCCTAAAAAATAAGAGGCAATATTTTATTTAGATTTTAGTGTTGCTTTTTATTTAGCCACTTAAAAAACATTGCATACAAAAAAAACTTATACTTAACATTAATTTGAATTAAATCAGTAGTAAAAAAAAAGAATAATAATGTTACAAAAAAGTATCTTCTAATACCGGAACAATTTTTTCAAAATGATAGTAAATTCTTTCACCTTTCATTTTTATGATGGGGAAAGGCAACACACCTATAATTTGGTCATGCCTAACAAAGCTAATGTCACTTGAATTAACAGCAAAATTTTGTTTGGTATCATCTATAGCTCTTAAATCCACCACTTCAATGTCACTATCTATTACATTTTCAACAGAACAAACAAATTTATAAATCATCATGTTTCTTTTTCCACCTTTAAATTGCACGCACAAGAACGAAACTTCCGGTTTTTAGATATTTAAGGGAGGTCTCGTCTAAATCAATTGGGTTCTCATCAAGTTTTTCGGCCTCCAAATCCCAAGAGCTGGAGGTGTCACTTAAAAAGTCTCTGCTATTATTTTCTTCCTCGCTTGAACTATATTGTGGTACTTTTTTTGTTTTTGTCATCTTTGGTTTTTTTATTTTATTTGTTGGCAATTCTTTGGTATTGGCTTGTCTTTTTTGTTTCTCTGGTTTGGGTTTCTTTATTTTCTTCTCCTGTGCTTGTTTGAGTCTATCAAGAACTTCTTTGCTTGTCAATATTTCGCCATATGTCTGTTGTCTCAATCTGGGTATCACTTGCTTTACTATGGTTGTCACATTTTCCTTTTTTTCTGGGGACTTAAAAAACAATTTGTTAAGTGATGTATCAGGTATGTTACTACTTGTCGCTTGTATATTACTTGACATGCAAGCAGACGTACAAGTTTCAGTACTGACGTGTTTGCATGATTGGTCATTTTTTTTTAGGGTTGGAGGAGTTAATACCCTAACCTCTTGCCTAATTGGCTCCTCCTGGTGATCATCAAGAGCTTGTATATTACTTGACATGCAAATAGACGTACAAGTTTCAGTACTGACGTGTTTGCATGGTTGGTTATTTTGTTTGGGGGTTGGAGGAGTAAATACCCTAACTTTTTGCCTACTTGGCTCCTCCTGGTGATCATCAAGAGAAATGCTTTCAGGGATATCTATAAGGTTTTCTGTTTTGTGTGTTGTTTCTCCTTCTTCTATAAAAGTGTTTGGCTTCGGCACAGCTTCTAATTGAGGAATATCTTCGGAAGCATCTATAGAGCTTTCTGTTGTTTGCATAGTGACAATGCGTTCTTTGGATGGAGTGTTCTGATTTTGCAGATATTCCTCCAGTTCGCGTTGTTTAAAGGAACTTGTTGGAAATTTCGTTTCGTCGAGTGGAAAAATCCCACAGCTTCTAAAGCCAGATATGATATTGGTCGGTTTTATAGCACTAGTCCATACTTCAGCCAGTAGTTCAACAAAGTCCACTTTAGACAATCTTCCAGTTCCCTTGCCCATTTGTCTCTTTCCGAACGCTACGAGTTTTTTCTCCCAAAAAGTCTTGACAGGACCAAACACGCATTTATCAAGAGGCTGTAACATGTCGGTCAGATGACTTGGTAACTTGATCAAAGTGATATTATTAGACATAGCTTCTTCAACTATGCGAACGCTAATATGGCTAGCATGCCCATCATATATTAGCACCGCTGCTTGGTTTGGAATATTTTTCGATTGCCTTAAATTTTTGACATGAAGTATGAAAGTCTGGGTGAACCAGGTGAAGAACTGGGGTTCTTCCATCCACCCGTTCTTCGATACTGTATATAACGTCCCAGGATAAGCTTTGTCGGACACCCAGCGGGCTTGTATAGCAGCGCCCTTGAATATGATGAGAGGAGGAAGAACAGACCCATCGGCTCCAACACATGCCAACACCGTAGTCGATTCCCTACCCGATCCTCCAGATATTCGACTTAGTGGCTTCCCTTTTTGTCCAATGGCCCTTATTCCACTTGGGTCGCTTTTAAAGCCCGACTCATCTGTATTGAAAACGAAAGATGCCTGTTCTAGCGAAGTTATTCCAAGTCGATCGAATGTGGTGCTTAAGTCTTTGTTGAATTTGTAGATCACGTCCGGCCTTCTCGCATCCTTCCGACACTTTTGCAAATGTTCAGGTTTTTTTAATGATAATAGGTTGTTATGACGTTTCAAAAACGAATAATACCAGTCTGTTCCTGGGCGGCCATCAATAAACGGGGTTGACAGGTTATTAGATTTTATATATTCCTGGATAAGGTCTAACAGTTCGTCTCTATCACATGGAAATCCAGATTGTGCGCGGGCCAATAGACAATCTACTATTTTCTTTTCTGTTTCAGAATTAAACGCTGGTTTACGACCTCGCCCTAGAGAGTCAATGGCGGTTTTCTTTCCATTAAGCCGCTGCGAAATAACGGCAATAGGTACACCGTACTGTTCCTGTGCCTGTCTATAAGACAGATTACGATTTTGTACGTCTCTAACAGCTCTTTCTAGATCCTCCTGTCCATAAGCTGGGCCGTTAGTCTTGCGGATATATTTTCTGGGCATCTGGAACAAATTTATTAATTAAAATATACATTTACATTTACCCCTAAAGTCTGTTTACATTTACTCCAACCAAGCATTTACATTTACCCCTTCATACTTTTATTCTGGGTAAAAGTAAACACCTCTATAATATTGTAAAAATACAACAGCTAGTTTAAAAACATAGTTCAGATTAATAATTATGGTATTTGCAACTATCTTAAACATATTTTGTAAAACTTACCGTTGAAATTGAATTTTCACTTAAATATTTCACACAGTATCACTAACACGAAAACAAAATTTTTGCAGTAGTCCAGACGAGAATAAACAACAATCAGAAGACGCGTCCGTAAGCAACTGTTCGTTTGAATACGATGGAAGGTGGGGATATTTTGTCAACCGCCATGCGGTATTAGGATCTGGCGCGAATTTTAAAACGAATATTTATGGCGTTTACAATTACCCCTGTTTACATTTACCCTACTTGACCCTACACATTTTAATTTTATTCAAAATTTGAGGGGCATAAACAAGAATTTTCTTAATAATGATTTTTAGGCCAATATTTTATTCCACCATATTGGGATTTTTACCAAAATGTAACCATTTCATCCTATATGAGCAGAATGACAGAACAAGAGACTAAAACAAAAGATCTACAAATATCTTGGACAGTGATTTTTCGCGATTACAATACTCATCTTCAAGGGAAGTAATAATTTGTTTAATTGTTGAGCAGTTGAAATTGAGAGATTCAAAAAAATAATTCTATCAAGAAGAAACTTAGGCTTTTAAATATGTAGCAAATGATAATTATATGACATACCTAAAGGAGGATTTATATTTTACGGATTCTTTAAATGAATGAAAATGTACCTTTAGGACATCTTGCTGAACTCCAAAACAATCATTCTTGGTTATTAGTAATATGGCTTGGTTAAAACACGAATTAGGGTCATCTAAATTACATCCTTTCTCAAAGTAACTGTATGCCGCTGGGTAATCAGCTGTTTTCACTCCTCTGCCTGTCAGACAATATGTCCCATATTTTAAACAACTCTTACTAAATTTGAACTCATCACAGTTATTTCTGTACACTTTCGCTGCTTTTTCAAAGTCTTTTTTTATTGCTTCTAAAAAATCTGCTAGCAAATGACAAACTGAAATAAAAGAAGAAATACATTTTATGATTACGTAACGCTTGTAATAATGGTTGTTATACGGTTCAACTTTTTTTGAGTAACGAAACCTCCAGCACATAACTAAAACACCCTGGTTAAACATATACAATTGCAATTTTTTTCATACAGATTCAGATGTAAGGTTAGAAGTACATTTCATTTACCTTCTGGCTTTTTTTCGCTGTAACAACCGAACCTATATTCTATACCCAAATTGGTAACATATTCCTTCACCTCACTTTCAGATTTTAAGTCATAGGCCATTTTTAAACTTAAATTTGAAAAAGAAAATAAATAAAAATTTTAGGTTAGGTCGTTTTGACAACCTTGGTGATATTCTTCTTCTTCTTCATTCCTGTTTAGCCTGTTACATAACAGGACTTATTGGCTTTGCTACGAGGCAGTCGCCAGATTGCCCTCCGTCCGGGGCTCAGAGTCGTTAAATCGGCGACCCTCGAAGTCGACCCTGCACCTTGGTCCAGTTTGGAGGCGTTATCGGTAGGATATCCGGATGGCGAGCTCTAGGCTCCCGAATACCCCGAATCTTTCAAATACTTTAATAATTCCTCTTTAAATTTTTGAAATGCATCTAGGCTTCCACTAGGTGCCCCTTGAGAGTACTACTGATATCACGAGATGACCCTTTCTTTCAAGCTATCCCCTTACCCCTCCCACTCCCGCCACGTAGCGGCCGTTACGCTAATATTCTATGTAGAACTGCGGCAGACGAACGGGATAGAATGCAGGAACAACTAGGCCTCACACGTTCACAGCGTATGCTCCCTTTCTAGCGGGGTCGTAAGTTTCCACCTGAGCGGTTGACTATCTCCCGTTTCCCCCCGAAATAAAGCAGCAAAACCGAACACGTGGCACCACTTATGTTAACAACACAGAGGTCTGCATTCGACGAGACGAACCGGAAGACTGGAGGTGATATTATTATTAGTCGAGTTGCACATGGTTCTTTAGCTGAAAGAACTACTAAAAAGAGTTTGTTTATTAGAACTATTATTTATACTTAAGAAGTAAATTAAGTGAGATGTGCTGCAACGTTGTTGACGGCTCAAAGTATACTTCTTTAAAAATGAAACTTTTTATTCATAAATATATAGGCAAAAAATGTCAAATACAAACATTTTTAAAATTCACAAACATCATTTAATTTGAGATAAAAACACTAATAACAGGGAAATACAGAGAGGAAGTTTATTGATGCGGGATTGAAACTTATAAATTAGGACAGGAAGGAAAAGCCTTTGTTGGCAACACTGCAGAAATACTTCTGTTGGAAAGAAAACTGATAATTCAAGTATAAAGCTTTTGAAGGTAGTTTTGTGCATATTGTTAGCTTAGCATTGGCAGAAAAGGACATTTAAAGTTGCGGTATTCATCGGATGAAACAAAGAAGTCTTTAGCAAGCCTAGTATCCATATTCCAGATGTTTAAAGACCTTTATTCTAGCACACAAACCTTTTACGCTTTGGCGCATAACGTTCAGGCATCATTGCACACGACTCTACTATTTAAGCTTGTGGTTTTAGACTCAACTCTTCGTCGCTTACATTTAATAACGTTTGGAAATACATATCTGATCGAAACATTGCGAATAATTTAAAGACAATGTAAGTACGACAAGAGAATTTTATTCAGACAGATGATTAAGCCTGGCAGAATGTGTGATTTTGCTGTCAGCTGTCAGAGTTCCGACCTGTAACTGCTCCACATATGTCATATTTTTTGTTCACTTTGTGTTATGAATAATACAAAAATACATGGAATATTAAATTTTAAAATGAATTAGGTGAATCACTTTATTCGGGATGGTAATATTTTTAGGAACACATTTGCAATATTTGATTGCAGACGGCAGTACATATTAATTTTCCGAGTGGCATTATTTCACTGCAGAGGGCAGGCAGATAGCCATAAATGTAGCAGTTGCATTATTTTATTACAGATGGCACTAATAGTCGATAATTCTCCGAATATATTTTAGTATGTGCTGGGCCAATTAGGTATGCGATTTTTATAGTTTCTTCTTTTAAATCTTGATAATTGTTTCGTAATTAAGGTTTTATTTTTTATTAAAAAGTCTAAACCTGGCCTGCCATATCTGTAAAGAGAAAAAGTAGTGTAATATGGGACTTTTTTACGGATTTTAAACTGTGAAAAAGTTTACATATTAACTTAAAGTATAAAAAATAATCAAAATATACATAATACTTTTTTTTCTAATTTCAGTGACACTTTCTTGTTCCTTTTATTTTTTTTTTGCTTTTAATAATTACAATACGTTTTTATTTATTACTGTTCTATTAAAATTTAAATAAAAATATTTTATCTTATTTTTTCTTTTAATTATTTAGTTTGATATTAATATTTAAAGCATTTCATATATACATTAAGCAAATATAGTTTTATGGGAGCGCCATCTAGTGTCTCTATTATTAAGCCACATCAAGCCGCAAGCGTAAATTGCATAAATTATTTCGCAATAATTGAGTCAACAATGCTAATTTATTAATTTTTGCCTTGACGTTTCCAAAATTTTTATAGTTTTCCAACATTTGTTTAACGCTGTTCGGTGACGGTTTCTGTTTATCTGGATATCTATCAGCAAATATCTGGCATGTTCTTGTTAAAACTCTGTTAGATTCTCCATAAATAATAAACAAATTCAAATAATCCTCGTGTATGTAATTTAATAGCCCCGGCATGATCATTAGTTTAATTATTATAATTATTATAATTATTATAATTATTATAATTATTATAATTATTATAATTATTATAATTAATTATTATAATTATTATAATTATTATAATTATTATAATTATTATAATTATTATAATAAATAAATAATATTTTAGTAGGTAATTGTCAAACGACAATAAATATTACGTTTCTATAGTAACCAATTGGTTTTGTTCTCGCCAGGCCTCCCTATCATGGCCATCTAACAAGAAAACTTAGAAGCCGTCTGGCATTATTAGAATAAAACATGTTAAATCGTCAATAACTCAAAAACTACACATTTTTGGAATAGACAACTTTATACAAAGTCACCCTTATTTTAAGTGTTAAATAAGATAAAATTATAAAAATTGGGGGTTTCCGTATAAAAAAAGTAACTTTTAACGATTTTTGAAAGTATATTTATAATGTCAGTTTTTGATCACCCTATATTTATTTATTATAAAAATATCAGCACAGGCTACTAAAGTGTACCCTTTGGGACAAGGAAGCCAACCGCAAATAAATAATAGAGACTTCGATACGCAGATATTTATAGTTATGTCTAGACCTGCAAACGTCATTTTTTACATAAAATTCAAAATATTTCAAAAACAGTTCAACTTAGTTATAGGATATTATACATGAAATATACCTAGAATTTTTCAAGGTGTTCTATTTAAAAAAAGAAAGTTGACGTCTACTTCCGGTATAACCGGAAGTGACGCCATCTTGAAAATATTTTGAGCGAATCACCCCCATCGACTTTAGTTAGCTGCCAAAATTTCAAATTTTTCCAAAACCTACTTTCTGAGAAATCGATCGCCCCGGTTCGTCGTGGGACACCCTGTATATTTATATTATTAAATAATTTATAAAAATCTTTTCTATATTACAAATTTCAAATTAAAAAAGAGTAAATGAGTGAAAATACGTGCGGTAATAAAAAAAGAAAGCGGTAATGAAGCTCTTAACTCACTCAAAATCCGAGCTTCTTAACTCATGGACGTATATAAAACATTATTTATCGCATACCACCATCTAATTGCCCTCGAAAATCTACAACCTAACGCCAAAAATTACTCCGCTCGGGTTCCAGCTGCTCACGAGTCACGATGTATCTTACGATTATTAAAAGCTGACCGGCGAATCCGCAATTATGTGATTGTGACCGCCTAAGTTTTCTATGTTGGCGACTCGTCACCGTTCATAATCTTAAGTGATTTTGAACCGAGCCAACAGATCGTGATTGTGACAGCTCCGGAGCTGTGACCGACTGTGACAGCTTCGGAGCTGTGACAAAATCACAGGTTGTGTCTCGATATGCTCTCATTTGCAGTAGTATTATTCTTTAAACAATGCCTCTCGGGATAAACGAATAACCAAAACTCGTTAACAAATGAAGTCACAGGGTCAATATTTTGCACACATATTTAGCATCACGTAGGCTATATTTGTACGAAGTTTTAGATTTATACAGTGTGTAACAAAAGTAAGGAAACGACGAAATATCGCTTACCTGAATTTAATGAAAATATGTAGGGGAACATGTGGTACCTCGAACACATTTCTAAAATTTAAATTTCGCGGGTTTTCCGGCTGCTCTGTGCATCAGTAAATAAGCAATTAGCCACTAGGCGGCGTTGGAAACCTTGTTTCGTTGGTCTAGTTTCATCCGTTAAATTGCAAGGTCTGTTGAAAATTTTTTGTATCGCAAAGTAAGTATTTTATTCTATTTTTAAATTATTTACATATGAGGAAACCTTTTTAACTAAATATTGGGGTATTTTTAAATTTAAGAAAAAATATTTTTCAGCCTTCTCTACGAAACCTGTTCTAAGTTTAAACTTGATTCTTAGGAGCTTGCGTTTTGCCAACTGTAAGTAACTGTTATATTTTGTTACAGTTACTTTGGAGTGAAGTCGTTGCCAATATGCCTTGTAGCAAAACGGGAGTCAAGAGAGATGGTCCGGACCCAGAAAAATTAAAAAGTGCCATCAAATTAATTAAAGAAAAAAAATTTAAATTATATGGTGCTGCAAAACATACAGGATTTATTTAGAAGAGAACCTTCTAGAATATATTAAGCAAGCAGCGGTTTTGCAATATGGCTCGACATTAAGAAACGTTCGTGAATTAGCATACAGGTTTGCGTTGGAGAATAAAAAATATCCGTTAAGCTGGGAGCGAGATAAAATGGCAGGTGAATTTTGGTTACGCCTTTTTCGAAAAAAATATAAGAAGGAGATTGCACTTCGTAGACCTGAAGCTACTAGCCTAGCGCGTTCAACTGCATTCAATCGAACAAACGTTTCATTACAATTTCAAAATTATAAAGCAGCTTTGGCAAGATGTCCCCCTGTGCCGGCCGTTAATATATGGAACTGTGATGAAACGGGATTATCTACAGTACATGTTCCCCCAAAAATCCTGGCTGCAAGAGGACCAAAACAGGTTGGTACTGTTTTATATTTGATAATTAAAGAAACAAGAAACACTATTTTTTGAACATATTTATTTTTATCTTGAACAGTTATTCAGATTACACGTCTTTCTCATGATGTCAATTGTCACTGTCACTTTACAGTGTTGTCACTGTTACCATTTAATATTACACACCTTCCCCTTTAAGATGACATATCATTTGAGTCGTAAGCACTGTACATTTGTAAATAACGCGGTGGCTTTATTATTCTACCATAACGGGAGCGAGTCTTAGCATACTTATCACTATGGAAGCTGTCCTGGTTAGACACACTTTGAGAGTCACTACTTGAGTTATTATAAACACTATGATTTACAGGAGAATTATTAGGAATACTCTGATTAGAAAAACTGTTATAGTTAGAACTAGTTGCTACAGAATTAGAGAAACTACTGGGTGTTATATGATAATTAGGTCGATTATTATTTTGATTAGCAAAACTAACATCTGGAAGTAATTCAGGTTCACAAATAAATTTATAATCAGATTTTGTGTTTGATAACTTAATTTGTGATGTATTCTACGTACAATTTTATTATTGCTTTCTTTTTTTACCCAATAAGACCTCGGTTCAGAAGCTTTCTCCATTACAATAGCTTTAAACCATATATTTTCATTTTTACATCTTATAACTACTCTATCCCCTGTGACAAATTCTTGGGGTTTTCTACGTACTAATTTATCATAGTTAGCTTTAACAATTTCTTTTTGAGATACAAGTTTTTTATAAATATGAGTTTGAATCCTCGGTTCTAGAGTATTCATAGTTACTGGTACTTGAGTTTTTAGGTTTCTACTTTGCAAGATTTGAGCGGGAGATGCGTTAAAACTTATAATAGGAGAATTATTATATTCTAATATGCCTTCCCTAAAATCTGTTTTATCTTCAGAGCATTTCCTTAAAATTTGTTTGCTAATGCTTCTGCTTTTTCCGCCATACCATTGCTTTGGTGATATCTTTTTGTTTGTAATATTTTAAACATTTATTTGAAATAAAAGGAAGATTATCTGCAATGATAAATTGTGGGTATCCAAAACGTGTGAAAATATCTTGAAAAGCATTTAAAACAGAATCAGATGTTTTATCTTTTAGTAAAATTAATTCTAGCCAATAAGAAAAATAATCTATTACGACCAAGTAACTATGATTACCAAATACTAAAATGTCTGTACCAATTTTATTAAATCTAAGTCTTGGGGTAGAATGTGGCAACATTGGTTCTTTAAAGTTAACAGGCATATACTTTTCGCAGACTCTAAATTTTTTTATAAAAGATGTTATATTATTAGATAAATTTGGCCAATAAAATAATTTTCGAGCTTTATTTATAGTTTTAGTAATCCCAATATGACCTTTATGAAGTAATTTAATCATTTCTAATCTAAGAGCTTGAGGAACAATTATTTTATCCTCTAGGAGAATAATTCCTGCTTCAACATAAATTGAATCTTTTATTGGAAAATATTGTTTACAGTCTAAAGGTATTAAGTTTTGTTTTGGCCAACCATTGTAATAATAGTCATAAATTTTTGATAAAGTTTGGTCTTTACTAGTTTCAAGTCTAAATTGATCCTTTTTCTCATTACTCATAGGTAAATGTTTTGTAACGGAATGTACCATCTCAAACATGTCAGGATCTGGTTTATTTTCACCTTTTAAACTTGATCTAGAGAGCATGTCTGCAAATTGTACATTTCCTCCTGGAACATAGTAAACATTTATTGAATATTTAAGAAGCTTTAACCTTAACCTTTGTAAACGAACTGATCCTATACTGTGAATAGGTTTTTTCATAATTGAAACTATAGGCTTGTGGTCAGATTGAACACCTACTTTATACTTGTAAATAAAATCATGATACTTTTGACAACCAAAGTATATTGCTAACATTTCTTTTTCTGTCTGACTGTAATTAACTTCATAATCATTCATTGTGCGTGAAGCGCATGCAACTAACTTTAATATATTATTTTCATATTCTTGAAACAAACAACATCCAAGAGCATTTTTTGAAGCGTCACACTGAAGGACTGTTTTTCTATTAGGGTTAAAAGGAACAAGAGCGGGACTCTGACTTATTATAACTTTTAATTTATCAAATGCCTCTTGATGCTTATGTAACCATGTAAATTCAACATTATTTTTATGTAACTCGCACAATGGATGCATGACTTCTGACATGTTTTTTACATAACGCCTTAAATAATTGAAAGAACTTATAACCCTTTGAAGTTCAACTTTATTAGTAGGTGGACTTAATTTAATTAATGATTCAACCCTGTCTTTATCTATTTCCATCCCTTGCTGTGAAAATACCTGCCCCATAAACTTTACCCTATCTTTACAAAATTTTAACTTATCCTTATTAAATTTAGCATTTACCTCTTTTGCCCTTTTTATAACCTCACTTACAGCTATGTCATGCTCCTCTTTATTGACACCTGCGCAAATCATGTCATCATGACAAATTAACACATTTTTTATACCTGAAAAATTTTTTTCAACCTCTTCCTGAAAAAGATCTTGTGAATTGGACAAACCATAAGGTAACACAGTAAAGCGATACATGCCAAAGGGTGTGGCAAAGCAGCATTTCCATGAGGACTCTTCATTAAGCTCTAAATGGTGGTATCCCTCAGCTAAATCAAAAACTGTAAAAACTTTTTTACCTATTAAATTTGAACATACTTCTTCGATATTTAATCCAACTTTGGGTTTTCTCATTATTTGTGAATTTAAATCAGAAGGGTCTAAGCAAAGGCGTATTTTACCATTAGCTTTTTCTACTAAAACAATTCTATTTATACTAGCCATTGGCGAAATTTCCCCTACTTTAACAATAGCCTTTCTATCAATTAACCTATCTAGTTCCTTTTAAGTTCACTACGAATAGCAATAGGTACCTTTGTGGGGGGTCTACTTACCGCTTCAAAATTTTCTTTAACCGTAATGTTATGTTTTCCTGGGAACCTACCAAACCCATTAAAAATTTCAAAATTTTCTTGTAAAAATTTATCTATCTCTGTTAAAGTATTATTATCATTTACATTTATGCTATTAATTCTTTTTATAAGATTTAATTTAATACATGTCTGGCCACTTAAAAGAACTTGATTTGCCCCATCTACTATCACAAAATCTTTATATGTATCTCTACCTTTATATTTACAATGTAAATTACTTACACCTACAGTTTTGGCTTTGGAACCTTCAAAACCTTTCAAAACATAATCTGTTGACCTAACTTTAAATTGCTTGTTTACACTATTAAACATTTTAAGTGGAATTACATTTACATCAGCTCCTGTGTCAAGCCTTACTTTAAACTTTTTGTTTTCAATTAATAAATTTTCTTCCCATACACTTACCATATTATTGTCTCTATTATATTTTGTATTTACATTACCAACAAACATTTCTTCCTCACTGGACTCATTATCTTCTTGTTTAACCTTTCTGATGTCCTTGACCCTACATGCAATGGCAAAATGGTTTTCAATGCCACACTTTTTACATTTCTTTCCATAGGCAGGGCATTGACGTGGTCCATGAGTTTTCTGACATCTCCTACACTTGAAAGTTTCCTTGCTTTTTTCTTCTTTGTTTTCTTTCTCTTTTCTATATTGTTTTTCAAACTTTTTCTTAACAAAATTTACTTCAGTATCACCCTCTTGGAAACGAAGACTTTGCTGTTTGCTTTGTACACTGGTTCTACAGAAATGAATAGCTTTTTGTAAACTTAATTCATCTATGCGTAACAAAGCTTCTCGTGTGGTTGGGTCTCTTATGCCCATAACGATTTTATCCCTTAGGGCTTTGTCCTCGTTAGTTTCATTAGGTGTGACTTCATTAAAATTACATATCTTTATTAGGTGCTTACACTCTGTTAGGAAGTGATCAAAACTTTCACCCTCCTTTTGCACCCTTTTGAAAAATGCATATCTTTCAAAACATTCATTTATGCGGGGGTTGACATATTGTTCTATAAAACGAATAAGAAAATCAAATTTATTTGGCTCCTCATCTGGTGTTACAAATGTAGACATTATCCTGGCAGATTCTACACCAATGATATTTCTTAAGATCGAAATTTTGACTCCATCCGCAGATTCATGCTGGCCCGTGGCTATTAAATAGTCTTGAAAAGCTATTTTCCAAAACTTCCATTCAGCAGCGGAATTTTGTCCTTGAATATTAAAATCTGAAGGCAATTTTACCGGTCCTGTCATAGCCATTTTGCTTTTATAATGTCTTTAATTAAAACTTTTAACACTTGATACTTGGGTTACACTTAACACTTTATACTTAAAAACTTTTTGCGAACTGCGCTATGTTTTATATTTGATAATTAAAGAAACAAGAAACACTATTTTTTGAACATATTTATTTTTATCTTGAACAGTTATTCAGATTACACGTGTTTCTCATGATGTCAATTGTCACTGTCACTTTACAGTGTTGTCACTGTTACCATTTAATATTACACAGGTACAATGACAAGTGCAGAAAGAGGCACAAATATTACTATGATTGGAGCTATTAATGGCGGGGACGGTTTCATCCCCCCTATGCTTATTTTCCCTAGAGTAAATTTTAAGGAATTTATGATAACCAGGAACAATTGGCGGCGCCAATCTAGTTGGTCTAATGAAGCGCTGTTTATTCAATTTTCCAAGCATTTTCTTCACTATGCTAAGCCCTCAAAAGATTCACCATGTATATTATTAATGGACAATCACGAAAGCCATATTTCGGTCCCTGTAATTCAAATGGCCAAAGATCAAGAAGTAATACTAGTGACCTTTCATACTCACACTAGTCACAAAATGCAGCCGTTGGACAGGACCGTATTTGGTCCGTTTAAATCATATTTCAATACTTCAGTGAATGAATTCATGAACACGCCTGGAAATATTGGAAAACCTGTTACTATCTACGACCTTGCCCAGCTGGTGGATTTCACACCAACTAATATCGTTCGAGGATGTCGAGTTTTAGGATTTGTTCCAGTAAATGAAAATATTTTCAAAGATTTTGAATTTTCACCGTCAGACGTAACTGACCGGCCTGATTCGACTGTACCAGAAAAAAACGTATCAGCTAAAAATGTTGAAGATAATTTTGAAAACCTTCCATCAACTTCAAAAATATGTTCTTTCGCACGTGTGCATGAAAAAAACGATATCCAAGCTCAGTGTGTAATAACACCGTCAATTATTATTAGCCTTTCAGTGATAAGGCCACACCCAAAAGCTGCTCCGAGAAAAAATACCAGCCGGGGACGTCAAAAAGAACGCTCTAGAATCTTGACTGATACGCTGGAAAAAACAAGAAAGAATCGAGGAGTTAAAATAGGCTAAAGTCACTAAGAATACCCTAACAATATTTCCCAAAAAAAAAACAAAACGGGACCCTCAAAAAATTAATGCTATAAAACGTAAAGTCTTGGCAAGTTCCGATTTTTCATCTTCAGAAATTTCTGACAATGTTTCGCTACGTGACTCTGATGACTCCAATGGACTACTAGATTTTTCCGAGCTAGAAGTGGATATGTCTGCAAATGTAGTCCAGGATCCGTCGATATTAGATGCTCCTTAAGCACGCGATAATTTTTCAGGCTATCAAGTTAATGATTTTGTCATTTTCGTGTATGAAAGAAAATACTTTCCGGGAAAGATATTAGAAATAAAAAAGGAAGGGGGCAACTGTAAGCGCAATGCATAAAACTTTTAACAGCTGGAAGTGGCCAGAAAAAGTTAACTTAATGTTCTATCCGTGGGAGTGCATTCTGTGAAGCATTCCTCCTCCCAAGAAGAATTATTCCAAAAGAGATATCTTTGAAGTGCCAGAAATTAATCAGTTCTCTGAGGATTAGAAATTTCTGAAATGTTGATAATGTATATTTTATTAAACTAGTTTTCTTGCGTTATGTTTGCTAATTTACGTTTGTTGTAAAGAAAAACATATTTTTATTTAGAAACTTCTTGTGCTTAGTATTAAATAGAATAATATATATTTAAAGGTATTTAATGAATATGATTGTTGCGTCTTCAGTTATAGTATGAGTTTTATTATGACGTTCAATGTTTCCACTATTAACTCCTCCAAATTATCTCTTAAATTTCATGTCCAAGGTACATCCTCTCAGTGTTCAAGGTACATCCCCCATGTTGTACCTTGTACACTTTTTTTCGAAAAGCATATGCGTAAAATTATAATTTTTTGTTTTTCAAAAAAAATATATAATATACCCAAAAGTTACTACAATTAGACAAATAACATTACAAATGTCAAATAATAATCCCTATTTATAAACGTAATAAAATCAAAAGTAAGTCCGAGGGACAACAGGTTACCCTACACTTAGGTATGAAATTATGTCGGAACCAATGGCGAGTTCCGCATTGCTGCCAAGTTTAAGGTTTTTCGGTTATAAAAGGATTTTTTTTTTAATAGAAACACCCTATAATATATTGTTTTTTTAAAATCTGCGTAAAATTCTCTAAATTTTTTTTATTAAGAGCATTTTTTATGAAAGGCAACAGTTTTGCGAAAACTTTTAACAACTGGAAGTGGCCAGAAAAAGTTGACTCAATGTTCTATCCCTGGGAGGACATTCTGCGAAGCATTCCTCCTTCCAAGAAGAATTATTCCAAAAGAGATATCTTTGAAGTGCCAGAAATAAATCAGTTCTCTGAGGATTAGAAATTTCTGAAATGTTGATAATGTATATTATTATTAAACTAGTTTTCTTGCGATATGTTTGCTAATTTACGTTTGTTGTAAAGAAAAACATATTTTTATTTAGAAAAATTTTAAAATAATATATATTTAAAGGTAGAGTTTTTTTAATGAATATGATTGTTGCGTCTTCAGTTATAGTATGAGTTTTATTATGACGTTCAATAATGTTTCAGCTATTAACTCCTCCAAATTATCTCTTAAATTTCATGTCCAAGGTACATCCTCTCAGTGTTCAAGGTACATCCCCCATGTTGTACCTTGTACACATATACACTTTTTTTCTAAGGGCATATTTTACTGTAAAATATAATTTTTCGTTCTTCAAAAAAAATATATAATATATCCAAAAGTTACTACAATTAGACAAATAACATTACAAATGTCTAAATAATAATCCCTATTTCTAAACGTAATAAAATCAAAAGTAAGTCCGAGGGACAACAGGTTCCCCTACACTTAGGTATGAAATTATGTCGGATCCAATGGCGAGTTCAGCATTGCTGCCAAGTTTGAGGTTTTTCGGTTATAAAAGGATTTTTTTTTTAATAGAACACCCTATAATATATTATTTTTTTTAAATCTGCATAATCTACATTTTTTTTTATTAAGAGCACTTTTTATGAAAGTCAACATTTTGCGAAGATAGGGGCTTAATATCTATAATTTAATGTATTACCTTTTATTAAAATATCCGTACACGAAAGGTTACCTGATCTTGATATATTTGACAATGTCAGTTTTGTTGATTTACAAAAATGGACATTCTGCTGTATTAGATAAAGAAAACAGTCAAATCGAACAAACGAAGAAAGCTCGTGAAATATTTATCAAAATAATGGGAAAATCGAGTCAGGATGATTAATCACGCTTATTCTGAATTTGTATACGTGGACCGTCATCAGTCACACACCTTTTTTGTGTTTTATTTATTTGTAAACTAATACTTTTTAAATAAAATTTATTTAGCGTTAAAAAATGCATAAAAGAACTTTACTTTTTGTTACTCCATCTTTAACTAATACCAGAGTTTTACTAGTTCATTTCTATACTCCAATTAGTTATGGCACACTATTTGAAATCAGTCCGTTAAATAGTTTTTCAGGCTGAATGTTTAAATATTTTATTAAATCGCCATTTTGTTCCACCATTTCGGATTCATACCAAAATTTTACCGGTTGGTTCCTATATATTACTACTTGAATAGTTTTCATTAGTTTTTTTAGTAATAATTTCGTTAAGGTTTCACTAGGCAGGGTCTTGTAAACAATTAAACCCACGGAATTTGATAATGTTTGAATATAAATTAGAAAGTTTACCTTCATTTAACTGTTTTAAGAAAATAAAAGAAATGGATGAACCACTTTTTCTAATAAAAAAACCAAAAAGAAATTCAATATTTCCACTGCATTCCAATGCGCCATATTCCTTAATATGACAATTTGAAGAAAGGTTATCTTACATTGTTGCCAAACTTACATTATTGTATGGAGCTTAAATGTTTCATGTTTGTCTCCCGACAGTAACGGATTTGGCCCCCCTGTGCCGATATCGAATGTTAGAATTCCGCCAGTGATGCACTTCGCTGTCGTTTGTCTTTTATATTAGGGCTTTAATGATGATGCCTACGGCGCCTAACCTGGTGCTAACCCGCTACCAATCTACCTAGTGCGGCCAACACTAATCAACAGGGGGATGCATCACTGGCGCAAGTCTAACATTGGACATCGGCCCCCTGGGCCGATGCCGAATGTTAGACTTTCGCCAGTGGTGCTCTGCGCTGTTGTTCGTCTTTTAGGGCATTAACGATGATGCCTACGGCGTCTAACCTGGTACTAACCTGGTACCAATCCACCTAGCTCCTGCTGGTACCGATCCACAACCCACCCATGCATTTTGTTTTTTTTATATAATTTATATAGGTCATATATAAAATAAACTTGGCAACGTAGCATCCCTAGCACACTGGAACAGGCGACACTCCCGCTCTCTCTGTCTGTTGTAATTATGTTGAAAAACGTTTAATAATGTCTTATATAATAATTACTTCTAACTTTTAGTTACAAATAATCATTTTTGTGTTATAGAGCATTATTATATAATCAATCTTTTACGTAGTTCATAAATTAAGTTTGTGAAAAATATGTTTTTAGAGATACCCCAAAAACAAGTTCAGTGCCACCTTCCGAAACCTTAGTTTTTTTGGATTTAATTTGAAAAAGTGGTTCATCCATAAATTTTTATGTATAGGAATTATTAAAAAAAGGTAATCTTTCAAATGTATATTTTAAATTTGTCGAATTCCGTGGGTAAAATTGTTTACAAGAGCCCACTAGGCATATTGAATTTTAACCAAAATATTACCAGGTCATCCCCATATGAGCCTTAATTTTTGATTGATTAGTTCCACACTTTTACTAGTTCATCTCTATACTATAATTAGTTATGGCTCACAATTTGAAATCAGTTCAGTAGTTTTTTCAGGCTTAATTTTTAAATATTTTATAAAGCCGCCATTTTGTTCCGCCATCTTGGATTCGTACAAAAATTTTACTACTTAATTTCTACATAACATTTGATTTTTGTGCAAAATTTGAGTTAAATTGGATAAGCACTTTCTTAGTAATAATTTTTTTAACAGTTCACTAAGACGCCATTTTGTTTTGCCATATTGGATTTTTAGAAAAATATTACCAGGTCATCCCCATATGATCCTTAATTTTTGACCAAAATTTTAAGTCAATCGGGTAAGTAGTTTTTTAGCTATGCCGCGAACAGACAGATCGACAGACCAACAGACCGTCAGAAATACAGACAGACAGACAGACCGACGGAATCGAGAAAACATGTTGTTAGTGACCCTAAAACGTAAAGATCTGAAAAAATCTCGGAGGGTGATTTTTCCACGATTACAATACATTCCTTTTATGAGGGAAGTAAAAATGTAAATTTAATTATCCAGGGTGTCCCGAATTGCAGTGTCGAAACTTTAACAGCGCATTGTGCATTCAAAATAAGCCCTAATTTTCTATATAAATATATATCGGCAAATGCTTCGTTTTCAAAATACAGGGTGTTAAAGTTTTAAGAAAAAAATTGTTTTTTAGTCATAACTTTTTTATTACTTGAGATATTGTTATTAAATTTGGTAAACAGCATTTGAGTAACAAAAAGCATTTTTTGATTCGAAATATTTTTTAATGCTTTATCAGTGGCGTCCGTACAGGATTTTTAATTAAATATTCTTGAAGAAAAAATGGTACGCTACTGCTTTTTCTGAAAATAAAAATCATTCCTCAAATCCCCACTCAGTTTGGAGCAAATTTGATCTCTTGCCTTATTTTCGTGCGATGCAAGGATTTCGAGTTGAAAACTAAAAACCATTTTTATGTATAGCGTAGTTAAAATTTCCATTATTATTAATTATTTCAGTGGCAAAACCTTTAACATCTTGGTATGCCATGATTGCATTTTTGTGACAATTGAACAATTGCTAGAGTTTTTAGAGTAAATAAATGTCAGGTACATTACAGTTTATACAAAAAGGTAATTATCAGTCTAACTAGTGATTTCAAAATGGTGTTATTCAGTAACTTTGAGTATGCTGATATTCATTCATTTCTGTAATGGAAATACAAATGCAGCAGTACGGGAATACCAACGAAGATTTCCAAATAGAAGATTACCTTGCAAACAAGTTTTCATTAAAACGCATTGAATGTTTAGGAATTTTGGACTCAAAAAGAATCCGAGAAACGAAGGTAGGAGAAATGAACAATATCGAAACGTAATTTTAAATAAGTTTGACAACGATAGGGCATTAAGCCTACGAAGAGCAGCTCATAATTAGTACAGTACAGTACAGTACAGTAGCAGTACTTGTTTCTAAAAATAAGGTTCATCCCGTTTCGAGGAAAGATCACAGGAAGCCATTTCAGATGCAGCCAGTTCAAAACTTACAACCTGGAGATTCCGAAAAACGTGTCAGTTTTTGCAATTGGTTTTTGCGCCAATAGAGGAAGACGAGAACTTCTCAAAAAAAATTTTATGGACTGATGAAGCCACATTTACCCGAAGCGACTCAGTAAATTTCCATAATTTACGAATCTGGAGCCATGACAATCCACGTGTTGTACGAACTAGAGCATTTCAGCAAGAATTTTCTGTTAATGTTTGGTGTGGTGTAATAAATGAAATTTTCAATTTCTAGAAAATATTCCTCTAAATCTTAGAAACGAATTCTGGATTCAAATGGACGGGGCTCCCGCGCATTTTGCACTTGTAAATCGCGAGCGGTTAAATAATAATTATCCAGAACGGTGGATTGGACGATTAGGAGCTACAGCCTGGCCATCACGTGCCCCTGACCTCACACCTGTCGACCTCTTTGTGTGGGGTTATTTGAAAAATTTAGTTTATTCCAGACCAGTTCATGCAAGAGAAGAACTGATTCTAAGGATAGAGCAAGCCTGTGAAACTTTGCGAGCCAAGACGCCGAAAATGTGTCGAAGTTAGAGGAGCTTATTTTGAGCAATTATTGTGAATTTTAAGGCCCACATTAATCCTTAATGATATTTAAAGTGCTCTATAAATTTTTTTCACGATCTAAGTTAATAAAGGTTATGAATTCTAGTTTTTGTAAAATTAATTACGAACTTAGTTAATAAAGAGTAGTTTCTGTAAAATGAAGTATCATCTTCAAAATTGAATTCTAATTCTAATTACCGTTTTACAAAATGAATCGACGATTTTAGAATTATAAACTCATCTGTCATACTTTAAAGACGAACCTAGCAATTGTTCAATTATCACAAAAATGCAATCATGGCATACCAAGAATCGACAATGAAGGAATGATGGTAAGTACCAAGGACATTAGATTTTAATAGGTTGCCTGCTAACTTCTGCGATGTAACCCTGATAACCCAAACATAATGCAAATCTCCATTACAACGGGTCGATGACGTCATCTCTCCTTAGTTGTCAGACAAGCTTTTATTTAAGAAACCCTACATACGTTGTTCAGAAATTATGAACTCACCCGGAATGCATGAAATAAATATCGGAAACCAAATAATTTTAAAAACTTGCTGTAACAATCCCGCCTTAAACGTTTTGCTACTGAAATTAACAATAATGGAAATTTTAACTATGCCATACATAAAAATGGTTTTTAGTTTTTTACTCGAAATTCTTACACCGCACGAAAAAAAGACAAGGGATCAAATTTGCTCCAAACTGAGTGGGGATTTTAGGAATGATTTATTTTGTTTTCAGAAAAAGTAGTAGAGTACCATTTTTTCTTCAAGAATATTCAATAAAAAATCCCGTACGGACGCCACTGATGAAAAATTAAAAAATATTTCAAATCAAAAAATGCCTTTTGTTACTCCAAGGCTGTTTACCAAATTTAATAACAATATCTCAAGTAATAAAAAAGTTATGACTAAAAAACAATTTTTTTCTTAAAACTTTAACACCCTGTATTTCGAAAACGAAGCATTTCCCGATATATGTTTATATAGAAAATTAGGGCTTATTTTGAATGCAGAATGCGCTGTTAAAGTTTGGACACTGCAATTCGGGACACCCTGTCCTTATGCCTGTGTTTTTTTTAAATATTGTTATCACCAAAAACGGGTGAATGGATTTCAAGTCAAGATATATTAGAGAAACATAAAAAAATACATCCAGTTCGAATTTTTGAGGTCGGTTAAAAATATTTTTTCTTGAAAAATTATATCAAGTTTCAGAAAAATATCTGCTGTGTTATAATTATTGTCGAACAAACAGATAGATATACAAGGTTTTTCTACCTGCATTGCTTCATAGAAATTTAAATGTATTAGTCTGATCATTGCAAAATCTGAGAACGGATGTTTATTAATTAATGTCAGTTAGAATTTAGCATATTAAGTAATGCTAATTATGCATTTTACTTTTTTTTTTCGAGAAATGGCCATTTGGATGATGAAATTTCTTGACAGGTACACTGCTAATTTATTTGTGCACATGTCGATATTAGAAGATTTCTTCTATTGGTGTTTAAGTTAAACTTTTACCACAGCCAGTAATAGTCAATATGCAGTATTGAAAACTAAGGACGTCTATTTTTAAGCTAATATAAATTTAAAATTAGCTGTCGGCAGTGGCGGCTCTTGGTGAATTATATTGGGAGGTCAATAACAAATTTAAAATTGGGCGTACTTAAAATAAGAATAAATATCTTACATTTAAATTGAGCTTTAAATTCTCTTGAAGTTCAGGTCTACTCTTCGTTCTTTAAAATTGGAAAAATGCTGAATGACACGTTCGTTAAAATTGCACGCACATTCCTTTTATAAACCATTTCTTGATATTTAAAATTGTTAAAGCGGATAGTCTATCTTGACCCAGCTCCTCAAAAAGCCGTTTCATTGTAGCCACGTAGTGCCAGCTCGAATATCCCACAATCTATAATTTTGTTTAAAATATAACGATTTTTGGATACATTTTCATTAAAATCTCTAAGGGATTTTTATTAAGCTGTGTCTAGCTGAGTGCGAATATCAACACTTCCGACCTTAGCATAGTTCACCGAACATTTCATGTGATCTGCAGAAAAGGCATGTTTTTTTATCTTTTCTTTTAAGTGTTTTAAGTCTTTAACACCAGTTTTGCACCGTAATGAGTTCGAGGAGTCCTTAGAAAACAACAAACAAACATAACAGTAAAATGAATTAGAGACTTCACAACCACATATCCAGCTAGCTAAATCGTGCATACTTTTGTGAAAGTTGCGATGAACCTTTTTATTTTTGTCTTTACTAGTTTGTCGTATACTAAGTTCTGGCAAATTTCTCGAATTCGGTTATTTTCTCAAAATTAAGTTCGATAGCACGCTTTAGTTGTTTCATTTTTTGCACTACCGACATTTTATTTCACCTACATTTACAACTCAAACATGCAAAATTAATGCACTACCAACATTTTATTTCCTGTATATTTCCAACTCACACATGCATTATAAAAATAAAAAATATACAGGGTTATTCACGCAACCCGTTCGTTAAAAGTTTTTGATGATGCCATTTAGATAAAAATTTCAAATTTTGGGATTAAGGTAAGGTCAAGGGGTACTTCTTTTTTGAAATATTTTCAACTTCCTGTCACTACCGGTTTAACCGGAAGTTGGTATCAATTTGCTTATTTTAAATGGAACACCCTGTATTTTATGATATTTTTGGATTCTACGGAGAAATGTAATGCTATTTTATGTAGCATGTTCTATACCTAGATTCAGGCCTTCTTAAGATATTTGACCTTGAACCGAAAATGAGCCTTCGGGGTACCAAATTTTAAAATCTCATATTTTTGTAAGTTTTGAACATATGATTTTCATATTTTGCAGACGATCGGTAAATAATCTTAGGTTTCTATTTTTTTTATTGAATTTGTCTATTTTTATACAGGGTGTCCTAAATTCAGCGGCAAACATTCACATTTTCAAAGCCGCTTTGAGTCAATCAATGCGTCTTGTAGTAGAATAGAAAGACGCATTACCAATTTGATCAACACATCCAGTCTACCACCAGCGGAAAAAAAAATCATTAAAACCAAGCAGCTCCTAGATTCCCAGGTTCTATGGTCGTCCGAAGATACACAAGGACAACGTACCACTTCGACCGATCGTCAGTGCAATAGCCTCGCCCACATACAAACTACGTAAATATCTTTCAAATTTTCTTAATCCATTTACTGGAAAAAGAGATTCTTTTATTAAAAACTCTGCACATTTCGTGGAAAAACTTAAGACAATCCAGTTGGATCCCGAAGATATTTTGGTCAGTTTCGATGTAGAATCACTTTACACAAATGTTCCTGTCAACGACTCATTTCCATTATATCAGACATACTGGATAATAATAATAATCTTGATAAGAACTTAATAGACCTAGTGGAAGCTTGTCTTACATCTACTTATTTAATTTTTCAAGGAACTTTTTATAAACAAACTTCAGGGGCAGCTATGGGATCTCCTCTATCACCTGTGGTAGCAAATATCTTTATGGAGGCCTTTGAGGATATTGCTCTAACATTCGTTCCACTAAAACCGAAGCACTGGTTTAGATATGTAGATGATACTTTTGTTGTTTGGCCTCATGGACAGGATAATCTCCTCACATTTCTGGACCAGCTTAATCAGCAACATCATAATATCAAGTTCACGATGGAAATTGAATCTAGTGGAACAATTCCCTTTCTAGATGTATATGTTCAAAGGAAGGAAAATGGTACCTTAGGACATTCTGTGTATAGAAAACCGACGCATACAAATAGATACTTAAATGCAAATTCTCATCACCATCTAGCACAAAAGAAATCGGTTATTAACTCACTAGTATTCAGAGCTATTTCGATTCCTGATCAAGATTCTTTAACATCGGAAACATTGAAACTGACCGAAGCTCTCAGAGGGAATGGTTATTGCACTGAAGATATTAGGCGTTCATTTAAAAGATATAGTAATCCAACTCCACAAAAGGAGAATGATAAAGAGCCACCAGTGTTGTTCTTCCCTACATACATGGCACTACAGACAAAATAGGACGATTACTTCGGCGGTCCAACATACGTACAATCTTCAATACACATAAGAAGATTGGACAATGCTTGCGATCGCCGCAAGATATTGTACCTTTCCAAACAGAAGGAGTATATAAAATTCCTTGCTCTTGTGGAGAAGCGTATGTTGGAGAAACAGGACGCACAATATCAACTAGACTTAAAGAACATGAATGATGTATTAAAAAGAAACAACTTGTTCAATTTGCTGTAGCTGAACACCAGCATAACACTGGCCATTTGATAAATGTAAAAGAAACCAAGGTTCTAGCATCGGTTCCAGGTTTTTATAAACGAAAAGTTAGAGAATCTATTGAAATATACAAAAAATTTCAATACAGATATGGGCTACGGTCTACATCACACGTGGAAACGGATCTTAACACAGGGTCACGGTTGGTCAAGCACAAGTCGGGTATAAAAGCCCGCCTGAATCTCTTCGAGCTCATTCAGTGTTCAGATCTCGTGGATTAAAGATCCCTGAAGATGTCTCGTGCAATCGAAGGCGAAACGTCGGATAGTAATTCCAATTTGACACGGTCTAATCCCAAGAACCATGATTTCTTAAATGGATTATGTTTTTTTATTGGATCTTAACCCCCCTATAATATACTACTGTAACGTAATAACAAGAGAATCGTTAACGAAAACCAGTTAGAAACTGGGAAATATCTGCAGACCAACGAAACGAAGGAGGTACAGACTGATACTATGGTTTTCGATTTAAGATGGCGAAACCAAATGGCGGCCGAATAAAATTTTTAAAAAATTAATGTTAAGAAGTCTAGTTGAAAGAAAATTAGAAATGAAAATGGGAGAAATTGGTACGAATTCAACAGGGCGTAGTAAAATGGCGGTATGTGTTAGTGTAAAAACTACTAATTGAAATTATTGTAAATTATGCCCAAAAGTCAAGTGTGGCATAAAAAGAAAGAAAGTGGTAAAATATGGGTAGGAATCCAATATGATGGAACAAAATGGCGCCCAATAAAAATGTAAATACAGTATATATGACGCATATATACTGTGACTATGTACTGAACTAAATTGGGTCACACTTCGCTATTCCTAACAAATGGAAAAAAATCATAACTAGGGAAGTTCCGGGTAAAGCAAATTTACCGATATTTAGCTTTTGTGACTTTTGTCTGAATGTGATAAACAAATAACATTTTGCTATCAAAATATATACCTATATCTTTTACCCTTGCAAGTGGTATGTTATTGATTGTATATTTCTAGAGAATGTTATTGTGTGACATTTCCTTGAGATTGAAATATAGACAATTTCGCTGACAGTAGGAAAAAAGATTGTTTAGGTCAAGGGTCTTCAACCTTATTGTAGCGCAAGGGCCAAAAATCGATTTCACAACATCCGAAGGGCCACAATGGTTCACGTCACTTTACCACCATATCAATAAAATAAAAAACATATAGTTTCAAAGTGTAATTATCTTTTTTGGTTAAAAAGTTCAATCAATCAAAGCGACATTGTTTATTTTTGACAAGTGTGTCGATACTTGCTTTTATTTTCTAGTTGCAATCCGCAATCTTCCCTCCTAATGTGCGTCTGTAACTTTGGACCTTGTTTTAGACTTCACATTCTTCATACGAGGAAACAGCTGCTCGCACACATATGTGCTCCCAAACAGAGACATCATTTTCTGGGCATGTTTTCGGATTTCAGGAAACGACTTTTGATCGACATATTTTGATTAAAAATTAAGAAGACCAATGTCGAATTTGTCTTTCAGTTCCAAATTATACTGCAAATCAATAAGGTCCATCTGACAATTTTCAGGCATGTCTTCAACGGATACACTGAATGGTCGGTTAAAGGGATTGATGTAATTTTCATTATCTCTAAAGTCAGAAAACCTTGATCGGAACTCTTTTTTGAGTAAATCTAGTGCTGCGACATATTTTGCTTTGGTTTCCATGAAGGAGGCGATTTCCTTCTTGAGTTCAAAAACGTGTTTTAGCATTTTTCCTCTGCTCAACCAACGAACACCAGAAAATAATGTCACATCACCATACTCGGCATTAATTTCGTGTAAAAAATTTTGGAATTCTCTCTGGTTGAGGTCGCATGATTTAATGAAGTTCACAGTTTTTACGATCATTTTCACCACCTCATCAATATTTGTGGATTTTGCACAAATATTTTGTTGATGAACGACACAATGGTAATGCGTCAAAGGAAGATCTTTCTGCTGTTTTTTCATTAAACCCACGAGCCCTTCATTTTTTCCTACCATGGATAGTGCACCGTCTGTTATAACTGCAGAAAGGTTTGTCAATTCTAAATTATATCGTTTCAGTACTGTCATCAAACACTTGTAAATATCACATCCTTTTGTAATTTATTTAATCGGAAAAAGGGCAGCCATCTCTTCAGTGATTGCAAAATTATTATTAATGCCCCGAATAAACATAGCTAATTGAGCGGTATCGGTTGAATCTGTGCTTTCGTCGAGCGCAATAAAATAGTATACGATTCTTCTGGCGACAGTAATACCGGACAAACTAATGTTTTTGAGACAGACACAATTTTATTTATTATTATTATTTTATTACACCATCAGTTTTGATTTCAAAGGTATTTTTTCGTGTATAATGTAGCTAACCTTTACGCTTGCTTCATTTTCAATGTTCTGCTTTTGAAAACTATCTTGCTGTCGTTGAAGCTGACTTTTTAGAGATCTCACTTTATCTTGCCCTAATTGCCCTTTGAATGTCTCAAACTTTGTGGCAGGCTTTCTATCGTAATGTCTTTTTAAGTTGTATTCTTTCAACGCTAAAAGGGATTCTTCACACCAAACAGACGGGGTTTTGATTAACACTAAAGAACAAGTACAACTCAGTCCACTTTTCTTGAAATATGCGCTTTTCTTCACTACTTTTTCATTTTTTACCCGAAGTAGAAGCCATTTATAATGTCAAGGTAGAAGAAACGAGTTTAATTCTCCGATAAAAATGTCCACGACCAAACTAAGCTCGCGCGACTGCACGCCACAATACAGTATCCGCCTTACACGCGTCAAAATACACTATAATCAATTATCGCACCAGGTAGCAACTTCACTGCTAGTTGGCACTCTTTCGTTTGTATCGCTTCGTTCGCTCTTGAAATTAGAACTGGCCGCTACCGTGTGATACCGGTTTTATAAAGGCCGAGCACGTCAACTTTGAATCTCTTGTCTTCGACCAGCTACTACACTGGATTAGTAGGTCCCTCTATTAGTGATAATTTCTAAAATCGTTAAAAAGATTCGATAGACATGCAACGCCATCTAGTGGCCTTGTGTATAGTCGTGATCGCGAGTTCACAGAGTGGATCTTTTTTAACTAGGTGGCGTCCTCGGACTGTCATCCTGGGGTGCGGCGCGATACAATATTTTCTTTAGCCTCTGGGAGCCGCAAGAAATTAGCATGAAGCCCGAGGGCCGCAGGTTCAAGACCCTTGTTTTAGGTCATGCTGTATGAGCGACGTATCAGATGAGTTAGCAATCTATGAAAATTCTTTAGGTCGTCATCGTACAATAAGAAATGCGAAAATTTAAAACAATTGGCAGTATCATTAATGTAAATATTAAATAAGAGGGGAGATCCCTGAGGCACTCCTAAACTAATCTCTGTCGAAGCTGACACAAACATACCAATTTTAGAGGCTTGGGTTCTTTTATTAATATAAGAAGACAACCACCGACCCCAGCAAGTTTGCTTAAGAATATTGTGATCAATTTTGTCAAACGCCTTGCTGAAGCCGGTGCAGACGGCGTACACCTTAAAGCCCTCGTTCATGTTACCCAACAAGCAATATGTCAGGTGGTCCCTGTGGATTCTGGGTGCTTATATTAGTCGTGTGCGCGACCTTAGGTGCCTAGTCCTACACACTTATTTTCGATCCTATTTTTTTAATATCATACCCTTGACGGCCATTTTTGATTAACCAACGTCCGCTAGTCCGATACATCTGGTTACAAAAGTAGATACAGATCACAGAAACTGCCTGGGAAGATACCTTCAACCACGTTTATATTGTCTTCGATTTTTCAATAACTCAGGCAAGTTCTCGTTGAAAAACACAGTTTTCTTCTCACGAGAGAGTTCTCTGAACACATACACTTATACTCGTAAGTTTAAAATATAGAATTTTAACGCCGAAATGCACAACATAAATCGAAGCGATAAAAAACGTCAGAGAAATATTTGCTTTAAACAAACCAATACTCAGACGTGACATCTATCAAAACTGACACGCCATATATCTCTGTAAATCTTATTATCATCCTAGGCCAAGGCCACCTATTATTTTGCGTCGGACCTATCGATTTTTGACCGATATGTGCACTCTGAACTGAATAATTTCGATCACTATTCGCAGTAAGCAGCAAAATAAGGTTAAAATTGGAATTTAAATTATCAACTTTAAAAAATTGCAATAATTTAACCGCTGAAGTTGGAAGAAAGATCTTGTTTCGTAAAAAAAATACCCTACGGGTTTAGATATATAAGTTTCCTTGTATTGCAGGATGATGTTAAAAAATTTACCCATTCTTGGGAACTTTGATGCAAACTTCACCTCGTTAGTGCACCTCCAGTATATAACCCAGAACCCTTCCTAAATAAACCAGATGCCTACTTTTTTTTATAAAAAATAAAAAGTTTTTCTTAAAAATATATATTTAGGGTTTGGTTCTGCTAGACATTTTCTATACAAAACGTCTCTTGGAAAATTTCGATAAGATCGCCCACTTAGAGATATAAACGCCCCAAAACACCTTTTTTTCGAACTAAAAAAAATCGTAAAATCATCAAACGAAATCGAAACTCAACCAAAAACAATAAAAGAACAAATTATTAAACTTCTTTACTTTTCCATGACAATGAAAGAGGACATCGAAATGTTAAATGTCGTTTTGATGAACAGTGCCTTTCCTTCACGCAATTCTATTCATAAAATATGCATCACTTAGTTACGACTTAAGAACCGTGCGTATTTACCATTCCCATTGTTGAATGTTACTTTGTTGCTCAAATATAATGCCGAATTTTCAATAAGCTTGTGCCGATTTGTTTATTTTATTTCAAGTACCTCGCGCCCATTAAATATTTATTTTTCAGTTTTACTTGTAGTCTTAAATGCCACTGCATCATTTTAGCCGTGACTCACAGAAGAACGAGCTCATAATTATTGCAATGTTCCTCACTGTATTTTTTCGTACAAATGAGAATGCATTAGGCTGAATATTGCAAGAGCTGTTAACTGTTGTTTATAAAAGCAGTCTGTTAGAGTTTAGCATAACAATGTTAATTTTGCCTTTTACTTTTTTTTTTTTGGGAAACGGTAATTTGAATGATGAAGTTTGTTTGCAAACATATCATTCATTAATTTTTCCTTTTAAAACACAAATGGCAGTGCTAGGTAGGATCGTGTTTTGAAGGTAGGAATCGAATAATTTTATTTGTTCAAAGGAAATATGTATATATATATATATATATATATATATATATATATATATATATATATATATATATATATATATATATATATATATATATATATATATATTTTGTTAATTATTTTCTTGGGCATAGGTTAACAATTAGCAAAACTACAATTTAATCGACGTTTCGCTCATTATATTGAGCTTTTTCAAGATATTTTATTTTCTTGGAAACATGTTATGTGTACGACTGTTTTGCGATTGCAATAGGAGGCCAAGATATTGGATCATTTAAAGAAATTATTCTTTCGTCAAACCGCTCTCTTAAGAAGTTCCTGACTTGAATGGTATTGTGAGCCGGACATCTGTCTTGTTGAAACTAAGTTCTTCCTAATTCATCTTCGTTAGAATAGCTCGTAAGGCTGGTACAACCTGGTTTCGCAAAAGCTCTAGGTACCTCTGCCCGTTTAGGTTGTAGTCAAACAAAAATGGTCCAATAAGTCGATTTCCTGAAATGATTAATAATTTATAAATATGTGCCCAACAGTCAAGGGCGGCAGGGTCGGCCGGGTGGTACTAGAAACTATAAATGATAAAGGGAAAATTATCTTTATCAAAAAGTAGATATATCTTTCCAAAAATAATTATCCAAACATCCCGTAATAAATGAGCTTGTATACAGTTGAAACCTATTCAGCTTTATTATGAAAAAGAAAAACATATTTGGTTAGCGGGAAGTAATAGCTGTAATAAATTATTTTGTTGGTATTGCATATTAATTTCGGAAATACTAAATCAATTTATTTCAGTGATATAATAATCTTAAAGAAGTACACCGTGCCTTAATAAAATATAAAATATCAAAAGAACCAACCCCTTGCGCTTTAAAATTTAAATTATTCGGAAATACAGCTGAACGCCTTTCTATAAATCATAATGAAAATCGAAAAGTAATTTTACATTTGATTAATATGGTATTTTTTCATAACGCAAGAACTAGGCTTCCCGGGTAATAATAAATCATTAAATTCAGACAATTCTATTTTTATAGGTTCTTCGAAACTACAGAACAAAATGAATGATGCGCTAGGGTTTTCGTTGATAGCTTGTAAAATGTTTCTGTCTCGATTTTCATTGTTATTACTGTATCCAATTCTAGGTTGTTCGAAGGCACCATGGTTAATTAAATAACTACGATTTTCCTGAATTGGGTTTTATGAGGCTGCCGTCGCACACTGGTCGATTTTTACGGAAACATGGTAAAAAATAGAAACATTAAAAATGTTACTGAGAACAGAGAGAACTTATTTAATAATGATAGTTACACTTATTTAAAATAGTTTTTACTGGATATGATAATGTTTGGAGGAGTATCTTGGACCCCTGGGACTACAAAGACCATTTAGTGAACGTAAAAAATAAAGAGCAAATTTTGAAATGTATTTCCACCCTTAGTTTTAAGTAGCTGTTCTAGTAAATCATTACCTCTTTGTTTATAGTCATTTACGCTTATGTATATTATTTGGGATTATAAAAAATTGTTAAAATCCACATTTATATACAGGGTGTACTCACAAGATCATTACTAAAAACATAAATTAAATATACTTACTGTCTAGTTATGTGTAAAATTGTGCAAAATTGATAAGATCCAAATCTAGAGAGTGTCGTCACAAAATAAGAATTATTAGTATAAAACAAAAATTTAAAATTACTTATGTCTAGTTATGCCTATTTCCAAAATAAAACATAAATTCTTAAACGATAAATTATGTCATCATTATACATGTGAAAATTATGTAAAATTTTAAATATCCAAATTTACAGGGTATAGTCACAGAATAAGTATTAAAAATATACAATAAAAATACCTACTTAGTTATGTCTCGTTGTACTTCTTGTTGTTGTATTTCTAAAATAAAACTTTAACTCCTAAACATTAGATTTTTCAGCATTGTGTATGTATATTTAAAGTAAATATTATAGAAAATATCATTGTATCGTAGAATTGAATATGTGAATATATAATATTTATTGGGTTCTTTATTTTGGATTGTTTGAACTATCATTCACTATTAGAGGCCTAAGTAATTCCAGTGCCTCAGGAAAGAATGTCTTAATCTTTTTTTGTGCTAGTGCTCTTAAACTCAGTATAAAAGGATCCGAGGAGAAAAAAAGTCGATTTATTACATCTTTTAAACTATCAGTTCTCGAAGTCTTCCGGGAAAAATCCTTCCTATATTTTTTTATGTCTTTATTCCGGGCTTCTTGTGCCTCCTTGGATAATTGCCTTATTGGAATAAGCGAGTTAATTATGCCTGATCCGTGAATCAAAACCTTATGCACGGTAACAGGCATAACATACCAGGGATACAAAGATACAAAAAGTTTTGCTGTTTTGCTGTTTGTAGTGAATATTTTTTTAATTCATCTATATTAATATCAAATCCTGATGACAGAGTTTGCAATAACACATGAAATATTGTAATTATATTAAAATAAATTTTAGTTATTTCTACATCCTCAAAAAATCTCCACGCTGTGTTTCCATTATTGGAACTACCGAAACCTGGCTTCGGTTTGTCTACAATTAGCCCCATCTGAAAACGAAGTTGTTCCTGAATATGTTTCTTTGATTCTAAAACTTTTAACTTATCTTCCGCACCTCTAGCTTGCCACTTGGAAATGTTCGTTTTATAAGCTAAATGTAAAAGACATTCAAAACGTGTCCAGGCGTGTAATGTTGAGAGTCCATATTTCAAATTATTGTCAGCAGTCGATCTTTGAATAACAGCATCAATATTATTGATGTCCCTGGATGTGACCCCACAAATATATGAGTTGAACTATTTGATGTCAGAGCATTGCAAACTTTGTCGTCAATCATTGTGAGATATAGTTCAAAATGTACCGTTATTCTTTTATTATTAAGAATATACTTAAAAGGAACAACTTTGTTTATTTGATCATCCATATTTTTCTTTTCCTGCATAGTCATTTCTATTGTTTCGTGGGCGAATTGTAAGTTAAGTGGCCTAAAAAATTGAGGAGATGAAGATCTTGGATTTTGCCAGATGATGAACTCAAAGTTTCTGGGCTCGTTGCATACCAGTTTAATAGGCACTAAAGATATTATATTCATTACAAATTTTTTTTCTCTACGTTTTTGGACTTTTTGACAAATTAGTTGGACACCCTGTACAGAGGTATTTGGCTTAATTTCGTTTTCAACATTGATTTATTCTATTTAACAAACAAATACAGTGAGACATTCTATAACTAATGATAAATCTTGCATGACATCATTTAAACACACTACATATTAATGCAAAGTTCGATTTTTAGACCCAAGCCGCAATTTAATTTTAAATTTTATAGAAAAACCTGCAAATATCTGCAAAATTTTGTTTTTGGATACTTACGATAAGTAATCATAGAAGTTAAAAAATTATATTAGAAACCGGGATCTGAGGCGGAACATAAACAAAAAGCTTTCTATAATATAGGTTCCTTAAAAAAAAGTGTGCAAAATTTGCCTTTAAAGACATTGAGATTTTGGACTTAAGTTTCCACTACTATCCTACTTATATCTAAAACTTATACATATTTTGTAACTACATACCTTAAGATTTAACATCCACCGAAAATAAGTATCGATCCAGGTAATAACTTTTTTGTAGCAACTATTAAAATTTACACTTTTTTCAGATTATAGTCTTACAAAGCATTACCTGCTGACATATTTCTGTTTTGACGTCTGCTGTCAGTGAACGACAAATGCTGGAAAGAATTTTTTCACAGCCAACTTGTTGTTTGCAATATTGACTTTAAATTTAGGACATTTTTGGTCATGTTGAGATAAATAAATTTTATGCATTTATGCCGTGATTCCAGGCAAATCGACCAGTGTGGCGTCGTTCGGGGTACATCTCCAAATACCTTGCTGAGGTAACGTCGGCGTTTCTGTATGATTTAAAGTACAGAGCTAAAAGGTCAACCTTTTCTTGATTTGAATACAGAGTGCCGGCCATTTTCTATAGGTTTTGACAATTTATGTGTCAGATTTATGATTTTATAGGGATAAAAGCATACCTATTACTTATTAAAACACAGTTTTGATACTTTAAACTATTTAACTTAACGTCGAAGTCAAAATCCAATTGAATTTTGTTACAGATAAATCATGGCCTCCTTAGAAAAGCATTGAGAGCTAACATTACTTTAAATCATGGCCTCCCTAGAAAAAACTGAAACCTAACTTTACGAAGTGTAATATTTCGATGATACTAAAATCTTTAATGCACTTGTGAGATATCACTAGACTGATGGCGGCCAGCAGAAAAAAAGAAAGTTGAGGCGGGTTGCGGGTTAACAAAAATTAGTGAAGACGTGTCGTATACGCCATCTTATTTCTCTTAAAAATGTGTCCGAATAATGTCACATTTTGGCAGCTGCCAAATTTACCGTTCTGGATATACTGGCCAAAAACGAAATCCGCCATTTTCGGTTTTTCCCCGATATTTCCAAAAACAATTGATCGATCGTAAATCTGAAGCCGGATATCGAATGCAATAAGTTTCCTCTAAAACTTTCCCTATTTAACCTTTGCTGTAGGTATAATAGGAGCCGAGATCCCTGTATAGAGAAGCGAATCTGGGACACACTGTATATATATATATATATATATATATATATATATATATATATATATAAATACAGTGTGGTCATTTAAGTGTGCAACATATGGAAATTTTTTTATTAACTACACTATCAAAATAAAAATATTGCCAAAAGTTGGTGCATCCTCGATAATCATATAAAGTGTTCTTAGAATGGTTGCAAGTCAAACAGCATACGGGGTAGGTCAAAAAATATTAAAATCATCCAAGAGTAAAGTACCCTTATTTCGGAAGATTCAGCAAAATGTTATTAAGAAAAGTTGTTTAATATCAAAAGTTATGTCCGGATATCAAAACATAGCCTCCTGAGAAAAAAAATTTTTTTTTGGAAAAAATCAAATATTTTTTTGAAAAATTGATTTTTTTGATAATTATCACAAACACTTTCATCGTTTAATCAAAATCAGATCAGTTTCGCATAACTTCTTTCAAATTTAAGTATACTAGTGAAATTAACTTGGATTTTTAATTTTTTAGGTAATCACAAACTTGAGGTTTGTTGCAACAATATTAAACACAATTTGGAAATTTCGCCAATATTTTTTTTTAACAAGATGAAGTATTTCTGAAGAAAATATGTACGTTAAAAAACTTTCATTAGAAGAGCAAAATTTTTCTTTATTATATTTATTAAAGAACTGTACACATAATTGACAAACTGGAAATCCTTGAAAAAAACAAATGAGGGTTAAAAGTGAATTAATGTGAATTAATATTAACAAAAAATCAAACGCACCGAGATCTAATTGAATGTGATACCACTAGTTTTACCAAAAATGTTTTAACTTAACAATTAACAAATCAGCATGAAGTAAAAAAACATTTAAGGAAGTATATAAAAAAATGAAAATTATCAAATTTAAGTATACTTGTGAAATGAACTTGGATTTTTAATTTTTTAGGGAATCACAAACTTCAGGTTTTTTGCAACGATATTAAACACAACTTGGAAATTTCGCCAATATTCTTTTTAGAGATGAGACATTTGTGAAGAAAATATGCTCATTAAAAAACTTTCATTTGAAATGCAAAAAATAAAATTGTTATTAAATAACTGTAATTGACAAACCTGAAATCCGATACTAAGATAATCGCGGATACCCATGGAAAAAACAAATGAGGATTAGAAGTAAAAATTATGACAGTTCCGTGGCGTTAATATTTCATTCTAGAAGAAATATTATATTATTACATTATACAATTAACGCTAGTCGTGAAGGTATAATTAGTTTTGATATGTGGGGATAATTATGAAACAGCTCGTGGCCAAGCAGATATTTTCAATGAACGACATCCAGACAAACAAGTTCACTGCTCTACTAACAGACATGATCTTTAGACTATAAATATAAAAATGAACGTGCCAAAACTGTTTGTACTGAAGGAAATCAAATAGCGGTACTTCAGTGAGTTTTTGAAAACCCTAGAAGATCCACCCAGGAAATTTCTGCTTATACGGGTATTAAGAGCATTCTCAAGAAAAACAAGTTTCATGCTTATAGGCCAATGTTTATTTGCACGTTTCAAAAACGAGACTATGACATCCGCTATGATTTCTGGATATGGATTCAAGGACAAATAGAAGATCAGCGTGATTTCGTAATCCACATTCACAACAAATAGCACTGTTTTTTCCCAAAATTGTAGGTGGTGGTCGGACGCAAATCCAAATTTTGTTATTAACAATATAAATCAGTATTGCCAAAAAAAATGTGTGGTGCGGTATTATCAACGAAAAATTATTGGGTCCGTTTTTTTTTTCACCGAAACCTAACTGGGGATACCTATTTACAGTTTTTGAAAAACGAAATATCGGATTTTTTGGACAATATAAGTTTACAAGAACGGTATAAATTATGGTTTGTACATGATGGATGTCCCGATCATTCTACTAGAAATATTTCTAAATGGTTAAATGGGAAATTTGGTACTGAATGGTTAGGAGGAAATACCGATCCACGGTGGCCTCCTCGTTTCCCAGATCTTACCCCATTAGATTTTCTTTATGGGGATACTTGAAGCAAAAAGTTTATAAGGATCGATCATTTAATAATGTTAAGGAACTTAAAAATTCGATTCGTTTCCATTGCAGAAATATTCCAGCAAATATCTTGCGATCTACTTTTAGTGAATTTTATGACCGGACAATTAGATGCATTGAACGAGAAGGTGGGCACACAGAAACGTTTAGATAATTTTCGTTTTTTTATGTACAGGGTGGTTCGCTTAAGAAGCTTCTATACTTTATCTCAATAAATAAGACACTGAGAAAAAAAACTTAAATACAAAGAGTATTTGACCCTAAATATATTTTTTATTTATAATATTTTTATGTATACAGGGTGTTCCATTGTGCCAGGACAGTAACCAACTTTTTTCTTTTTGATGAAATGGTATGAATATTTTTAGAAATTCTAATTCTACGCTTGATTTTGAGTATTTTTTGTCTTCACATAGCATACGAAATTTTGAGTAGTTTTTGAGAAAAATTAACTTTTCTAATTTTTTTCAGAAAAACAGGTTTTTGGAAAAATGTGATTTTTTCACACTTGAAGACTAAAATTGTGAATTTTGGGGAGTGGTTAATATTTAATACTCTGACCTATCAAGAGCGAAAATCCATTAAACAGGGTGGTTACAAATGATTATCAAAAAAACATTTTTTGTAACTAAAAAAACTTAATTTTTTTAAATGTAACACCCTGTATTTAGCACTTTTATTGTGTTTAGGATTTAATTCTGCATCATTCCATATATATATATATATATATATATATATATATATATATATATATATATATATATATATATATATATATATATATTCCAAAAATTAGTAGTTTAGAAGTTATGACCAATTTTCTATAATAATTCAGGTATTAAAAAAGGGCTTGTTTATCAACAACTGTAGTGCCTCTTACAAATTGTTTGAATCAACAGTTTCCATTTTAGATTGGTCGGTACGGGACCATAGATTGGCCAGCGAGGAGCCCCGGCTTAACACCCCTGGATTTTTTTATGGGGCAACCTAAAAAACGAGGTGTATAAAAATAGGTGTAATACTGTTCAAGATTTAAAAAGGAGAATTAGGCAAGAGGTAGAAAGACTTAATGCAACAGACGCGGTTAGAAATGTTATTGCGAGAATTGAAACCATGTATACTACTTATATTGCCAAAGACGGGGGTTATGTCGAAAATGTTTTGTAATAAGTAATTAGTTACTTTCTTTCTTGCATTACTTGTTGATTTAATGTTAAATTTAATTATAATGTTAAAGAAAACTTAGAATAGGATATTATTTAGGTTTAGTTAGATTTTTAACAAAAATGCTCTGGAAGAAATCTGTGGAACATACGAAGAAATTAATGTGGGATTGGTGGAATCGAGAGCGAGTTCTAGATGTCGAAATAGTACCAATGATCACTCGCCATTTGAGGACGACTCGGAAGATGAGGACTTTTCCTGATGACAATTCTGATGCTATTGTGGATAACTGCATGAAATTTGATACACGTCTTCTATGCATTAAGGAGCATACGGATTTACCCAGGTTAATTACATATGCACGCGACTAGTCGAAATTTCAAAAATTGATTGTTAATAAAAAATGCCCTTTTATGCATAAAAGACACACACAATTTCACACAGTTATTTATCTATAATAGCATCAGAATTAGGATTTAAAAAAATGTTTTTTTAAAACCCTGTATCTCTAAAGTGGAGACTTTTAGGTTCATATTAAACTTTTTTCTTAAAAAGGTCCAAGAATCACCCCCTTTAATATTAGCACGCAATTAGTGAACACCCTGTATAGTACTTCACAATGACGCCCCCTGTACAAAATAATATGACAGATGGAGACAAACGGTTACTTTTGGCATACCCGAATAGTCCAATAGTCGAACTGCATAAGTTAAAATTTTGATAAATCTTGTTCACTGGATTCAGTGCTGGCTCTCCTACTATAACTACATTGATGTGTTAATTTTGGAAAAATATGAGTTCTGTAGTTTTTCAAAGCTACTTTATGAACAATTTTACAAAATATATGAAAAAAAACTAAGTAATTTTTGAGGTTGACGGCTGTGATTCTAATGGTTCGATTTCTTCTAAATCGTTGTCTTCCTCTGAAAATGATGAGGTTTCGTCGTCACTACTTGAAGATCCCAGTGTGATAACTAGATCATCAATAAATAGAATAGGATATTATTTAGGTTTAGTTAGGTTTTTAACAAAAACACCCTGGAAGAAATCTGTGGAACATACGAAGAAATTAATGTGGGATTGGTGGAATCGAGAACGAGTTCTAGATGTCGAAATAGTACCAATGATCACTCGCCATTTGAGGACGACTCACTTTTCCTGATGACAATTCTGATGCTATTGTGGATAACTGCATGAAATTTGATACACGTCTTCTATGCATTAAGGAGCATACGGATTTACCCAGGTTAATTACATATGCACGCGACTAGTCGAAATTTCAAAAATTGATTGTTAATAAAAAATGCCCTTTTATGCATAAAAGACACACACAATTTCACACAGTTATTTATCTATAATAGAATCAGAAGTAGGATTTTAAAAAATCTCCAAAGTTGAGACTTTTAGGTTCATATTAAACTTATTTCTTAAAAAGCTCCAAGAATCACCCCCCTTTAATATTAGCATGCAATTAGTGAACGCCCTGTATAGTACTTCACAATGACGCCCCATGTACAAAATAATATGACAGATGGAGACAAACGGTTACTTTTGGCATACCCGAATAGTCCAATAGTCGAACTGCATAAGTTAAAATTTTGATAAATGTTGTTCACTGGATTCAGTGCTGGCTCTCCTACTATAACTACATTGATGTGTTAATTTTGGAAAAATATGAGTTCTGTAGTTTTTCAAAGCTACTTTATGAACAATTTTACAAATTATATGAAAAAAAACTAAGTAATTTTTGAGGTTGACGGCTGTGAATCTAATGGTTCGATTTCTTCTAAATCGTTGTCTTCCTCTGAAAATAATGAGGTTTCGTCGTCACTACTTGAAGATCCCAGTGTGATAACTAGATCATCAATAACCGTTTCAATTTTGCCATCTACTTCCCATCTTTTTCCCAGCATTTATCTTCAATATAACGAACATGTTTAACATACGATTTCCAATTTTCAGCCGATATTGAGTCAGTCGCTTCTAATGTTATTTTATTTAAATCTTTAATTGAAAGTTCACCGGTGTTGCGCTCTCGAATATATTTTTTCCTGCCCATGCAAGTTCAATAGGGTTGAGGTCGCACATGTATGGAGGCAGCCTTAAAGGTGTATGACCGAGGTTACGTAAAAAACCGTCAATTTTATACTTTTTTTCTATAGGCTTGTTGGCTGATATTATTTCATATAATTGATATTTTCTCCATGTTGGATCACATACAAGATTATTCGATTTAAGTCACGATATCATATGAGCGTCTGTAGAGTATTTAGTTGGAACTTTATCTTCTATGTGAGAATGATAAGACGCATTATCCATTACCACGACTGATTTGGGAGGAATGTTAGGTAGAAGCTTCTCGACCAATCACTTTTCAAAATTATCTCTATTCTAGTCTACAGTTGTTAGTCCCGAGCGTAAAACTAAAGCAGCACCTGGAACAAATCCAGCTTCTGAACAAGCATGAACTATAATAAAGCGACTTCTAGCTTTTGCCAGCATTTGTTCACTGTCATATCATTATCTACCCAGGTTTCGTCTAGATACACAATATTGCGCCCTTCTTGTCTATATTGCCTTACAGTTGATAGATATTTCACCCGCCAGTGAAAAATATTTGGTCTCTCAATGAGCAATTTTCGTCTATTTTGGCACTTGCGCCAAACAAAACCATTTGATCGTAAAAGCCGATTTAATGTTTTATACCCGTACGGAAAATCTATTTTGTTCTTTACAGTACGAAGTAGGGGTTTGCAGGTCGGAACCTTCTTCAAGTTTATATAAAAATCCTCTATTGTTCATCGAATTACTTGAAAATCACCATCGTCAATTTTATCTTTGTATGATAATAGGGGTCTTTTTTTACCAGGAGATTTTAAAGGTGAAGTAGAACATGAGGGATCATTATGTCGATTTTAAATTGGAATAGTCAAACTATTATTTTCAGCTTCTCTAGTACAGGCCTCTATAACGCCGGCAATAACTTCACGTGCACCGCTTCGAATTGTTTTTCCTCTTTTGCTCGCCATCGTTACTTCGAAATAATAATTTAAATTCAACAAACGCATTTACAAAGAAATAAAAAAGATGCTCGAAATGTATAGGCGCCACTGGAAATAGCTAAAACCTTCTAGCGGCAAGTGCATGGAGACTCTAGGCACATCCCAATTACAAGTGGACCAGTGCGAAATTTATTAAATCCTCGATTAAATTGTCGTACCGCTTAGCTGGCGCACTTTATAGGTGAAAGGGCAAACTATTACAACAAATAAAATAACATAAAATTTATTTGCGTACACAAATTTCACTTTTCTGCTTGCTTAAGACTATGAACCTTGATTTTAAGGACCGCCCGGTTTTCTTTCGTGTCCCTTTTATGTTCAAACGTTTTCCAAGTACCTAACGGTTTTTTAAATAAAATATATTATAATATTTAAGGGATGGTTTTACCCCATTGGACACATTGTATGAATTTTTTAAAAATCCTGAAATATGTAAAAAAATAAATTAAAAAACAAGTGTTCAAGCGTTTTTTCGAAAAACTAACCGGTTTTTAAATAAAAAATATTGTATTATTTAAGTGGTGGTTTCACCCCTTTGAACACCCTGGATGAATTTTTTATAAATTTATAAAGATATGTAAAAAATAAACTAAAAAAACACTTGAAAACTGGCCGTTTTTTAAATAAAAAATATTGTAATATTTAAGGGGTGGTTTCACCCTCTTGGAATTTGAGTTTTGAAAAATCCCTTCTTATCGAACCTCTTCACCCTAAAATCAACCTGTATGCTAAAATTCAGCCTTTTACCTCAAGCGGTTTGAGCTGGAGTGTGATGAGTGAGTCAGTCAACTAAGTCTTTTATATATTAAGTATAGATAGATAATGCAATATGTTATTATACAATAATGTTACATAATATGTAGTGGACCCTGTGATAATTTGTTAATCTTGACTTTTAGAATAAAACTAGTATATATAGGAGTAAAAATAAATGTTTTTATAAAAAAATAATAAAACCGTAAAGAAAATGCACTAAAAACTGAAAAATAATATTTTATTTCATCTGAAAAATTTTGGCGTTAAATTAATAGACAGTTAAGAGATTATACTCGTGGTATTAGATATCAAAACACTCAGTACAGCGATATATTTTTGTTATTACGTTATTAAGGATAAGTTTAGCGTCGACTTTACCGAGTAAAATTTTCAGTTTTAAATAAAATATTATTATTTACTTTTTAGGGCATTCTTTTGAAGCCGGTTTTATTTTTTTAACGCATATTATGTTTAAAATGTGTCATTTTAGACACACATTTATTTTCGGTACGTCGAGTTGGTTATATGCCGATATATTATATTTCTAACATTTTTGTAAATTGAGCATATTTTCCTGCTTAATTCTCGGAGAATTTCAGCACTGCAAATAATTTGCCTAGTAACACGCCAGACATAATGGGGCGACGCAGGTCCGAGATATTAGGAAAAAATCACAAAAAAACTATAAAAAAATTGCGTGTAAATAAACAAGCACGATCCGCGATTCGCGGCGGTAGTGGAGATTCGGAAAAAAGTTGGAACAGCGCGAGAATCGTAGCAGGCCAGTCTTCAATTCAATCGGCCGCGTGTTCTCTGCTCTGCAAGTCGCGGCTGTTGTACGCAGATCGCGGTGGGCTGTGATTTTGACGTGTGCCGGCCGGCTTTTCACGCGCGGAAAAGAATTTTTGAGTTTTTTTTGGGAGGTTTTTGACTGAGAGCCGTGGTTTGAGGGGCAGAGGGACGTTGCTAGTGCTCGGTGCAGACGTGGTTTTTTGGAATTTATCGGTTTGAGGTGAGTCTTCATTCAATTTTTTTCACTGTTAAGAATTTTTTAAACCATTTTAATTCTATAGAAAATGTTAAGGCGTTTTTGTTTTTGTTTCTAGTATGTAAAGGATGTCATTGGCCTATCTAAAGTGACTTTTTTTATAAATTAGATATCGACAATCAAAATCAATATCAGAACAATAGTGAAAAACTAAATGAAAACCAATAGGTATTCTAAAAGCTAAATAATTTACCAAATTTTTCCAGTTAATAAAAAATAAATAAATAAAATAAAAAGTATTTTTCTTTATCTGTTTTTTTGCTATTAAAAAAGAATGACATTTTTGTCAGTCTCAAAATTTGTTTTATATATTTTTTTTAAATCGAATTCGTTTTAGCTAAATCCATTATTTCCTTCTAATCAAGTGTCCGTTAATTGTAAGGTAATTTCCAAAAATGTAAAATTCCTAGATATTGACATAGGTCAGAGTCAAACAGGTACAACGATTTAGCAAATATTCAGTGCATTATGCTGAATTTATTTTAATAAAAATAATCTAATAATTATTAAATTTCGTACAAAAAAATTTTTTTTTGATGAATTATTTCTGGTAAGTAATTGAAATACATATAGATAAAAATACAAATATTACATTTAAATATTATCTATGCAAAACTAGATAAAAGGTAATCTACTAGTTGCCCAAAAGGTAGGATTTTGATTATTTTGAGTAATTAGTCTTCCAATCCTATCTTACGATTAATAGTTTTGATATGCTTTTTAAATGATTCATATTTGAGATTTTTTTATTTTATAAGATGATTTATAATTTTCTGTATTTAAATTATGAATATTATTTCGAAATGAAATTTTTTTAAACAGGTAATAAATATTTTTTATAAAGAAAAAAAGATAAGTGGATTTCGCGTCTGAATTTTAATTTAGTTAATTTAAATCTATTAAAAATTAGAGGTATATGATCATATTTTGAAAGACCAATTCCATACCTGATACCATTATTATCATGTAAAATTTGTAATTTATGTTTATCATTAAAACTGATGCTCTTATGATAAATTGTATAACAACGATCAAGGCCACTTAGAATTAAAGAATCAACAAGTTTTAGTTTAATATTAGTATTGAAAAAATTTTTGTTTCTAAAGTTATTTTACCAAGTTAAATATGTTAAGCTAAGGCGTTTTTGATTTTTTTCTAGAATATAATAGATGCAGTTTGCAGCCTTAGATTAAAAATAGGGAATAATTAAAAATATTAATAAAAAATGAAAAACCAAATAAAAAACAATATTCTAATATCTAAATAATTTTCCAAATTTTATTTTCCAGTAAAAGAAGAAACATTTAAAACTTAGTTTCATTTTGTTTTTTATATTTTTTCTTATATCTGATCAAGAAAAAAGTAATTTCTAAAAAAAAACATTTTGTTTTTCAATGCTCTCTGCTGTATCTATTCTATTTATTTAATTCAATAAAATAAAATAGTTGCTTCTTAATTTAGGTAGGTATATAAAATATCTCAGATGACATCCCCATGATCACAAAACACTTTTAAAAAAATTTAAAATTTTCATCCTTATATAGGAACGTACAATTATTAAATTTCGGGCAAGTTTCTAAAGTTAACTTACAAAGTGACAATGTTAGGACGTTTAAAATTATTCAAAATAATTAATGAATAATGGAAAACCAAATAAAAAACAATATTCTAATAGGTAAATAATTTACCAAACTTTATTTTCCAGTAAATGAAGAAAATTTTAAAACTTAGTTTTTTCATACCTGATAAAAAAGAAAAACATTTTTTCAATTTTAAAATTTGTTTTTTTTTAAGTCGAATTTGTTTCAGTTATGATCATTATTTGCTTCTGATCAAGTATTTGTCAATTTTATGATAATTTCTAGAGCCAGAGTCAGACAGCCAGGGCAACTTAGAAAACATTCAACGCTTCCTGCTGGATTTATTCTATTTATTTAGTTTTCCCGTATCTAGTTTTTCGCCATTAAAATAGAAAAATATTTTTTGTTTCAACTTCAATTTCAATTCAATTTCAATTTCTTTCTGATCAAGCATTCGTGAATTTTAAGATTCCAAAAATGTAAAATTTCTATACATATTGACGTCAGACAGGTAGAACAATTTAGCAATCATTCAATGCTTTCTGCTAGATTTATCCTATTTATTTAATTTAATAAAATAAAATAGTTGCTTTTAAATTTAGATACGTATATAAAATATATCTTAATCAAGATCCAGATTCTTACAATAAAATTGGTATGGACCGCTGAGGCGATATTTACCAGTCTCGGTATTTATAATAAGAAAAACTGCCATATTTGCTCTGATGAAAATTCACAAGTTGTCAAGCCGATTGTTTTTCAATGTCGATGTTTAATACAAGTTTGGTGCGACATTTTGGGACATAAGGTGTTAGGTCAGGTTTTTATCCGTGTCAACTTACATGGGTTAAGTTATCTCTAACTTTTGGAAAATCAAATTGAGCACTTTATAGTTGAACTACCATTTCAAACTCGGCAAAATATAATTTGACAAGACATCGCACCACTCCATAATAATGTGATAGAAAGAGACTTTCTTCAAAATAATTGGCCCTCGAACTGCCCAGATCTAACGCCCATAGACACATATTTGAAGGATTGAGTGAAAGAAATAATAATATTTAAGACATTCAGAGAAAAGTTGTTGATGAAATAGGAAATTGAAACGAAAATGAGTATGAAAGAATTATAAATGCAAACATCTATGTCATGACATTCGAAAAATAAACCTTTATCTCCAGGTAGCAGGAGGTATAAAAATCATAGTATCTCGTAATTCTAAAACCTTCCATATTTTCTACACAAAAAATATGCAGAATTTAATTAATACAAAATTCAAAAACATTAAAAATTATGGTAAATTAAATAAAAAAAAACAAAGCCCTTGATTTGCTTTTTGAGACACTCTGTATATATTAAAATATATGGAAAAGTAGATCAAATGAAAAAACTTTTGTCTAGAATATTTTTTTCAAATTTTTAACGGTTTATTTTTGTAGAGAGAAAAAACTAAAAATAAAAATGGGTGGCTAAATATAAATGATGACCCTGTGTATAGTGGAATTATGTACGGGAAAAGTTGTGGGTAAAGGCAAATTTACTGATTTTTTCTGTTCCGATTGGATCAATCCAAGCAAGCAGACACTTATGTTTTGTATAAAAAAAAATGGCAAAAACGATATTTTTCTACAAAAGTCATGCCATGCAAAATCTCAGTATTACCTTCATTTGTGATGCACCAACATGTTTATACTAAAAGTCCACTAGTGTGTTTCCACTAACTGTCAATATTTCAGAACGATTGAACTTATGTATATCTTAAAAATAAAAATTAATGCATGTTCCAGTTCTTTGATACACCCTGTATATTGGAAAATATTTCAAGCACTTAGAAAAAAGTCAAATAAAGCTTTCTCTATCCTGATTTATTGCTGAGATTTATTAATGTAGGTCACTCACGGTGAAAAACTAAGTTTGAAATACTTGCTTGTACCTAATTATGAACCAAATTCCCCCTATTTTAAATATTTTCGTAATCGTAGAATAAATCCGTTTAAATCCTAATGAACCTCTAATAATCGCCTAATTCGGGTGTAATCTTTAAAATGATACTTAAAAATAACAGTTCTCTCGAAACAATGATGCACTGTCCTCTAAGTGGAGAGAAGATAAATAGAAAATATTCTATTAGGAAGGATTTAAAGACAGTTAAGTTTATTATTACTAATATTAACGAGCTGTCTGAAATTCCATTCCGTTATTCCTATAACGAGAACCTTTACGCATTTTGGTTTAAAAATGTTAATTAGATAATAGATTAGTACCTAATTTTTCCGATGTTTGTATTTGAAATTTGACCATATCTGATATTTTTTAAGACTAGTTTTTGAAAAGCATATTGCTTATGGTTTTAAAGTTTTAGGTACCCAAAACCAGACACAAATGTTATAAAGGAGTTTGTAATAAATCTGTTTATAATTTAATTGGAAATTTGTTGTAGTGCAGATAGTTAATGGCAGAGAACATTTCATATCTAAATCTCCACATCTCCCAGATTTTTTCAGATCTAAACATGTTTTCTGTCAATTCCGTCGGTCTGTCTGTCTGTTTGTCTGTTAGCGGCGTAACTAAAAAACTACTTAATCAATTGACTTCAAATTTTGGTCAAAAATTAAGGCTCATATGAGGATGAACCGATAACGTTTTGGTAGGAATCCAATGTGGCGAAACAAAATGTCGGACAAGTGAAATGTAAAAAAATTATTATTAAAAAACTACATATCCAATTTATCTCAAATTTTGCACAAGCATCAAGTATTATGTCAAAAACGACATTTTTCTACAAATGTCATGCCATGCAAAATATTACCTTCATTTGTGGTGCACCAACATGTTTATACTAAAAGTCCACTAGATTGACTCCACTAATAGCCAATATTTCAAAACGATTGAACTTAAGTATATCTTAAAAATAAAAATTAACCCATGTCCCGGTTCTCTGATACACCCTGTATATTCGAAAATATTTCGAACACTTAGAAAAAAGTCAAATAAAGCTTTTTCTTATCCTGATTTATTGCTGAGATTTATTAATGTAGGTAACTCACGGTGAAAAACTAAGTTTAAAATACCTGCTTGTGCCTAATTATGAACCAAATGCCCACTATTTTAAATATTTTCGTAATCGTAGAATAAATTCGTTTAAATCCTAATTAACATCTAATAATCGCCTAATTCAGGCGTAATCTTTAAAATGATACTTAAAAATAACAGTTCTCTTAATCAGATCTAAACAGTAGTTTTCTGTCAATGCACTGTCCGTAATCTTTAAAATGATACTTAAAAATAACAGTTCTCTTGAAACAATGATGCACTGTCCTCTATGCGCAGAGAAAATAAATAGAAAATATTCTATTAGGAAGGATTTAAAGACAGTTAAGCTAATTATTACTAATATAAACGAGATGTCTTAAATTCCATTCCGTTATTCCTATAACGAGAACCTTTACGCATTTTGGTTTAAAAATGTTAATTAGATAATAGATTAGCACGTAATTTTTCCGATGTTTGTATTTGAAATTTGACCATATCTGATATTTTTTAAGACTAGTTTTTGAAAAGCATATTGCTTATGGTTTTAAACTTTTAGGTACCCAAAACCAGGCACAAATGTTATAAATGAGTTTGTAATAAATCTGTTTATAATTTAATTGGAAATTTGTTGTAGTGCAGATAGTTAACTGCAGAGAACATTTCATATCTAAATCTTTCTCAGATTTTTTCAGATCTAAACATGTTTGTATTTGTCTGTCTGTTGTTTGTCCGCGTAGCTAAAAAAACTTAACCAATTGACTTCAAATTTTTATGAGACCTGGTAACGTTTGTAGGAATCCAATGTGGCGAAACAAAATGTCGTAGTGAAATGTAAAAAAATTATTATTAAAAAACTACATATCCAATTTATCTCAAATTTTGCACAAGCATCAAGTATTATGTCAAAAACGACATTTTTCTACAAATGTCATGCCATGCAAAATATTACCTTCATTTGTGGTGCACCAACATGTTTATACTAAAAGTCCACTAGACTGACTCCACTAATAGTCAATATTTCAAAACGATTGAACTTAAGTATATCTTAAAAATAAAAATTAACCCATGTCCCGGTTCTTTACACCCTGTATATTCGAAAATATTTCGAACACTTAGAAAAAAGTCATATAAAGCTTTTTCTTATCCTGATTTATTGCTGAGATTTATTAATGTAGGTCACTCACGGTGAAAATCTAAGTTTAAAATACCTGCTTGTGCCTAATTTTGCCCCTATTTTAAATATTTTCGTAATCGTAGAATAAATTCGTTTAAATCCTAATTAACATCTAATAATTAATTGTAATCTTTAAAATGAACTTAAAAATAACAGTTCTCTCGAAACAATGATGCACTGTCCTCTAAGCGCAGAGAAGATAAATAGAAAATATTCTATTAAGAAGGATTTAAAGACAGTTAGGTTCATTATTACTAATATTAACGAGCTGTCTCAAATTCAATTCCGTTATTCCTATAACGAGAACCTTTACGCATTTTGGTTTAAAAATGTTAATTAGATAATAGATTAACACCTAATTTTTCCGATGTTTGTATTTGAAATTTGACCGAATCTGATATTTTTTGAGACTGGTTTGTGAGAAGCGTATTGCTTATGGTTTTAACGTTTTAAGTATCCAAAAACCAGACCCAAATGTTATAAAGGAGTTTGTAATAGTTCTGTTTTCAATTTAATTGAAAATTTGTTGTGGTGCAGGTAATTAATTGCAGAGAACATTTCACATCTAAATTTTATAAAAAAATTAATAACTGCATGCTTTTATTACTTCTCCTGTGAAAGGGAAGTATGTAATCATGAAATAATTACTCTCCGAAATTTTTTCAGATCTTTCAGGCTCTCTAGTTGCCGAAAAACATGTTCTCTCAACGGTCTGTCTGTCTGTATGTATGTTCGCGGCAGAGCTAAAAAACTACTTAACCGATTGACTTCAAATTTTGGTCAAAAATTAAAGGTCATATGAGGATGACCTGGTAACATTTTGGTAAAAATCCAATATGGCGAAACAAAATGGCGGCTTAGTGGAATGTTAAACACATTATTATTAAAAAATTACTTATCCAATTTATCTCAAATTTTGCATAAACTTCAAGTATGAAATATGGGTATGACTTGGTAATATTTTTTGGTAAAAATCCAATATAGCGGAACAATATTAAAAAAAGTATTACTAAAAAAATCATTTATCTCAAATTTTACACAAGAATCAAGTATTACATAGGAATGAACTGGTAACAGTTTGATATGAATCCAAGAGAGCAAAACAAAATAGTGATCTAATAAAATCTTAAAAAAAATCAGCCTAAAAATACTACTTATTAAAAGGCTTATAAAGGCCCGCCTGAATGTCTCCGAGCCCCTTCAATAGTCAGATCTCGTGGAATAAAGTTCCCTGAAGATGCCTCGTGCAATCGAAGGGATTTCTTAATAAATAATGCCCTCAAATGCCCTATTTTCCAGATACAGGATGTATTGTGGTGCATCATTTTTTTATTAAGAAAGTCAGGGTTGGTTACCCAAACCTACGCTATGGAGTACTGTCAAAATATGGCCTTTAAATACCTATGAGGTTGTGACAAATCTTAATCAAATAGTTCTTACTTTTTCGGAATTATCAAGAAAAATCACATGTTTTTTTAAAATTATAACATCCTTTGTCTGGAAAATCAGATATCTGCGACCCATGTTTATATGAAATTTCCGTCTTATTTTCTTACAAAACCTCCTGTTAAACGTACGTTGGTACGTTTCTACATGTCTTTTGAAACACTCTGATTACTGTATAGCCTAATAACAAGTAGGGTGGAACTTATGTATAAAAATATTAGGATAATTTTATTGCTTAGACGGGAGGTTTTTGAACTACAAAGTGTGACGTAACATTTTTAAATATCACCTGATTTCGTGTTGTTAATAGTTATTTCGGCAATAATAAAATATATTAATAAACTATCGGAAATTTTGTGATGAATAGGCGATTCGTTATATTATTGTGTACGTTTCTATCAACATACACAATTTTTTTTTCGTCACTAAATAATTTATTAAAAATACGCTAGTTTTTATTTTAATTTTGTTTCTTATATTGAGACTTATATGTTTTTAAAATTAGGTTATTTAACTTAGTATACTGAAAAATTAACCTAGTAGGGCTATTAATATAAGTACGCTTTCAATTCCTGATGAAAGAGATCTGTATTCTATTGTATCAAAAGCCTTTGCTAAGGCGTTGAATATAGATCAAAAATATTGTATTCCTACCAATATTTTACCAATTTGTACCTATGCCACACTTGATTTATGGGCATAATTTAAAATAAATTCAATAAGTAATTATTCCATTAACACATACCGCCATTTTGTTACGTCATGTTGAATTCGTACCCCAACTTTACCAAATTATCTCTATATCACACCTAATGCTTGCACAAAATTTGAACTTATCTAATAAGTAGTTTTTTCAGGCTGATTTTTTAAATATTTTATTAAGCCGCCATTTTGTTTTGCTATCTTATATTAATACCAAAATGTTACCAGTTCATACCTATGTAACTCTTGATTTTTGTGAAAAATTTGAGGTAAATTGAATAATTTATTTCACTAGGCCGCCATCTTGTTCCGGCATATTGGATTTTTACGAAAATATTACCAGATCATCCCCATATGCCCCTTAATTTTTGACTAAAATTCAATCAGATATGTAGTTTTTAAGCTATGCCGCGAACTGACAGATAAAACTACCGAATCGATAAAACTAAGGTGATTTTTTCGCGGTTACAAATATTTTATTTGGCCGCTATTTTGTTCCACATCTCGAATTAGTAACACAGTTTTATTAGATCATTACCAAAATATTATAATTACTCGGATGAGCAGTTTTTTAGTAATATTTTTTTTAACATTTCACTAGGCCGTCATTTTTGCGTTATTGGATTTTTATCAAAATATTACCAGGTTATCCCCATATGCTGCTTAATTTTTGACCAAAAGTCAATCCGGTAAGTAGTTTTTTAGCTTGGACGGACAGACAGACAGATAGACAGACCTACGGAATTGAGAGAACATGTTTTTCTGCGTCTTTTATTCACGATTACAATACTTCCCTTTTACGAGGGATGTAAAAACGGAATTCTTAGTAGATTAATTTTTTGGAAAATTCATATTAAAAGCACGATATCAAGTTATTAAAATTTAGAAAATTGGTTAACCTTTGCTTTGGTGCTTTTTCGAATGTTTTAGTAATATTGAGAGTGTATTATTATTAGGTTATGGTTTTTTTGTCAGTGTTTTATTTTGTATATTTTTTTTAAATATCACAGAACCGTGTCGGCGTTAATTCATTACTGATTATTGTTTTTAGTCTTACAATATACAGGGTGATTCATGAGGAAATGTCAATACTTCAGGTACATATTCAGGACCAAAAAATAAACATAAAAGTCTATATAAATAAGTGTCCGCAAGGCCTTAGTTCTCGAGATACAGGGTGTTAAAGTTTTTATTTAATTTTCCTATTTTTTAAATAAAATCTATGATAACGTAAATAATGAAGTGAAAATTGATATACGGGGGTTCTTTGGTATGACAAATTCGAATCTGTATTGCTCTTACTTGTAGGGGGCGCCACCTACATGTCTTTCTACTTCTTCGAACAATCGCAACTTTTTGGTACAGTCTTGTATTACATTTTTGAGCAAAAGAAATTATTCCCCTGCCATTTCTACGTCAAAAAGGTATACTTGTTAAAAGTGGATACGAGCAACCGTTTTCGAGATATTTGGATTTAAAACAGTTTCGGCGCATGTGATTTTTTTTACCAAATTCACATAAAGTATGCATGTACTGTAAAAAAATAGAAGTGTGCCTTGCCTGACAGAACAACTGCTGGTTGGTGTTCTCATCGTTTTTCCTGTTACTTAGCAATAGTAATGTCAGTTAATAATAATAAGATCAAATTTTGTCACTGTCAATTTGTGTTCATAACTTTTATTATCTGACAATAATCATTTAAGAAACTTTAGATCTAAATACGTCATTATGCTTGTGATATTCTCGCATCGTGAATATGCAGATATGATATTCGTCTATGGCTTCTGCAATGGGGTCGCAATTCAAGCAGTCGCGGAGTACCAGCGTCGTTTTCCAGATAGAAGGGTGCCAGATAGAAGAGTTTTTCAACAAGTTTTCACTACTGCTGGAGAATCTGGGATGTTTCCAAGTGCGAAAATTGTATCTGAAAGGGAATGGTGACCCAACGTTGAAGTAGAAGAGGCTATACTCAATGCCGTCGAAAATGATCCAAGCGTAAGCACAATCGTCTGCTTGGAGAAATTTTCACATTAATTGTTTACACCCATTTTATTTACAATGGGTTCAACATTTGCAGGAGGGTGATTTTGAGTTGAGAATGCAATTCTGTAACAGGATTAATGAAGATCGAAGGTTGTATAGGTATGTTTTGTTCACTGATGAAGCACAGTTCACGCGTGATGGTATAAATAATGTTCACAATGAACACCGGTGGTCCTATGAAAATCCTCACGCTACAGTAGAACATAATTTCCAACATAAATTTAGCATTAATGTGTGGTGTGGAATGTTAAATGGTCATTTAATTGGTCCATTTATAATCGACGGTAGTCTTACAGGAGAAAAATGTTTAAACTTTCTTGAAAATCACTTGCGAAATCTATTAGAAGATGTTCCCCTTAATGTAAGACAAAACATGTATTTGCAGCATGATGGAGCCCCTGCACGCTACAGTTTACTTGTAAGAGATTTTTTAAACCAAAACTTTCCAAACCGATGGATTGGTCGGGGAGGTCCGTTTAATTGGCCACCTAGATCGCCAGACCTTAATCCTTTGGATTATTGTCTTTGGGGATGGTTAAAATCACTGGTATATTCCACTAAAGTAAATACAAGAGAAGCATTATTGGATCGGATAACAAACGCAGCACAAACACTAAAAAATGCTCCCGAATGTATCCACAGAGCAACCCGAGCTGTACACCATAGAGCTGACCTGTGCTTAGAAGCAAATGGTGAAATTTTTGAAAATTATAAAACGTAACCTAGATTTTATTAAAAACAACTTAATAATAACAATTTTAATAAAAATTAAATACCTTTTGTTTAGTTTATGTCTGAGGCACTGTATACACACCTCAAAAAAATGTGTTAGTCTTTCATTTCAAAGCTTTTGTGCCAAGATGCGTTTAAATTTGGACAACATAACAAACTTTTAAAATTTTGCGATAAAAAATTACATGCGCCGAAATTGTTTTAAATCCAAATAGAGAGCAATACTAATATTAGATTCGAATTTGTCATACCAAAAAAACCCCGTATATCAATTTTCACTCCATTATTTACATTATCATAGATTTTATTTAAAAAATAGGAAAATTAAATAAAAACTTTAACACCCTGTATCTCGAGAACTAAGGCCTTATGAAACACCCTGTATATATATATATATATATATATATATAGGTATGTACATCTATATATATATATATATATATATATATATATATATATATATATATATATATATATATATATATATATATATATATATATATATATATATATATATATATATATATATATATATATATATATATATATATATATATATATATATATATATATATGTAGATTTTCTTTCTTCGATATAGGTTTATTTGCAAAATCAAACACAGTGGAATTAACTTGACGTTTCGCGTATCATCGTAGGCTTTTTCAAAAATTGCTCATTCCTTTTTTTTTTGGTATATGTAAAGCTTTCCTTTCCTATCAACAAATAATTTAAAAAACATTTAATAGTCGAATTATAAAAAGACATCTACAATTTTTTAAAACTTTTTTTAAACTGTATGTAGCATTTTTTTAGTTACAAACGTTTCGGCAGCAAGTTTTTGCCTTCATCAGTGTTTCTAATAATGTAATTCTCCGGCATCATCATAATATATCAACAAACAAAACATTTATAAACAAACTTTCTGCCACAGCATACGACATTTAAATATAATAAAGTTAAAATTCGACTTTCGAATATCTTTTAATGTGTGTGATGTTTCAAAACTAAATGTCGTGTACTGTGCCAGAAAGTTTGTTTATGATTGTTTTGTTTGTTAATATAATATTATGATGCCGGAGATTACCTTCTTAAAAACATGAAGATGGCTAAAAATTTGCCGAAACGTTTGTAAATAAAAAAATGCTACATATAAATTAAGTTTTCATTTTATAAAAATTAGGACCAAAAAAAGCCCAACAAAACTGTTTATATATATATATATATATATATATATATATATATATATATATATATATATATATATATATATATATATATATATATATATATATATATATATATTTTTTATATATATATATATATATATATATATATATATATATATATATATACTGTAGTTACTTTTATCATCTTATGATTTCAAAATTAAATCACTAGCACTAACATATGACAGCATATTTGGAACTGTTGTTGATGATCAAACGTAGATCACTTATCGAAACGTTGTGGGTAGCTTAAAGTAAAGGAAGCACAGTAAGTCTTTTTGATCGATTTTCTAAGGTTATTGTTATTTTTTAATGTCTTCAGATTGATTTGGTTTTTAGTATATTTAGATTTTTAATTTTTTTTTAAACAGGGTTAGTAGCATTTTATAACGTTAGTGATTTCAAGATCAAATCGTAGACACTGTATCAAAACATTTATAGAACTGTCGAAGGCGATATTATCAGGGTTTTTAAAGTGTCTTCAATCTAATTCTGTATCTTATACATTTAGATTCTCCTAGTACAGAAATCAAAATCTAGATATTCAAATATTAGTCATTCGTCAGTGTAAGTAACCTCTTATCGCCTTACATATGTCAAAATTAAATCAAATTAATGATCTCTAATTTCCCCAAGATAAAAAGGTGGAATATTATGATTGCGGATTAACTATCGAACAAGCCTTAACGTTAATCCTTTTTTTAATCAAGTCGCCACACGTGACCACCGACGAAACAATCGAAAGTGAGTAAACGTAACACGTCAAGTTCTGCGGACGTGCAGTTACAGCTGAATCTCTGTTTGATTTTCTTCAAAAATAATCGGCGTCTTTTGATTTCGGATTAAGATCTGATGTTTCCCGGATCGTTTTTAATCCTCCGTAGATCCTCCGATAAACTTTCTGACACTGTGCCAACCCGTTTTCGCACTGTTTTACCGTGGCTGTAAGATGACGCGACTCGTTTTTACGACATTAGATAGCGAGATTAGTGCTACAAGGCCGTTCAAGGACTCGTAATTTTTGCATGTTTGCTTTTTTTATCTCTCCAGCCTGTTACTTAATGATTGTTAATATGTGATTCAGCGTTTAGGTTTATTTGCGATGTAGTTTGTTTTATGCGGATTTGATTATGTAACAATAGATTTACTTGCACATAGGTCTCGGCACTTGTAGAGTTTTTGCAAATTTTTAACTAGCATTTAACCAGTTAATTAAGAAAGGCTATTTATAATATTCCACAGTGCGTGCGCGGTTCTAAGTAACAAATGAACAACGTTTTAGTTTATAATTTTATGGAACCAATTTTGCTGTGCAAATTACCTACATAATGATAAAACACGCTAAATTATTAGTATTATTTTATTATAATTTGCCACACCTGTGAGCCTTTTTTTTTAAAGCTACAAAAAAAAAGTTTATATGAAAGTTGTAGCATTTTTCCTAAATATTCACATAGTGGTAAATTTAAAAACAAATGACGATCGGAAAATTCAGAAATCAGTATCAATTTTGGTATTTTAAATGGAACACCCTGCATTTTTGACAGTTCTGGATTCCTTATTCTCCTCTTTTTAAAAACATATAATATGTCTATACTCGGAACAGTAGTTTTTGGCTTATTCGGTTTTAAAGTTGCCACATATGACAATACCATGATGCAATTCGACGATTCTAAAATCCCTTTACCCATGAAAAACAAATAAAATTAATAACATTATTTTAATACAATACTTTTAATGAATACAAACTACTAAACAAAATAATCAATGCAACATTAATAATATTTTAACATTTTATAAATCAACCGATTGCCAAACATGTCACGTGACCCCCTCCATTATCCAAGCAATTTTGGAAAACTCTTTCCAGTTTCCGGATAGCATTGATAATGAAAATGGGACATTCTGATTATATTACTTATAAAAATAAGTTGTATGTGGCCATCTATCCCAGTACAGTGGGGCTAGATGGCCAATCCAGTAAGGGTGAAATGGCACATAATAAAAATGAAAATAGAATAGAAAAACGTTAAAATAACAAACTTTTTATAAAAGAAAAGTAAAATATTTTGACTTAACATTAGATTTTTTTCTTTCTAAACGCGGTTTTACCACAATTTTGACAAGTGTTCAAAAAAGAGGAGCAATTTTCATGAAACCACATCTGGCATATTATACACTGCAACCAATCTTCCTTCTTTCGAGTGCTGTTGTAGCTTTCTCCTCATCCTGTACATTTGGTTTTATCCACCTCTGATAGGGTATCACTTTCCTCTTCATATTGGACATCTATATCCTCCTCTTCCTCATCAGAACTTGGCGAAGGTGAGCGTTTTCTTTTTCGAACAATTGTTTTTTCTTGAACATTTTTCTTTGGAGCGTTCTTTTTTTTTTGTTCGTTGGGTTTTCTTTGCGGATCTATCTTTCAGAGTCGCAATGTGTTCGGGAGAAGTTAATAGGGTGGCTATGGATTTTGCTCGTTTTTTTGCAGAAACAACTAGTTTAGGTGTAGGATTAATCTGGTCTAAAAGTTTTCCAGGTGTCAAGTCTGGTACAGATGTCCCTTCCACTGGAGTTGTGCATCGAGGCTCTGTATGTGCATGGCTACAGGATGGCACTGCATTATCCATCATATTGATCGGGCGTCTAACTTCTTGCATTGCTTCAACGTTGTTCACTTGAGAGTTCGAATGTTGAATGTTCGTTACTTCTGTGGGTGTTTCCTGGACTTCTCTCGTTTCGTTGTTTACAATTCGATCAGAAACAGTGTAAGCATGATCGGGTATAGAATCAGGGTTCCAGGGTAACATACCAGTGGCTCTGAAGCCAGAAATTGCATTTGCATCCATTCTCTACAAGCTTGATAGTAGGAAGTTTTAAGAGACTTGAAAAAAGCCCTATCGAGTGGTTGCAAATAATGAGTGGTGTGCGGAGGTAGGCACAACAAAACGACATTATTAGCTTCAGATGTTTCTAAAAGTTCAACGCAAGAACAATGAGATGCATGCCCGTCAAGAATTAATAAGACCTTCCCTTCGTTTTTACGAGGTAAGAAGTGGTTTTTAAACCAATCCAAAAAATGCTTGCGGTTACATAGGCTGAACCGGGCGGCATCGAGTCAGTCCACTCGGTCTTTAAATTCTTGCCTTTAAATACACAGACTGGTGGTAGAAAAAAACCTTCCGCATTACAGCAAGCTATACACGAGATTGTTTCACCCTTTTCTCCTGATGTCACTGTAACAACATCTTTTGCTCCTTTTTCGGCTATAACATTCCCAGGTCCCGACATTGTATACACTCATAAGTTTGTCGAGAAGCTCATTGCTCCCAGTAGATCTTGCAGAAGCGTAAAATATTTTTCCACAACTACACGATCCATGCCTTCGCCTCGGCCAAGAGATACACCCTCAGCTTTTCGAATAGACAAGTCGGGATGTCTTCTGAAGAAAGACCTAGACCAATCAGAACCAGCAGTTCCCTTTTCTTTATTGAACTTATGATTGAGTTGTAGACTTTCAGCGAAATTAAAGGCAAGCTTTCGAACATCTGTAACCGTCATAGGAAAATCGCATTTTTGTGCCTTTTTAATGTGCAACACTAATTTATTTTCATTTGCCTCCCCCAACATGCTGTCCGGTCCAATTTTACCAGCCGTGGAAACATTCTTCTTTACTTTCCTTTCAAGGGTTTTCCTTGGAATGCGATAAGTTTTTGAGGCTCCATTTACAGACGAACCATTTCTGACAGCTTCAATTACTCCAAAGGACTCCAAACTGTAAAGAAATAGACGTAAAAAATAAATGGCCATCTATCCCTACAATTTGGTGGCCATCTCTCCCGAATGCTAGGGAGAGATGGCCAATGTAACAAACAAAATCCGCTGTATGCTTTTAACGGTGTTTAGAGGTTAGAACAATAGAATGAACATCGTACTTACCTAATATGTTGAAATCATCGGCCAATTTACTTCGACACATATACAGTACTAGGTAGTAAGAAACTATTATATAATTTTACGAGGGCGCAATAGCATTTTTATTTTCCAAGAGCTTTAATGTCGCCTTGCTGTGAGCGAAAACATACTGTCCGTGCTTACACGTAAAGGTTTGTCGCCGGTGAGGATACGTAGCGCCATCTAACGACGCGTTTTTGAGTTTTAGCAGCTGGTCATCTCTCCCGGTTGGCCATCTCACCCGACTTTACCCTACTATTCTCCTGTTAAAATAAAATCAATAAAAACTGGACAAATAATTTGGTCTCTCAACGCACATGCAACGACTTCCGTTCTTCTATTATATGAGGATTTCTTGTTGCCCAAAAGTGTTTGTTCTTTCTATTGAACATGCCGGTTGTGGCAAAACAAGCTTCATCTGACCAACATTCGAACAACAGCTTATCTTGTAACAATCTCCCCAGCTTATCCTCGCAGAATTGAAGGCGTTGAATAAAATGATTGTCAGTTAACAACTGCACCTGTCTAATTTTATATGGACGGTACTGATTAATGCTTCTTAAGTACCGAATGGATATATTATCAAGATTTCTCTGCTATCCTAGAGACGTCAGGAATCGATCTGCTTAAATTTTCTAAAAATTAATTTTAAGTGAACTTTTAGGCTACCTCTGGAAATATTTGTTTACCTTTAAAATATAATAATATAGTTAGTTCCTCGTCCAAGTTTAATTTTGCTTGCCTTCTTTGTCTATGCAGTGAATTTCTTTGAGCATGATTTTTTATTATATATGAAGCAATTTTTCTAACACTGTTATTATCGCGTTATTCGCTTCTCCGAACACTGGCCGACAAGATTTTTCTAACATAGGCCAACTCATTATTTTCACAATGGAAATACCCTCCCAATAATAAAAAAAATATTCGGAAAGTCCTAATATGTACCATTTTTTAATAGCCTAATTAGAACCTTTTATATTGATAGGTAAACAATTTTATTGTGGGGCGGCTAAAATGGGTCCATTTTACAACGGAAAAAATTACCTAGACTGGGTTGTTTACAACATTAGACATAAAATAAACGTTAAACATCACTCTTCTGTTGAGTTTCGAATTGAGTGGTCCTCTGTGTATCGATAAGTAAGTGTATGTGAAGACGAGAATGTCGAGTCAAACGCGCCGAAGTTGCAAAATTTCTCCTGACAAATTTTGTTATATTTGTGGAGAATTCCTGGTGATATCACAAGCCAGGCTATTTTCCGAAAATGTAAAAAAAGCCTACTTTAAATATTTTGGTGTGTTAATTAGGGATCAAGATAAGCGGTGGGCTCCCCATGTGAGCTGTGTTAATTGTAGTGTATCATCGGTGCAGTGGATGAAGGGAAAGAGAAAAAGTATGCCTTTTGCAGTTCCAATGGTATGGCGAGAACCCACCAATCATTCTGACGATTGTTATTTTTGCCTGACAAAGACTGGAGGTTATTCCAAAAAGGGAAAGCACAATATAGAATATCCAAATTTGAAATCTGCCATACGCAAATTTGCCAGTGCCGATTGCGCCTTTAAATTGCTCAGACGAACAGTGCACCGATCCCACTTTTACCACAGATACAGAGACAGATCCCAGTTCCGGCGAGCCACATTTGCTTATTCAAAGTGAATTAAATGATTTAGTACGCGACGCAGAAAGAAGCGAATTTCAACCGGGATCTCAAAATGTTAAATTTATACTTCTTGTTGATCCCAAAAATGTCCTTTTGTCTCCTCTTCACATTAAACTTGGGGTGATGAAAAATTTTGTTAAGGCTTTGAATAAAGATGGTGATGAATTTAAATACCTAAGACAAGTCTTTCCCCAGTTAAGTGATGCCAAATTAAAAGAAGGCATTTTTATGGGGCCACAAATCAGAAAATTGTTGGACGATGTCAATTTTACGGAAAAGCTTACCAGGCAGGAACTCAGAGCATGGAATTCATTTGTTAATGTAGTAAGAGGATCTTTAGGCAACAATATGGATGAAAATTACGAACAATTAGTTAATGAACTCTTAGATGTTTATAAAGCGCTTGGTGCCAGAATGTCATTAAAAATTCACTTCCTCCATTCCCATCTGTCATTTTTTCCTCAAAATTTGGGAGCTTTTAGTGACGAGCATGGTGAAAGTTTTCACCAAGAGATCAGAACAATGGAAATTCGGTACCAAGGACGATGGGATCCAGCCATGATGGGTGACTACTGTTGGTTTTTGAAGAGAGAAGATAGGATACCTCATAAACGGAAAAAATAAAGTTTAATTAGTGTTTTAAGTTAATATTTTTCTCGTTTGCTTTTCTCTTAGATGTATGTTATGTTTAATAGGTGAAAACTGTAAACATAGTCAATAAACAGGTTTAAGAATTTTCTGAAATAATTTTTTCTATAGATATTAGATAAGTATCGTAACATTCCATATGGTTCTACAACTCGAACAAGAAAACCCTACGTGCTACAACTTTCTATTTGTCATTTCCATATTTGGATAGGTCCATTCTATTAGATTATGCTATTCTCATTTGTGTTACAACAAAAAAAATTTTTGTCGGCCAGTGTAATTATTTGACGTAAAGTCAATAAAATGTTTTCTTTACAAATAACAGTTTTTTTTTCATGAGTAAAACGATTTTAGTATCGTCGAATTGCGTCACGGTGAATTTGTCATATTTTTTTGTCAATTTTAAAGCCGAATAAGTCAAAAACTACGGCTCCAAGTATAGACATATTATATATTTTTGAAATGAGGAGAACGAGATTAGTAGTGATTACTTGATTTTCCGATCGTCACTTGTTTTTAAATTTACCGCCATGTAAATATTTAGGAAAAATCTTAGAACTTTCATATCAACATTTTTTTTTGTAGCTTTAAAAAAAAAGGTGGCAAATTATAAAAAAACCCGTGTAATATATGTTGTGTTTTATACAGAGTAATGAAAACTCTGAAGAAGCCTCGGAATTATATTTCCAAAGGTAAGTAAGCTATTATAGCTATGAAAATCTGTAGTATCATTATAAGTTTTTGCTTGTTCGGCGTCATCCTAAAACATACAACAAAGAGAACAGGCAAAGAAAAGAGATAGATGTTTTGGGATATATCGAAGCAACACCTTCGTCCTCATGTAGAAAAATTGAGAAGGAAATTGGTGTGCCAAAAACTGATGGCCAGAGGATCTTGAAGAAATATAAGTATCATCCATACAATTTTAATACAGCGCAACATTCTCATCCTGGTGATGCCGAGCGCCGGGCACTGTTTTGCCAGTGGTAGTTGCAACAAATCGATGCTAACGATTTAGTTGGCAGACTTGTTATCTGGTCAGACGAATGCTTTTTTTTAAGTCCAGGAATTTTTAATCGTCACAATACCAGGAACTGGCATAGTGAAAATCAGCATTTAATGTTTGAAAAGGCACAACAAGGGCGCTTTGAAGTTGGGGTGTCATGTTTTATTTTGGGCAGACATATAGTTCATAGGATTTTTGAAGGAGGTCTTACAGCACGTAGATACCTAGAAATCCTTGAGGAAGTTATTCCAGAACTGCTCGAAATTATTCCATTAGCCTAATATAATGCTGTTTACCTACACCAAGATGATACCCCAAGTCACAGCTATAGGCTCTTAAGGGAATTTCTTGATAATAACTTTCCTCAAAGATGGATAAGTACCAACGGACCTGTTAGATGGCCTCCACGATCTCCAGATCTCTAGATTTTAGATTTTTTATGGGGCTATATACAAAATGAGGTATATAACACAGGATAGGATGGCATAGCAGAACTTCAAGAGGCAATTCATTTAGCCTGTCGAGATCTGCGAATGAGACCAATGGTTCTTTTTAACGTTATTCAAAGAATTACAAAAACGTGCCAATTTCGCATTAGAGCAAATGGTTGTCACCTTTAAAAATGTATTTTTTCTTTTTTTTAATAATATTATTTTTTGTGTTTGTTATATTGTTACTTTATGCTATAAAACTGTTGTTACAAAACTTACTGGTATTTTTGTAGAAGATGATACCTATATGCAGGGTATCCAATTCTTCGTTAGCAACATGTAACTTTCAATTGTTTATTATTGTTATTCATGGTCTTCTAGTAAATTATGCATTTAATTTCAGAAAAAAATTTATTTATGTGCGTGTTTCTGAGAAAAAGTACATACTATTATATGTTTTTGAAAAGGTAAAAAAGACAAATTTTATAGGGTCCGATAAACTTTTGACCTGATCCTGTATACTAATTCCGAAGGCGGAATTAAGTTCTACGGGAAAAGTTATATAAGAAACAGTTTTCACATTTTCGATAAGTTATCTGAAAATGCAAAATTTTCAATTTAGCCCTGTATCTGAAACTAAAAAGGCTGTGAATGTGACTGTCGCAAAAACCGCAACTATATATCTATACAAATAACGGAGATACCCCGCAAAAGTACCCAAAATGGGAGACCCTGTACAGGGTGTCCGGATTTGGTTGCAAAAGCAGGGTATCTCGCTTATTTTTAAAGATAGAACCTTGCGGTTATCACGAACTCATGAAGCCATAAACAAAATTTTCATAGCCTTCTTCGTTTATGAGATACAGGGCGAAATAGAAAATTTTGCATTTTGGGACCCCCCTCGTATCTCGGTTATCCTTTAACTTAACGTAAAGGGAAAAATTGCTGCTTATGCAGTTTTTTACGCTGGATCCAGTGGCGTAGTCATATTTTTCATTTGAGTTGTTATTTTTTAGATATGACCCAAAGTTGTGTTTTTTTTAAATGGGACACCCTGTATATTTGTCCAGAAATTGATTTGTCCTTTTAAAAGCTTCTCAAAAATATATAATAGTATGAGTCTATTTTAATAAACAACAACAAAAATCCTAATTTTTATAATTATCATCCCAAATTTTGCAGTAGGCCATGCAAAACAATGCTGCCTTTTATTTAAAGTCGTTAACAATATCTACATCCTAACAATAAATCAAAATAAATATGTAATTAAATGTATTTATCAAAATATGTATTAATAATTTCGCACCAAAAAAGTACCAGCTACCTAGATTTATGTAACACAAGAACAAAACAGTAATAAATTATTATGTAACAAGCCTTTCAGCAAAAATCAACTGTCGTATAAGAACTACAGTAACCAAGGAAATCAAAAGAACTGTTCAAACTGATTTCCATTTTGTTCTATGCATGCTTCGCACAATTTTCGTATTCGTTTTAGGGAATTAAGCAAAATAACGGGATGATTTTGTAAATAGCGAAAATTTTCTCTTATTGCATTTCCTAAATCTTGGACATTATCATAGTGGTCTTTATAAATTCTATTTTCCAGATATCCCCATAGAAAGAAATCTAAAATCGACAAATCTGGAGACCTAGGGGGCCATCTTATAGGTCCATTTGTTCCGATCCATTGATTGGTAAAATTATTGTCCGGAAATAATCTCGTCATTCCAGAATTGTGTGCAGGAGCACCGTCCTGTTGAAAATAAATTTCGTCAAGTAATTCAGGTACAGCTGCCTCTAAAATTTCTATATAGCGATTGGCTGTTAGATTTCCCTCAAATATATAAAATTTTATATGTGTTCCTAATATGAAGCAGGACACATTTAGACCAAACCTGCCCTGCTGTCTTCTGGGAAATATTTGGTGTTGATTTTCCTGGGACCAGAATCTACTATTGTGCCTATTGGGTATACCAGAATTACTGAAATGTGCTTCGTCTGACCATATAACCTTCCTTTCAAAATCTCTAACCAAATCCATCTTTCTCGAAACCAATTGCAGAAGACTACCCGACGCTCTGCATCCCCTGGCTGTAAGTGCTGCACGAGCCTAAATTTGTATGGGTGGTATTTGTGCTTTTTTAGAATTTCTTGAACTCGTTTTTGGAATCCTTATGCTCTTTTCACTGGCCCTACAAGAGTTTGTAGGGTAAGCTTCTGCATTAGCCAAAACCGTAATTTCCTCAGCCTCCCGATTTTCTTTATTATATGTTTTCGTACGAGGTTTGATAAATGATCCGTGATTAAGTAAATTCTTTTTTATCCGATAAAAAGTGGATATATTAGGTTGCCTCCTTTCTGGATATCTAAATAAAAATTAAGCAATAGTATTTCAACATACCTAAAAATTAACTATTTACCTGTTCAAATACATCTCAGAAGCCGCTTCAACATTTTCATTACTTAATATAAAACAAGCTAACATATCGTACTTTTCATAATGTTCGAAAGTTTGGTTTTCTTCCATAATAATACAATTATATTTTTACACAATAAATAAATACAAAAAACTAGCGCTATATTTTATATACGCGTACAAAATTGGGAAATGTCATTTGCTACTGCAAAATTTGGGATGATAATTATAAAAATTAGGATTTTTGTTGTTGTTTATTAAAATAGACCCATACTATTATATATTTTTGAGAAGCTTTTAAAAGGACAAATCAATTTCTGGACAAATATACAGGGTGTCCCATTTAAAAAAAACAACTTTGGGTCGTATCTAAAAAATAACAACTCAAATGAAAAATATGACTACGCCACTGGATCCAGCGTAAAAAACTGCATAAGCAGCAATTTTTCCCTTTGCGTTAAGTTAAAGGATAACCGAGATACGAGGGGGTCCCAAAAAAATGCAAAATTTTCTATTTCGCCCTGTATCTCATAAACGAAGAAGGCTATGAAAATTTTGTTTACGGCTTCATGAGTTTCACAAAAAATTAGCGTAGGTTCGTGAAAACCGCAAGGTTCTATCTTTAAAAATAAGCGAGATATCCTGCTTTTGCAACCAAATCCGGACACCCTGTACTGCTTGAAACCGTAATAATCAGATTAAGTTTTACATTGCTAATCAGATACGTACCTACATAAATTTAAATAATTAAAATTATCTTTATGGAGTTTGGAATACAAAAAAAGACATTTATATCATGAAATATTATATATATATATATATATATATATATATATATATATATATATATATGTATGGTAATATATATGTGCAATATACATAAAAAATTAAAAGAATTGGCCTTTAATTCAGAAAGCTCCAGTGGAATTGCAGAGAGCTAGCTCATCCCAAGACAGCTTGGTATTGGCACGTGTTCAGACCATGTGGACCGAATAAAATATTTCCAGTAATACTGGTTATGCTACATTTTTTCTTCAAACATAAAAAATGTGAAGAAGAAAGAAAACGGCTTCCCCTATGCAGCCGGAGGGAGGACCCTTAACTTAAGCAAATTCTCCAAAATATGGCCCTCATACCAAAAAGATAAGGGAAAAAAAGAGGACTTACTCCATACAAACTAATTCAAGGTGTAAACATGCTGCAGCAGGCCAAAAAAAAGTCTCACGACCACGAGATCCTGGCGAAAAATGACCTATTTAAAAATGCTCTTGACCTTTCTTTTATCGACTAACCTAAACAGCCGACTGAATTAGGAAGAAGCCATATTTTCTGATTTAATAAAATAAAACACACATAGAAAATCCATTTTTGTATTTAGCCGACGTTTCGACCTCTATGAGGTCATCTTCAGGACTATACAATAAAACTGTCGTTATTATCCTATATTAAACAGTATCAGTAACATACAAAATACCCACCATCTAAATATTACATATTTTTAAGTTTAACACGGAAAACACATTTGCATAGTCCGGAAGATTACCTCATAGAAGTCGAAACATCGACTAATTACAAGAATAGATTTTCTGAGGGCGTTTTATTGACGCATCTCACAAGATAAGCGCCAGAATTGGTAACGTTGAAGATAAACGTCATTCGAAAACCTGATTTGTCGATCGGTAGGTGCTTTCCAAGCCAATAAATATGGTAATATTCCTGCCCCAGAGTTGCGACTGTTGTGTAATAATTTTAATATCTCACTAGAGAAACTGGAATATAAATAAACCGTAGAATTTTAAAATAAAAATGCTACAATATTTATGAAAAATCTCTTTAACTCACTATATTGTAAAGTAAATTCTGGCAGCTAATAATGCAAAGTATATAACACTAGAACCAAAGAATAAATATTTATTTGTTTAAAATTGCTCATATATCGAACAATAGCAACAAAAGCCGATTAAAAAACAAATTTAGAAATGCTCTAAACCTCGTTACTAAAGAAATTAATGGAGACAAAAATTAGTTGCTCAAAGCAATGATGGAGCTGCAGTGACGGCAGGACAATTAGGGGGTCTGCAAGCTAAAGTTCGAGAAACTTTCCCAAGTGCTGTGTTTGTCCATTGTTTTGCTCATAAATTAAATTTGGTTTTATCCCCGTCCATCAATCACATTAAAGAGTGTAAAGTATTTTTCGTTACTTTAAGTGGCATGGCTGCTTTTTTTTTTTCAAGTCAACAAAACGTACACAAGCTTTGGACTCCATTGTCCACAAAAGATTGCCCAAATTAGCTCCTGCTAGGTGGAACTATAATGGAAGACTTGTGTTAACAGTATCTGAAAATCGTGAATCACTGATTGAACTATTTGAGAATATAATAGAAAATAATGAAACGTGGGACTCAGAAGCAATAAATAGTTCGAGGGAGTTTTTGGACTGTTTGAAACGAGATTTTTATTTTAATTATTTGCATTTTTACATATTCTCAGAAGCATTTCCATGCTCGGACAATATTTTTAATATATTACAAACTAAAACAATTGATATTGCTTTTTGCTTAAAAAAATTAGATGATTTTAAGTCCATATTAAGCCAAAAAAGAGATGATTTTGACCTATTTTGGGAGAAAACGATGACGTTAAATGTAGAGCCACAAGCCAAGCGTCTTCGAACAGACAAAATCGGAGATGTTCAAACATCATACAGGCGCCTCTTTTATGAAATAATCCATCAAATTCAGCAACAAATAAACTATAGATTTAACGATTTAAATGATTTTAAATTCCTCGAGCTCTGCAATTTTGATGCATTTAAAGGAAAAACTTTTCCAGAAGATGCGTTTAAATCTCTTCTTCATTATTTTTCAACACTTAATAAGCAAAAAAATAAGGAACTAATGCAATTTTTAAAAGACAAGGAGCTGGAAGATGCTTACACCGAAGTGTCGAAATTGTGTGAATTAGTATTGACAATAACTGCTACAAGTTCATCAGTAGAACGCAATTTTTCAACACTTAAACGTATAAAAAAGAGACTTTCGCATACATCGCTGTTGTCCATTGAAAATAAACTTCTCCAAAATGTGTCGGAGCATCGAAGTTTTTATGATGACGTCATTGACGAATTTGCAAAAAATGATCGAAAAATCGAATTACATTACAAATGGGTAAGTTTCTAAAAATTGCTTCCCTTTCTTAAAATTTCACCGCACGCTCCTGCAAAGTATGTATCACTAGAACAAAAGAATAACCACTTATTTGTTTAAAATCGCTCATATATCGAACAATAGTAACAAAAACCAATTAAAAAACAAATTTAGAAATGCTCTAAACCTCGTTTTAAGCATGCCAGATGTTTATATATTAATCTGCACGTACATTGTATTAATAAAGATACTTAAACAAACTAACTTTTATATTAAAACGTTATTGTCTCAACCCAATGCACATATTGACATATTTCCTACCTATTTATAAAGCATCACATATTACTGTCCAATTAAACGAAACCGCGAAAAACTATTAGTGTACTTTACATTGTCTAGACGGGCTAGGTAGTATCCTAGAATCAGGCCAACACGATTAGTTTAACCTAGTGACCTTCCACATCGATTCCGACAATGACATTCAATTGTTTCTTTATGGTATCTACATTAGAAAACTGTAATTGCCTTAAATTTGGATATTTTAGATAGTTAATAATACTTAATACGTACATATTTGAAATTATTATTATAATTAACATGTGCACATTGTACAAGGTGTTTCTAAACAGAGATAAAAGGCTTATCTGAATTTGGGCAATTATTTATTTTGCTAACAACTCAGCTAAACAATTACAAGTCACAAAAATAAAGGTTGTTAGCCCCAACAATTTTCTTTCGTAATCTTCTGTAATTTGATTGGTTGTAAAACATCGAATGGAATTTGTTAGGTGGCGACTATCCGTCCAGAACGTGCGATGATCCTTACCGTTGGGTCTTCTTTTATTTCTGTACTCGTTTTCCCATCTCTCTGTTCTAATTTGCTTTCACGACTTTAGTCAATTAAGAAATCATGTCTAATTAGAATTACTATGCGACGTTTCGCCTTTGATTTCACGTGGCGTCTTCAGGGATCTTTACTCCACGATATCTGAACACTGAATGGGTTCGGAGAGATTCAAGCGGACTTTTATACTAGACTTATGCTCACCGAATCGTGACCCTGCTAAGATCTGTTTCCACGTGTGATGTAGACCGTAACTCGTATCTGTATTGAAGTTTTTTGGAAAAATGTGATTTTTTCACACTTGAAGACTGAAATTGTGAATTTTGGTTATCGGAAAAACAGTTTTTGGAAAAATGTGATTTTTTCCATGGGAGTGGTTAATATTTAATACTCTGACCTATCAAGAGCGAAAATTCATTATACAGGGTGGTCCCAAATGACCATCAAAAAAAAAAATGTTTTTGTAACTAAAAAAACTTAATTTTTTTAAATGGAACACCCTGTTTTTAGCACTTTTATTGTGTTTAGGATTTAATTCTGCATATATATATATATATATATATATATATATATATATATATATATATATATATATATATATATATATATATATATATATATAGTTTAGTTATGACCAATTCTCTATAATAATTCGGGTATTTTTGTTAAAAATCTAACTAAATCTAAATAATATCCTCTTCTAAGTTTTTTTAATTTATTATTTTTGCTCAGAAAAGTTTTTCGTACAGGTCTGTCTCGAAATAGAAAAAGTTTTCGTAATCATACATTGTCTACCACTTTCAAAGAAACTTATTTCTAATATTTGGCAAAAATGTTGGTATATTCAACAGGTAGGAGGACAAAATTATAGATTTCAGAAGTCATGTCGAAGAAAAATAATTTTTTTTGTTGATAGTAGTGTGGCTCAGTGGTTAGATGGTATTTATTTAAGTTTAACAATTTTACTTTTCACAAAAAGGGATCAAATAAAAGTACTAATTTAATTTACATTAGTTTTTTTAAATAAGTTAAAAAAATAAAATATAGTTACTAAGCGGAATCAGTTGGCGCCTAAAGCGTACTAAACCATGTGCAAAGATAAGTTTAATTTATTATTGTTGTGGCTAAAAAGATCAATTATTTGAAAATCCGGCGCAATCAAGTCGCGTGTCGTTCATTTGATAACTCTCTTTAAAAACGGTTTCTCCTTGATATTTATCAGAGATATGTATACGGAGCATAGTATAGTAGTGTAAAATTAATAGATTACTTCACAACAATGTCCTTCGTAGTATCTGCAGAAAAGTGACAGGAAATTAAAAATATTAACAACAATAATATATAATAACAGCCTTTTATCATTAATTGTTTAATCTACTTCATTATTACATTATATTATCTATTTAAGGAGTTTAAATAGTATCTCCAGGATTTTGTTTTTTAATATTTATTTTGCAAAATAACTGAAACTAAAGTTTGCAAGCATTGTTGAAACTGGAATGCTTGAAGATACTTATGAAATAATCTGTCTTAAATAGAAAGCGGTTTGTTTGCATACGTCCTCTCCTAAATACCTCTAAAAGAAAAAAAATCCGTCGCCGTCAAATCGGGAGATCGTGGGGGCCAGGTGATGTTGTCACTTTTGAAATTAATTTTTTGCCAGGCGGTGCGGTTGACAACAACCGATAACGGATTAAAAAGTTCTCAATCATTTTGCAGTGGCGCGTACTGGTAAGCCACCACAGGTATTACACTTCCGGTCGATATTTTATATCAGACCCTTAAAACAAAATATACCCTTAAAAAAATAGCAAAAAACCAAAACGCACATCAAAATACAATAAATTAAACAAACCTTGACATTAAATTTTGCAATGTTCTAGGATATTCTCTGATTTTTAATAAGATTTGGTGCTTTTCCTTTTTTCAGTGTTTATAATGTCTCAAGATGTGGTAGACCTTTCCCCAAAACGTTCAGAAAGTTAAGTTTATTACAGGGTAAGTGTTTTGATTTTTTTAGTTTGTTTGGAAATTAATGTGGTATAAAATTCAGCCTCTTATGACCCCTCAAAAAACTGCTGCTCTTGCGTCCATCCTCAGGACATTTTTTTTGCAATTGTACGTCAGGGAGTGGAGCCCCCCCACTCGAGTTCACCTCCCCTTACCAGTACGTTTCATCACCTTCACCAAGGAACAACTTATTTCAACATTCCGGAATTTATTTCACCACTCATTTTGTTTACTTTGACTGGTCCATATGTAATAACGTTGCCATTACATTGAATAGAATTAAAAAAATACAAAATGTAATCAGTCCGTTTTGTTGCCATGATTCTTGCATGTCGGTTCCACAGTTCACCATACGGCTGACATTCAAGCATCTCTTAATGATGAATTTCAAGAACGCTGGATAGGAAGAGGAGGACCGATTGCGTGGCTGCCTAGATCCCCTGATTTGACAAAAAGGGACTTTTTTCTTAAATTAATCGAGAAAATTCGCATCCAGGATTTTTATTTACCCTGTATATCGTTATTAAAAAATACTAAAGAAAAACACCGCAGGTGGAAGTTTTTACCATGCTAAAATGATTTATGTTAATGCATTAAAAATAGAGGACGTCAAATGTACAGGGTGTCCCATTTTGTGTACTTTTTCATAAAAATAAAAATGCGGTTAACAAAATTATCATAGTCCTTTTAGTTTTTAAGATACAGGGCTGAATTGAAAATGTTGCATTGTCGGGCACCCCCACTGTTTCTTATATAACTTTTCTCGCAGAACTCAATTCCGGCTTCGGAATTAGCATACAGGGTCAGGTCAAAAAGTTATCGGACCCTACTTTATTTTTTTAAGTGGAACACCCTGTGTCTTTATAGACTATAAAATATGTCTTTTTTTACCTTTTCAAAAACATAAAATAGGATGCACTTTTTCTCAGAAACACGCATATAAATGACAATTTTCTGAATTTAAATGCATAATTTTCAATTTATCCCTGTATCTTAACAACTAAAAGGGCTATGCAAATTTTGTTAACGGCATCTTTAGTTTTACGAAGAGTAGCACACTGTCGTGAAAACCTTAACTTTCTATCTATAGAAACAACGGAAATACCCCGCAAAAATACCCAAAATGGGACACTCTGTACCTCTGATATTGCGAAAAGTGACCATATATTTTGAATAACTTTATATTGGGTGTTCTATTTAAAAAAAATAAGTTTGGTTTGTGACTAACTTATCCTCAACCCTGTAGAATCGAAAATAATTTTAGGTTGTAGTTCTCAGCAGTGTTTACAACTTTCGTGTACTTTTTTCTTCCTAATTCCCACAAAAACCGAGCTATTGTCAATTCAGTCAATTCTGATCCTATATACAGGAACTGCTTCAAAAGTTACTTGCAAAGATTTTACCCAAATATATACTAATATAACAGTGATGTTAAATAAAAGTTTTTGAAAAAGGAAGCATTCATAAAGAGGGAAATGCCAGATAATGCTAACATACCGTTTTTTTTCATTGCAACAGACCGCCATTTTCCATTATTATATATAATATTTTCGAAATCGATTTATCCGAAAACGAAAAATCTAAATTTTTAGCCATTAACCTTTTTTTCATTTTATTAACTGTAAATAATTTAAATTTCTACTTTTAATTTCTTTTTTCTTATCATGCTGGCATACGTGTACGTATTTGCAGTTTTTTCCTCTTATCAAAAATTAACGAGATAGAGCCGGATCATCGAGCAGGGGCATTCAAATATATCCAAAAATAATCAGTTTCTACTTATTGTATGTAATATTGGCAGTGACCTCTAAATTACAATTGAACAAAAAAAATTATTTGCCAACCGAGTCTTGAATGAAACATTAAACCCATTTACATAACGTCCTTGTTATTATAGTAAAAACCGAGCGATATATATTTATAGTCTAGATAACGAATATTTTTCGTAAAAACGTCTGCCTGGTTGAGAATGGCGACAGATTTCAAGTGAAACTTGATAAAGGTAATTATGATGTGCTAAAATTATTTTTTTTCTGACCTCTAGGGTAATTGTTAATTATTTTGTTCAAATTAGTAATTATTATATGATAGGAAATATATTATAAATGTAAGTGATATTGTTAATGTATTTTTATTTCACGTTTAGGTTAGAACATGTACTGCAATACCACAGGCATAATAAAACGCGGATCCAGCGAGCCCTGTGTAGGGCAAAGGCATAAATTGGAATTAAATGTAATAGTGTAATTTAATGCCAGGACCGGCATTAAATTACACTATCGTTGGAAGCAATAATGATAATTTATTTGTTAAGAAATCATGCTTCTAGGTATTAGACCGTTTCAAATTGGAATTACTATCCGACGTTTTGCCTTCAATTGCACGGTGCATCTTCAGGGATCTTTCCTCCATGAGATCTGAACACTGAATAAGCTCGGATTTTTTTTTTTTTTGGTGACGATGGGGAATGCTTTTACGCACGAATTCCCTTCCAGAAGAAGGGAAGACAGTGTGGGACTCGTTGTTCTGACAGGTTTCCACCTGTGTCAACAATACCCACTAAACCCCAACGGGCCCCCATCAGATGGACCATCATTGGGCTAGCCAAGGATCCTTCGATGGGGTTGATGCCGTCCTTTAAAAAGGACATGGTCTTCGCTGTCGTAGGGGGGGGTCCTCACTTGGCAGGATGTTTTTGCCACCTCTCGTTACTTGTAGTCATCTGAAATAAAAGATATTATTAATAATGAAAGTGTCGTCTTACCAGGTGGGATATTTCTCTGTTATCCTCCTTTCTTCTGTCCGGATTGCCGCTGCCTTCGTCCTACTGTCCCGTGGTCCAGTCTGCCGCTGCCAGTGTCCTTCCGTCAGTGTACCTGGTGGTCTTCGTGTCTTTGGTTCTCTTCTGTGCCCTCAGCGACACTGCTGTTCCGTGATCCGGCAGTGTTGAGGCTGAGGTGTGGTGTTCTTTTACCTCAGTTGCGTTGATATGGTTGTTCCATGTCAAGCTTCTGTCCATGGTCATCCCTAGGTACTTGGCGTCGTTTGTCCAAGGGATCTCGACATCTATATATTCTAGCTGTTGGAACCAGTCTCCTTCGTTGGAATAGGATTGCTTGGGACTTCTGGGGGTTGATTTTAACCTTCAATTTAACACACCAGTCATGAAGGTCAATGTCCTCTTGCAGTCGTCTGCCCATTATCCGGGTGCTTCTGCTTTGGTGTAGGATGGCTGTGTCGTCCGCGTAGAGTGCTGTTAAGCCCTCTTCAATGGGATATCGTGAGAGAAGATGGAGTATAGAATGGGTCCCAGCACTGACCCTTGTGGTACTCCAGCTATTAGTCCTCTTGGAGCTGAATGAGAGTCATTCACCTTGCCTGTGAATGATCTGTCCTTTAGGTAGCTTCTGATAAGCTTTATATTTCTTCTCTCGTATCCAGCCACCGACATTTTGTGGGTCAGGCCTTGGTGCCACATCCTGTCGAAGGCTCTTTCGATATCCAGGAAAATTGCTCCTGTGGCCTCTCTGTTGTTGAATCCTTTGGTGATGTACTCTGTGGTTCTGAGTACCTGCTACTCAGATATGTCCTGCCCTGAAGCCGAATTGTTCATCTGGGATGGCATCTAGTTCTTGAGACTCATCTTTTAGTCTTCTGGCTATAGCTTTTTCAGCTACTTTGCTTAGAGCAGGGAGTAGACTGATGGGCCTGTAGTTTTGTGGTAATGTCCTGTCTTTTCCTGGTTTTTCAATGACGATGACCTCTGCCTTTTTCCATGTGCTGGGGAAATGACATGTTCTTATGATGGAGTTTATGATGTTGGCCATCGCACTGTATCCTTTCTTAGGGAAGTACTTCAGCATTTTGTTGGTGATGCCGTCGGCTCCAGGGGCTTTCTTGACTTTCAGTTTCCTGATGATGTCTCAACTTCCCCGGGTGAGACAGGATGTGGATTTTGTTGGGGTAAAATCCAGGCATCCAGGTCTCTAACTGAGTCGTGGACCTCTTCGGTGAGCTCTTCGTCCTCCTCTGGATGTTGGTTAAGCTGACCTTGTTGGACTATGGCATCCGCTAAGGCTTCAGCTTTGTCCTCGTCGGTGTAGATTGGGCCATTTACACCTTGGAGAGGAGGGATAGGACGTTTGTCCATTCGAAGGGCACGTTGCATCTGCCAGGCTGTTTGGTGATACGTGTCTAGGGATCTCAGTTTTTCCTGCCACTTGTTGTTTCGGTGCTCTTGTAACCGATTTCTCAATCGGGCCTCTACGAGTGTTGACCTCTATGGAGATGGCGTCTAGCTCCACATCCTCAACCCCCAGGAAGGAATGTGGAACGCCTTTTCTGACCAGGATTGCGACTCCTCTCATGGCTTGGCGTCCGGGAGTGTCGTATCTGTAGATGTGATATCCTGGGAAGGTCATCCTTATTTCTGCTTTTAGTTTAGTCTCCTGTATTGCTAGAACGTCTGGGCGATGTTCTTCCAGGAGTTTTAGGACGTCTGTTTTCCTGGCCCTTAGAGCGCAGGTGTTCCAGGAAATGAGTCTTAGGCTTTCATTTTGGTGTACTGGCATTGCTTATTTGAGTCTGCGAAGCTGTTCCTCCACAGCTTTTGTTATTGTGGGAATTATGATTTCCACAATAGAGGGCATCATTCCGTTGACGGCTTGCAGGATTGCTGCCTAGAGATCTAGTGGTGGGGAGTTCTCCTTCTTCTCCTTTAGGGGAGTAGAAACAGTTTTGGCCGCTTTTGAGTAGGTGGGTTTGGCTGCAGGTTTTGTGGCTGCAGGCTTGGTGGTGTTTTTGAAGTTGGCCCATGGGGCTACGGGTGCCTTTTTAGGGGCAGGATATTTCGGGCAGCCCTTGTAGCTGGCCGGGTGTCCTTTCTGGTTGCAGTTAGCGCAAACTGCATTTTTTGAACCATCTTCGTCCTTCTCAGGAAGTCGGCATGTGTCGGCTCTGTGTTGTCCTGCGCATTTTACGCACTTTTCCGGGTAAGTGCATAGGGATTGGGTGTGTCCAAATCTCTGGCCTTTGTAACACTGTTTTACTGTGCCGTCCTTTTTCTTGTTTTCAATCTTAACAACGCGATCGAAGAGGGTGCTTATTGTCATTATCTTGTTGTTTGAGGTTTTCACCAGAAACAATGGCATAGGTTTTTTGGTGACTCTTGATGTCATCCTGACGACGCTGACATCGGTAATGCCGAGTTCCCTTAGTTCTTGGGCTATATCTTCGATGGGAGTGTTCATATGTAATCCTCTGATTACTACATGTGTCCTTTTCTCCTCCGGGAGTTGGTATGTGTGGTAAGGGCGGTTTGTCTCTTGAAGGTGGCGGGTGAGGGCCCTATGGTCGCTGGCCGTTTTCGGGAATATTTGGAGCCTCGATCCGGAGGCCTTGGCTTTATTGAAGTCTATGTTTGCTCCGTTTATATTACTACGGACTTCTGTCCAGGTCCCGTCGTCTTCAATCACTACCGGGGGGATTTTTGGGGTAGGCGCTGGGGGCACTACAGATAGCGGCTTCGGTTGTTTCCATTGCACTATCACTGGGGGTTTCACTATTGGGGGATTCACTTTGGGGGGTTACACTAATCTCACTGTTTTCACTAGGGGGAGATTTAACCCTTTTCCTCTTGGGCTTGGTTTCGGCAGTATTTTGTTCGCCTTGCGTGGGCTGCCTGGTTTTCTTCCCTTCTTCTTGTGTAAGGAGAAGGCTTTCAAGCCTGTCGAGCCTGTCTGTAAGGCTTCGATTTTCTTCCTTCAGTGTTTTCAGATTTTCGGTTAATCTGAGATTTTCTTCCTTGAGACGGTGGATTTTCTTTCCGTAGAAATTTTGCTAATTTTTGTTGTCTTTCCTGGCTTCATCGTGATTAGCACTTTTGGTTGCACTAAACACAAGGTGATAATTCCAGTAAGGAAAAATATCCACTTTAACACTTTAACTGTACGGAGCCGGGTGAACCGAATCGATCCATACTGTTTCAATGCAAAAAGCGAACTGAAGCTCGGAGATATTCAGGCGGTCTTTTATACCCGACTTGTGCTCGCCGAACCGCGACCCTGTGTTAAGATCGGTTTCCAGGTGTGTAGTTCGTAACCCGTATCTCTATTGAGGTTTGTTGGTATGTTTAAAAAAATTCAATAGATTCTCTTATTTTTCGTTTACAAAATCCTGGAATTGATGCCGCTACAACCTTGGTTTCTTTTACTGTATATCTAGTGGTATGCTACTGTTCAGCTACAGCAGATTGAACAATTTGTTTCTTTTTAATACATCGTTCATGTTCCTTAAGTCTAGTGGATATTGAGCGTCCTATGTCTCCCAGATACACTTCCCCACAGGTGCCAGGAATTTTATATACTACTGTTTGAAAAGCGTTAGTATAAATCATTATAGCATGGTAAAAACTTCCCAATGTAGTCTTCTTTCAACTGCCGTATTTTTCTTTAGTATTCTCTAATAACGGTATACATATTTTCAATTCTTCCCATTTTGGCCATTCACAAAATATTGTAGGGTCTATACAGAGTCTTTTAAGATTTATGGCCACTTTTCTTCGAAAATATTAGAGGTACATTGGATCTTAAGAAATCACCTATTTTGACTAGTTGTGCGATTAAAATGAGGTGTTTTAGTAGCATTATAATGACAATGAGTCTCTATTGATATTTCTATTCTTGTGGAATGTTGCTTCGTCAGTAAATAACACAAAAAAGTGGGCAAATCTTGGCTCTTTTTGACATTGTTGTTGTGCTCAGTGATAAAAATCTAGAGGGTCTTACTTTTACAAATGAAATTAAACTGTTAAAAATACAAATTTCTATTGTCAAGTAATGCTAGTGCTCGAATTTTATATTAAAAACTAAGTACAGTTTCTATCGTAAGATGGATTTTAATAGACAAGAAATGATCGATATGATTTAGTGTCAGGAGAAAGTGAAAAGAATTGTTTGTTAGCGACAAGAATATATCACAAAAGGTATCCTGAGAGAGGGCAACAGAATCGCTTTTGAAAGGCTTATGCAACGGTTTGATGAGACGGAAAATGTAGAATACACCAAAACTGATCGAGCCAAACCTGTTTTAAATGAGGACAACTAGTCAGCTATAAAGTTATAGAAGGCCCACATATTGGCTCAAGTAGAATTGCAAGGGAAACAGATGTAAGTAAAACCACTGTTCTACGAATTCTAGAAAATACAAGTTTCACCCATACTACGTTCAACTCCTTGAAGAATTGTACAAGTATGATTATCACAGTCGACTAGATTTATGTCACTGACGTTCATGCATTTCCTAATGAACAATTTCAAGAACGCTGAACAGGGAGAGACGGACTGATTGGCATGGCCGCCTAAATCCCCTGATTTGACAAGAATGGATTTTTTTATTTAGGGTTTTGTTAAAGGTTTAGTCCATCAAACACCTCCGACTACAAAAGAAAATATGATGGAAAGAATCCGAAGTATATTTAACAATATTAATTTTAATACATTAAGAGATATTATACACTTTTGTTAAAAACGCAAGATAATTAGTTATTACTTCCCTCGTGAGATTTTTTCAGATCTTTACGTTTAAGGGTCCCTAGATGTCGGAAAACATGTTTTCTCAATTCCGTCTGTCTGTAGGTATGTCTGTCCGTCAGTCTGTCTGTTTGCGGCATAGCTGAAAAACTACTTATCCGATTTCTTCAAATTTCAGTCTAAAATTAAGGGCCATGCATGCGGAAACCGGGTGTCAACGATATCGTTTTACACGATGCCATTCATTTGCTTTTTAGGTTAGGATATTTATATTTGGGTTAACGAAATATGGTATTAAGACACATATTTTTCATGAAAAAACAATTGAATATTACTGCCAGTTTTTCCGATATCAGAACCAAGTTAAAAATTTCAAATGGAACCCTGTATATTATTTTACATAGTTTGATAGAGCTTTGAATTACCTTTTCAATGACATATCACACGTTATATTTTTTTTTCAAAATGGCGGACCAGGAAGCGCTTTTTCAAAATTCAATAAGGCGGTCGTTTCCCGATACCGATGAAATTTTGTTTAACAAATTATTAAAATATTAAACAAAATGGGGTTTTCAATGGATTTTAATCAAATTTAAAATCAAATTTTTAATTTATCACAAAATGGGATAAGTTTAATTTTTTCTTTAAAATGTGAACTTTTTCTTAAATTTTCTCAAAGATTTTAAATAGAAAGTTGTATTTATTAAATATTAGTATTAAAGTATATCTTATTAGCTACACGAAACCGCATAACAAGCCGTATTTTTGCTTTTTGTTTCAGAAAAAATTGACAAAACCTTGCCGATACACATTTTTCCTAATACATAACATGAAACAAACACACACATATTATTAATCAGAAAATCCTGGAATATTTTTTATTGTTTATTGATAAGTAATTTTGTATTATTTTGACATTTTGTGACTGTTGTCTTATTTTAGGAAAGCGAGAAAAATTCACAAGTAGTATTAATTTTATTTTACCAGTAGATACGGTGCAGTAACAAGAAAGATGACTTAACTAAGATAAGTAGGTCTTGGAAACAATTGCATAGGGATGCCATTATAATTTTCATTAGATTTAACCAGAAACGTCAAAAGTACTGTTTTGTATCGACATTTCTGATAACTTTCGTTACATTTTTACATTGAGAAAAACAAAAAACAAAAACAAAACCGCATAACAAACCGTATTTTTGCTTTTTGTTTGAGAAAAAATTGACGAAACTCTGCCGATATACATTTTTCGTAATACATAACATGAAACACACACCCACACACACATATTATTAATCAGTAAATTTCGAAATATTTTTTATTGATAAGCAATTTTGTATTATTTTGACATTTTATGATTTTTGCTGTCTTATTTTAGGAATTCGAGAAAAATTCACAAGTAGTATTAATTTTATTTTACCGGTAGGCTTACGGTTTTTCCGGAAATACCTAGACCTAAGTCAAGAAGTTTAAAAAGAACCCTGTATATTTTTTCACACAGTTTGATAGAACTTAGAATTCCCTTTACATTGACATATCACAAGTTGATTTTTTTTCGAAATGGAGGACTAGGAAGCTTTTGTTCAAAATTCAATATGGCGGCCATTTTCTAACACCGAAGATATTTTTGAATTATAGGTAGAAATAATAAACAAATATGGGGGTTTTTATTGGGTTTAATGCTAATTTAAAATCAAACTTTCACAATTAATACAAAAGTCACTCAATTAAATGTTCTATGCGCTGTCCGCCTTGTTCTTGGCATAGTGTAACTCTCTCAACATTTTCCGCGAGCAGGTTTCGTAAATGCTGTTCTGAGATACTCTCAACGGCTCGTCTTATTCTATTTTCTAACATTTCCAACGATATTACAGGAGTTGCATACACTTTTTCTTTTAGTAAACCTTGATTCGTCCGAAAAAATAATCTTATGATGAAACACAGGACGTATTCTATAATTATCTAAAAACCAATTGCAATAAATAAGTCGTCTTTGGAAGTCATTTTCAAATAGGTGGAGGTGAATTTGATACTTAAACGATTTAAACCCGTGTTTCTTTAAAATTTTTCTGGCGCTTTCATGGGACGTATTGCACTGTTTGCCTAATTCACGAAGGGAAGCTGCACGGTCATACTCGATGTACGCTAAAACGTTTGTTTCCACTTCTTCGCTTACTACGAAACCATCATTGCCATTAGCATGGACACCACCATTATTTTCATTTTTTAAATGTTGTAGTAGCCAAGGATAATATGCATGTGAAGGAGCGTCACGATTCGGAAAGCGTTCCTGGTATAATCTCTCTGTGTCCCTTGAATTTTTGCGACATTCCCCATAAATAAGGGGCATGTCAATTTGATGTTCTCTTGAATAAACCATAATATTTATTTTTAAAACTAACTAGAACCACTTCTCAGTGTAAAAATGTAACGAAAGTTATCAGAAATGTCGATACAAAACAGTACTTTTGACGTTTCTGGTTAAATCTAATGAAAATTATAATGGCATCCCTATGCAATTGTTTCCAAGGCCTACTTATCTTAGTTAAGTCATCTTTCTTGTTACTGCACCGTATCTACCGGTAAAATAAAATTAATACTACTTGTGATTTTTTCTCGCTTTCCTAAAATAAGACAACAGTCATAAAATGTCAAAATAATACAAAATTACTTATCAATAAACAATAAAAAATATTGCAGGATTTTCTGATTAATAATATGTGTGTGTTTGTTTCATGTTATGTATTAGGAAAAATGTATATCGGCAAGGTTTTGTCAATTTTTTCTGAAACAAAAAGCAAAAATACGGCTTGTTATGCGGTTTCGTGTAGCTAATAAGATATACTTTAATACTAATATTTAATAAATACAACTTTCTATTTAAAATCTTTGAGAAAATTTAAGAAAAAGTTCACATTTTAGAGAAAAAAATTAAACTTATTCCATTTTGTGATAAATTAAAAATTTGATTTTAAATTTGATTAAAATCCATTGAAAACCTGATTTTGTTTAATATTTTAATAATTTGTTAAACAAAAATTTCATCGGTATCGGGAAACGACCGCCATATTGAATTTTGAAAAAGCGCTTCCTGGTCCGCCATTTTGAAAAAAAATATAACGTGTGATATGTCATTGAAAAGGTAATTCTAAGCTCTATCAAACTATGTAAAATAATATACAGGGTTCTATTTGAAATTCTTAACTTGGTTCTGATATCGGAAAAACTGGCAGTAATATTCAATTGTTTTTTCATGAAAAATATGTGTCTTAATACCATATTTCGTTAACCCAAATACAAAAATCCTAACCTAAAAAGCAATTGAATGGCATCGTGTAAAACGATATCGTTGACACCCGGTATATAGCCTGTATTTTTCGTTATCCCCGAGTTTCTGGTAAAGCGATTTTGCCGATTTTAATATATCAAATGTTGTCTTATAATTAATAAAAAAAATTACTTATTTTAAATACGCTTTAAAATTGGAACAAGTATTCTATAATTATTTATTTATTGCCTACAAAATTATAAATGTACTAAAAAAGTAAGCAAAAAAATGGTGTCAAATCTAATAAAAAAATTTTTAAATTAAAATTCATTGGCTAATATCCAGATGCCAGTGGCAAAAGCTCTGAGAATCGGTATAAGGAATGTACAGAAACTTGAGCATAAAAAAACATAATTTACTTTCGAAGAAGATTAAGAAATGTATACGAAAGCAAAAGACTTGAGTTACAATGCAAAAATGGATATTGATAATGCAATTTATGATTTATACACGTCAAAGACTAATATAATCCTTCAAACAGTTCACAGTTCATATTATCATGGTAGTCCATACTTTTGGATGTTGAAGAAAACAGTAAACTTGCACCTGGGAGAAATCCTGTTGAAGAACCTGCATGCAAAATGATGAACCGTTTTCCCGTCCCACATCCCTTTTTTTCTCTTGACACTTTTTGCAGACTCGTCCTGCCGAATTTCGAACCACTTCCGTTAGAAAATATCCGAGTCTCGTCTAAAAATTCACATTTCACAAACATTTTCCGTGTATTTCTTTAAAAACTGGATAGGCTGATTTGCTATATGTGGCAACTCGCATAAAAATCTTCGATTACAGTCCTTTTTATATCGAAAACCCAACATTTTTATTAATTTTGATAACGATTTTAGTCCAGTTTCCAATATGCCTCGATTTTTTAAAGCTTCTTTTAAAACTTGAAGGGTTATATTAGTTTTTGATGTGTATAAATCGTAAATTGCATTACGAACATCCATTTTTACATTGTCACTTAAGTCTTTTGTCTTTGGCTTTTTTCGTGTACATTTCTTAATCTTCTTCGGTAGTAAATTATGCTTTTTTTCATGCACAATTTTCTGCACAATTCTTATACCGATTCCCAGAGCTTTTGCTACTGTTTCCTGGATATTGGCCGGTGAATAGTGAATATTGAAAGTCCTATGTCTCCCAGATACACTTTACCACAGGTGCCAGGAATTTTATATACTACTGTTTGAAAAGCGTTAGCATAAATCATTATAGCATGGTAAAAACTTCCAAATGTAGTCTTCTTTCAACTACCGTATTTTTCTTTAGTATTCTCTAATAACGGTATACATATTCTCAATTCTTCCCTTTTTGGCCATTCACAAAATATTGTAGGGTCTATACAGAGTCTTTTAAGATTTATGGCCACTTTTCGAAAATATTAGAGGTACATTGGATCTTAAGAAATCACCTATTTTGCGATTAAAATGAGGTGTTTTAATAGCATTATAATGACAATGAGAAAGGCTTATGCAACGGTTTGATGAGAAGGAAAATGTAGAATACACCAAAACTGATCGAGCCAAACCTGTTGTAAATTGCATTACGAACATCCATTTTTACACTGTCACTTAAGTCTTTTGTCTTTGGCTTTTTTCGTGTACATTTCTTAATCTTCTTCGGTAGTAAATTATGCTTTTTTTCATGCACAATTTTCTGCACAATTCTTATACCGATTCCCAGAGCTTTTGCTACTGTTTCCTGGATATTGGCCGGTGAATTTTCATTTTCGTAATATTTTATTAGATTTAATACCACTTTATTTGCTTGTGGATGCAAAAACCCGAAAATTGTTTTCTATTACTCATTTTGTCACTGACTTGTCAATCTGACTTTGAAGTGACATCGCTCAACTGCTGATATTTATATGATTATCCTTTTTTTTCATATGAAAATATCATAGCTCTATCTAATTCATCTTCCGGATTTTATGCGGAGGATATGATCACACGTAATAAAAGAAGAACAAACTTAAATAGTTTGTCGTTGGTAAATCGTATGACCCTCACGATAACACTGCTTTTGACTATACCATTTTTCTTTCTTTGAACAAATACATCTAGAAAATGAGTTTAATCCACTATGCTCATTTTCCGTTGTGATTTTAATATTATGATGTTGAAAAAAGTATCTACATAATATCTAAACCAGTGTTTTAGTTTTAGTGGAGCGGAAGTTAAAGCAATATCCTCAAAGGCCTCCATAAAGATATTCGCTACCACAGGTGATACAGGATATCTGATAGCTGCCCCTGAGGTATTATCAAGATTATTATGGTCCAATTTGTCTGATATATTGAAAATTGAGTCGTGCGTCACATTGGTGATTTGGAAAAGAAGAAATGGACTTATTTAAAAATGAGGTTATTAATCCAAAGCCGTATTTAAAAAAATAAGTTGATGATGGTTTCTCAAAGACGAGAGTTTAAATTTAACTATGTCATTTTATAGAGGACAAAAAGTGTCCATGTCTAAGTGCAATTTAATTTGCATTTTCCTTGTGTAAAAAACGTACGGAAGAATAAAATTTTCGTTATTTTTTTACCGATATTTCCAAAAGTATTTGAATTTTCCCAAATTTGTAAACCGCAATTAATTCAGTTCACAAATACGCAACTTTGCCCTAATTTAATAGACTTCGACGCCGTTACGGTTTCTGTATTTGGGGGTCCACCCTGTATAGCAAACATTATTGACTCTCACGCTAAGTCTAGTTTCTCATTGAAGAAAAAGGTAAATCTCTTTGAAACAAAAAAATAATTAAATGAAAAAATTGTTTTCGATATTAATAACGAAAAAACAACGTACTTTCACTTAGGACATTTTTTCCTTCGGCGGTTAATGACGTTGTAAAGTCGACTCGTTTTAGAGTTAATCCGATATCCTCTTAACTTCTTTATTACAATAAACTTCCAACAACTTTATTTTGTTGGCTCAAACACTAAAATTGAATAATAAAGTTATGACGCGTAAAATTGGCAAAACCTTTAAAAAGATGAAGCGATTGAAAAAAGTCAAGTGGTCGTTTTAAAGCATAAACTTTTAACGATGTCTGCGGTTTTCAAACAATATAGAAGGTCATTTTTGTGCTATAGACATGCCATTTTTTAGCCCGATTTCGAATGGGTATACAGAATAAGCGATCAAAAAGTTGAATATTTTGCCATTTTTAAATATATCTTTTGAAAAATATTTAATTAAATGAGAACATTGTACCAACTCAGTAATAGTCAATTTTTAGAAAATTGGTTCAATGTGTTCATGGTTCTTTTAATTAATAAAGATGTGGTATGGCCAGATGTAAAGTCATAACCTAAAAATTTTAAGTAAGTTTATAACCTGTCATATACCGGGTGACCACGACTTACTAACAAGGCTGTAAGATAAGTACTATTAACATGAAATTTTAACAGTGATATATGGTTACTTATGAGGCAGATTTTCGCTGTATAAACAATCGACTGCCGTTTCCGGTTTAACCGGAAATGCTATCAACTTTAATATTTTAAATACAACAGAATATACAGGGTATATTGATTTATTTCTGAATTCTACACTAAATTCTAAATATAAAACATGTATCATACCCTATCTCAAATCCTGATAGTTTTCGAGAAAATGGCGAATGAAACTTTGTCCGTTTTTTGGAAAAACAAATGAAGATAGTTCCAATTTAATACTGTAAATAGTGTTTATTATGCAACTCATTGCAACTAATGTGACAACTAGGATACTTCTAGTTTACCCGGAAACGTTGTGAAAAATGATTATCAAACGATATTTTCTCGTTTTATTTTAATAACCTAAACCTACTCAACATCTAAATCTTCAAACAATTTTGTGGATAATCTTGGCAATCTGGTTATGTCTTTCCAGTGTCCCAAATGTCACAGTTGTATAAAAAGTGGTATTTTCAAGACTTTTTTAATAACATACTCATTTATAATATTAATATTTCAACTTTAATTACAAAGTTTATTTTGCGTAAAATTCTTAAAAAGCCGAGACAGTAGATACCTAATCTGATGTAGCGATTGTGGAGTGCTCAAGTTTCATTCAGAAAACCGCAATGGGTGTTGATTCACTCACCTTTAAAAAATAATGAAATGTAAGTAGAATGTCTGGCACGTCATATATCTCAAGAAATGCGATAAGGTCGCTATCGGTGAACAAACTTTATAAAAATATATTATTTAGAATAAACAAATATTGATAAACCCTGACTTCATAAAATGTTAAAGAGACTAGTTTATCCCTATATCACATTTTATATATTTGGAAAACTTAAAATCATTTGAATAAGATTTCTTTTATGCTGATTTTTTTAAAATTTCATTTGTCCGCCATTTTCTTTTGTTATCTTAAATTCGTACCACACCTTTACCAACTTTTCTCTATATCACACTTAATGCTTGCATATAATTTGAAATTAATCAAATAAGTAGTTTTTTCAGGCTGATTTTTTAAATAATTTATTAGGCCTTCATTTTGTTTCGCTGTCTTGGATTCATAAGAAAATGTTACCAGTTTATTCCTTTGTAACACTAGATTTTTGTGCCAAATTTGAAGTAAACTGGATAATTAGTTATTTAGTAATATTTTTCTTTAATTTTCACGAGGGCGCCATCTTGTTCTGGCATGTTGGATTTTTACTAAAATATTACCAAGTCATCTCCATATGAACCTTAATTTTTTACTAAAATTCAATCTGGTAAGTAATTTTTAGCTATGCTGCGAACTGATCGACGGACAGGCAGATCGACAGAATTGATAAAACCTACTTTTTTGGCATCTAGGGACGCTAAAAGACAAAGATAGGTAAAACATGGGCAAATGCTTTTAATACGATTGTAAACATTTTTTTAGCCGCCATCTTGAATTATTACCACAATTTTACTAGTTCATCTCTATAAAGTGCGGAACATGCAAGAAAACCGGGCGGAGTCAATCGGTTTAGGAAGGTCGGCCAAGAAATCTCTTTAAACCAGTGGTGTCCCGTCGTTCTTTAAATAATATGGCACTCAGATAATTAAAAAATGTAACTATGATTAATGAACCTTTATCTATATTTATCTATTTTCTTTCGTGTACCGCACATCTATATCTCTTTTGTGTTGCAAAAACGGCGAACTTTCGAATTTTAAAATGATTTAATTTTGATTTTTCCTGATCGATTTACCTATAAATATAGCAGCAGCCAGCATCAGATCCAGTGAACGAGATTTATCAAAATTTTAATTTATGCAGTTCGACTTTAGGCTACTCGGGTATGCCAAAAGTGGCCGTCTGTCTCCGTTTGTCATATAACTTTATACAGGGGCTGTCATTGTGAAGTACTATACAGGGCGTCTCCTAATTGCGTGCTGATGGTAAAGGGGGCGTTTTTATGTCCTAAAAGTCTTAACTTTTGAGATATAGGATGGTAAAGTTTAAAAAGAAAACATTTTTTTTATCCCAATTCTTATGCTATTGTAGACAACTGCATAAAATTTGATACACGTCTTCTATGCATTAAGGAGCATACGTATTTACCCAGGTTAATTACATATGCACGCCACTGGTAGAAATTTCAAAAATTGATTGTTAATAAAAAATGCCCTTTTATGTATAGAAGACATGTATCATATTACACACAGTTATTTATCTATAATAGCATCCGGATTAGGATAAAAAAATGTTTTTTTAAAAGACTCTATCTCCAAATTTAACATTTTTAGGACATACAAACTTTTTTCTTAAAAAGTTTCAAGAATCACCCCCCTTTAACATTAGCACGCAATTAGGAAACGCCCTGTATACTACTTCACAATGACGCCCCCTGTACAAAGTAATATGACAGACGGAGACAAACGGTCACTTTTGGCATACCCGAATAGCCCAAAGTGGAACTGCATAAGTTGAAATTTTGATAAATCTTGTTCACTGGAATCAGTGCTCGCTCCCCTACTATAACTACATTGATGTGTTAATTTTGGAAAAATATGAGTTCTGTAGTTTTTCAAATATTAATTGCAATATTAGATTGTAAACTATTCTAAATTCTTTTATTCACAAAAACACCAAATAATGTCTGCAATATTATATTAAATCGAAAAAAGGCGAGTAATCGATAAATCTATTACATCACGTAAGCGTAAGCATCAAAGCTAAACCTTAACTAACTCAACGTTCCCTACATCAATCTTATCATGAGTTCTTAGCCATATATCAAATAAAAAGTCTTGTCAAATACGCATATTCCGTCAGCATTAATCATCTTTATGATGGTGGCGTAACCTCGGCCGGATAAAGACGGAATATCGGGTTACAGTCGGCCTACCTGACAGCCTTTCACGACCCCGTGAAACATGCCTTAACTGAAACATACAAAAAAAAACAACTAAATTAGTAAACAGTAATGACACCATTAGAGGGCGAGAATACGTTATTATTCAACGTCCTCTTCGTCACTAGTCTCGCTAAGCGAAACCATCGTATAAACTTTCAACTTGTCTGAAGGACAGATGCCCGTATAAGCAGTCCTACATCGTTTGGACCCCGGTAGTTCGTTAACAACGTACCGGTCGTTATCCAGTACTTTGGTAACTACAAAGGGTCCCTTGTATCGCGGTTCAAGCTTTCTGCTCCTCCCGTCATTAGAGGTTTTATTTGCCTGAACCAACACGTGTTGGCCAACCGTAAATTTCGTAACAGGGGCATGCCGTTTATCGTAATACTCCTTCTGGCATTGCTGCCGATCAAGGATGTTCCGAGAGATTTCTTCTCTCAACGTTTCGAGATCTTGCCGTTGGTCACATGCGATCTCAGACGTCAGGAAGGAATTGTTAATTCCTCGTGGGCGGTATCCAAAGAATACCTCGTATGGTGTTTTACCAGTGGTAGAATTTACCGTAGAGTTAATTCCCCACTGCACAGCTTTTACAGCCTCGTCCCATCTTCTCTCGTCTTCTGTGGTAGCTAACATGGCGCTTAATACTGACCTGTTCTGGCGCTCAACTTGGCCGTTAGCCCTTGGTGTTGCGGTTGCACAAAGAACACGCTTAATACCCATTCCTTGGCAAAAGTCCGTAAAGCTTTTGCTGGTGAAAGCGGTGCCTCGATCACAGATGATTCTTCGTGGTACTCCAAACATCTCTATGACCCGTCGATGGCACATCTGGGCGCTTACGTGACGCGGATTGGTACCCAACAGTGCACTTATTGGCTTCGTGACCTAATAAATGACACTTGGAACACTCTATGCGTTGTTTTGGACATTTGGATTGGTAATGCCCTTTGGACTTACAGTTGTAGCACTGCACATCTCTTAATCCTTCCCGTTTCTTGTAATGAGGTGGTTGACTCTCGGAATCTAATGCTGGTTTTGATTCCGGCTTAGGATAGCGTCTTGAAACTGATGAATGTCCCATTTGAGTTTCGGAAAACTTGTCATCACGTAACGTTGACAAGTACTCTTCATAGAGGGCCTCTGGCGTTTCGTAACGGCCAGCTCTGGCTCCATTTTGCAAGGTGACATTTGTAATACCATCAATTAAACAAGACACCGCGTGCCGACCAGTTATTTGACATGTCCGGAGTAGTTCCATTTTACTAAAATAATAATTAGTCATGGTTTCGCCCCTGTGTTTCGTCCTGTTTAGCATTTTTCGTAGGACCGTCGCGTAGTCCACATGGTCTGGAAAACTTTTGGCCACTAAATTCTTTCACTCGGTCCATGTACTTGGGTAACTTGACAAGCTGTGGTACCAGTTCTTCGCCATTCCGGAAAAACGACTCTGCATTTGATACACGGTGGTAATATCATCCCAGTTATTTAAAATTTTAATCTGGTCAATTTTGTCAAGCCACTTAGCGGCTGACAAGTTTTCATTTTCCGGATCAAACTCTGGAATACACTCGCTTCTTAAATTTATTGGTCGGTGGTCTTGACGCGAGGACCCTTGTTTAATAAGAACTTCCAATAAGTTTTCTAAACGCTCTACCCTCGATTCCACAGACGACCCGGGCGTAGACAGTTGGGACGGACCAATATTTTTTTCGACAGAGTGGTTATGGTTAACTACTTCTTCAGAAGCACGTATATTTATGGGGGGTGTCAAGGAGCGCCTACATTGCGTAACTGTAGTACTTTTGTGACTATTGTTTTTCTTTGACTTACCCCTGTTTGAAGATTTATTTTTGCTACTAATCGTCGATGTTCTACTCCTGTATCTACCTTCTGAAATACTTTCTTCTTCAGAACTGTCTGACGATGACTCACTTGAATAATGCTTTCGTTTGCCCATTTTACGTGACAATAAGCTTACCAATACAACAATACACTAACCGACCTTCTTTTCGTAACACACTGTACATAAAATCCTTAAACACTAATTTTGTTCACCCCACACCTGAACTGTAAACTATTCTAAATTCTTTTATTCACAAAAACACCAAATAATGTCTGCAATATTATATTAAATCGAAAAAAGGCGAGTAATCGATAAATCTATTACATCACGTAACCGTAAGCATCAAAGCTAAACCTTAACTAACTCAACGTTCCCTACATCAATCTTATCATGAGTTCTTAGCCATATATCAAATAAAAAGTCTTGTCAAATACGCATATTCCGTCAGCATTAATCATCTTTATGATGGTGGCGTAACCTCGGCCGGATAAAGACGGAATATCGGGTTACAAGATATTTTTCGACATCCGGTATTGAACAGAAAATTAATTGTTTTGAAGCAGTTTATTGACAGCTACTTTATGAACAAAACTAAGCCATTTTTGAGGTTGACGGCTGTGATTCTAATGGTTCGATTCCTTCTACATCGTTGTCTTCCTCTGAAAATGATGAGGTTTCGTCGTCACTACTTGAAGATCCCAGTGTAATAACTAAATCATCAATAACCGTTTCAATTTTGCCATCTACTTCCCAGTATTTATCTTCAATAGAACGAACATGTTTAACATACGATTTCCAATTTTCAGCCGATATTGAGTCAATCGCTTCTAATGTTATTATATTTAAATCTTTAATTGAAAGTTCACCGGTGTTGCGTTCTCGAATATATGTTTTTACGCCTGCCCATGCAAGTTCAATAGGGTTGAGGTCGCACATGTATGGAGGCAGCCTTAAAGGTGTATGACCGAGGTTACGTAAAAGACCGTCAATTTTATTCTTTTTTCTCTAGACTTGTTGGCTGATATTATTTCATATAATTGATATTTTCTCCATGTTGGATCACATACAAGATTATTCGATTTAAGCCAGGATATCATACGAGCTTTTGTAGAGTATTTAGTTGGCACTTTATCTTCTACGTGAGAATGATAAGACGCATTATCCATTACCACGACTGATTTGGGAGGAATGTTAGGTAGAAGCTTCTCGAGCAACCACTTTTCAAAATTATCTCTATTCATCTGTTCATGATAGTCTCCAGTTGTTAGTCCCGAGCGAAAAACTAAAGCAGCACCTGGAACAAATCCGGCTTCTGAACCAGCATGAACTATAATAAAGCGACTACTAGAGCGGATTCCATGAACAACACCTGTAACACTTTCATTCTGCCAGCATTTGTTCACTGTCATATCATTATCTACCCAGGTTTCGTCCAGATACATAACATTGCGCCCTTCTTACATATATTGCCTTATAGTTGAAATAGTTGGTCTCTCAATGAGCAATTTTCGTTACAAAACTATTTGGTCGTAAAATCCGATTTAAGATTTTATACCCGTACGGAAATTCTATTTTGTTTTTTACATCACGAAGTAGGGGTTTGCAGGTCGGAACCTTCTTCAAGTTTATATAAAAATCCTCTATTGTTCGTCGAATTACTTGAAAATCACCATCGTCAAGAGTCAAGAGATTTTAAAGGTGAAGTAGAACATGAGCGATCATTATGTTCTCTTTGAATTTTCCTTACACTACTTTCCGAAACACCAGTGTAAAATGCAGCGCGTTACTTCAAAATAATAATTCAAATTCAACGCAACGCATTTGTATAGAAATGAAAACAAATGCTCTAAATGTATAGGCGCTACTGGAAATAGCTAGAACCTTCTAGCGGCAAGTGCATGGAGACTCTAGACACATCCCAATTACAAGTGGACCAGTGCGAAATTTACTAAATTCTCGAATAATTTTCCGTACCGCTTAGCTGGCGCACTTTATAGGTGAACTATTACAACAAATAAAATAACACAAATTTTACTGCTTGCTTAAGATTATGAACCTTTATTTTAAGGACCGCCCGGTTTTCTTTCGTATCCCGCACTTTACCACAATTAGTTATGACACACTATTTGAAATCAATGCATTAAGTAAGTAGTTTTTCAGATTGAATTTTTAAATATTTTATTAAGCTCTCTTGGTTCGTACCAAAATTTTAACAGTTGTTTCCCACATACTACTTGATTTTTGTTCAAAATTTAAGATAAACTGGATAAGTAGCTTTTTGTAATAATTTTTTTAACATTTTACTAGGCCGCCTTTTATATCACAGGAAACTGTGTTATGCAATTCTTCAGTTCTTAACTGGAGTGCTGTAAACCATAGTTTTAAGGTATTCCTATAGGTAAAAGTCTGAACTATTAAAATCTGGAGACCTAGGGGGCAATGATTGGAATCCACGACGGCCTAACCTTCGATTATTAAATGTATGATTTAAATATTTTCTTGTTTGTACAGGGTCTTCCATTGAGGAGGAAAAACAGTATTTTTTGCTCGGAGAATTCGAAAATCGTAACAAAAAACAATTCAATGAGAAACAAAAGACTTACGCCAAAGATGTTGCACACCCTATATATTATTACATTTTTGGATTCTATGGTCAAGACTATTTAGCCTTTCTGAAAGAAAAAAAGACCCAAGTAAGTTATTTCCAACAAGTCCAGCTCAGACACTTACCAAAAATTGCTCTTGATAGTGAGACTCTATAATTGCAAGGAATTTTGCACAATATTCTTCAAAAACCATCGACAAAAATCGAATCATACAAGAAAGTAAGGCTGAAGCCATTGAATATTATACAGGTATAACAAAAAATCGTGAAGAATTCTTCAAACTAGAATGTGCGAGATATTCAAGTTATTTTCAATTTTTCTAATGCTAAATTCAGGATTCTCATCAACTGAACTTAAAACCTCTTCCTCAATTTCTGGAGTCCTTGTAGCCTGATGGGCACCTTTTGATTGATAAAAGCGTACCTACTACTTATTAAAACACAGCTTTGATACTTTCAACTGTTTAACTTAACGTCAAAGTCAAAATCCAATTGTTACAGGTAAATCATTGCCTACTTAGAAAAGGATTGAGAGCTAACATTACTTTAAATCAAGGCCTTAGAAAAAACTGAAACCTAACTTTACGATGTGTAATATTTCGATGATACTAAAGTCTTTAATACACTTGTGAGATATCACTAGACTGGAAATTTTAGGCTCTTTCCAAAAATCGAAAAATCCAATATGGCGGCCATAAGAAAAATGAAAGTTGAGGCGGGTTGCGGGTTAACAAAAAACAACGAAGACGTGTCGTATACGTTATCTTGTTTGTCTTAAAAATGTGTCCGAATTATGTCACATTTCGGCAGCTGTCAAATTTACCGTTCTGGATATACTGGCCAAAAACGAAATCCGCCATTTCCAAAAACAATTGATCGATCGTAAATCTGAAGCCGGATATCGAATGCAATAAGTTTCCTCTAAAACTTTCCCCGTTTAATCTTTGCTGTAGGTATAATAGGAGCCGAGATCCCTGTATAGAGAAGCGAATCTGGGACACACTGTATATATTCGGGAAAAAAGTGATTTCATAAAAAGTGATATTGTGTTACCTGTCAACAGGGGTTAAATGTCAAATTTTTTTACCGTCGCAAAAAAAACTTAGGAGATATTCCTTTCGTATCGGACGTACAAAATGAGAGTCAATTCTCGTAAAATCTCTTCATAGATAAATTTCACCAGGTAGAACGCCAGAGGCGCGACAATAAATTCGTACACTATAAAATCAATTAGCGTGAAAAATAAAGATAAAAATGAAATATCTTCCGTACGAAACAGATACCTAGGCAGGTACTGTAATGCAAAATTATCACCGAAGTACTTATATTTATTATTTATGGACGTTTTGCCGCAATAACAACGGTCGTCCCTTTTGCGTCCTACTATTCCGGCGATCTTCCCACACACACACATACGCTCGGATAATACGTCGAAACGTCAATTTTAATTGGCTCGGGCAATTTTATGTGTCGTATTTCACTTCCGATCTCGACGGGAAAAATTGTAATTGAGAAAGAGGTGGAGGGGGGGGGTTACTTATTGAACAGCTGCGTAAGTATATTAGGTGTTGCAGGTGTCGTAGTTACTCTTAAAGAACTCGAAGGAGAAATGTAAATGTTTTAAGAAAAAATTTATAAATAATTTTCGGCTTTTTTTTTTAATAAAGCGCGGATTTACAAGGGGAAATGGGGGTAATTACCCAAGAAACACCGTTCATTTCATCAAGGGATATAGGAGGTTTGCATAAAATGTCTTGTTATGTTTGCTTTACCATAAAAAACTTCATTAAAACAGTTATAAAATTTTCTTAAAACCTAGTGGACACACTTTAGAGTAGAAGTATTTTATCAGTTGATTTTTAAACTGTAAAATATTTTTTTGCTTTTGGTTATGGAATGCCGCGCCATAGGGTTAGAATATTTGGCAGGATCAATAATGGTTATGATATTGGTGTGTTTGAATATCTACAAGTTCAAACGAATTGCTTATCAGTGGTATGATAGCGCAATTGGTTAGAGCCTTCCCTCTGAATTCAAAGCTGGGTCAGTCCGGTGGTGCTCGTGTAAGGTCTGTCAATTGGTTTAATGAAAACCTTCGTGATATGAGAGATAGGCTTAGAATGCTTGTGGAGGTAAACGGAGTCAATGGAGATCTTGTCCCTCTTGCAACGGTAAAGGAATATAGAAGGCAATACAGAAAGGAGATTTCCAGGGCAAAGAAGATCGCTCATGATACCTTTATTGAGCAGGCACCAAATCGCGAGAGGGCAATGTGGGAAATCATTAATCAAAACAAGAAAACAACTTCAACTCAACAACCATCTAGTATACTGACTGCAGATTCTTTGAATTGTTTCTTTTCGAGTATAGCTGACGATATCATTGCAGCTCTGCCTGCCGCCGAGTGGGGACCTCAGTTTTTGTTTTAATACTGTGAGTTACAATGAGGTGAGGGGAGTGATGGATGAAATTAAGAATACTGAAAGTAAAGACTGCTTTGGGTTAAATGTTAAAATAATCAAGACTATAAAAAACCTGATATTGTTTCCACTAACTAATATTATTAATTCATGTATATCGAACTCGATTTTTCCCTCATTGTTAAAAGTGGCTAGAGTGGTACCTCTGTACAAGAGCAAAGGTTCTAGGGATGATGCGACGAACTACAGACCAATTTCTATATTGCCTATTTTTTCAAAGATTTTTGAAAAAATTTTAAATAACCAGGTTAAAAACTACTTTGAATCAAACAATATTTTCTTCCAAAGTCAATTTGGTTTTAGAAACAATAAATCAACTACTCTTGCTATTAATACATTGACATCAGGTGTCCTTGAGGGCTTTGAAAGGGCACTCAATACTGCTGCAAAAGCTGAAGTTCTACAACTTTCAACCTGGCAGCTTGGCATTGCTTCAGTCATATTTGGATAATAGAGTGCAGTTTGTGTCCTATAACAAGGACATCTCAGAGAGAATAAATGTTAGACATGGAGTTCCACAGGGATCTGTTTTGGGTCCGACTTTGTTCCTGATATGCAATAATGACTTGGCTAATGCTGTGAAAAATGTAAATTTGCTATTATTTGCTGATGACACGACAATTTATTTCCCATACAATCGCTCATCTAACATAGCGGAAAAGATGTCTGAAAATCATAGTGACCTCGAAGCCTGGTTTAGAGCAAATAATCTTTCCCTGGACAACACCGCCTATTGAGTCTCCTATAAAGTTCCTGGGAGTATATATGGATTCCAAGATGACCTGGATCAATCAAGTTAAGAAACTAGGCTTAAAACTCTCAAGGGTTATATTTCTTATTAGAAGTTTGGCTAGATGTGTTTCACTTGATACGCTGCTGGTGGCCTATCACTGTTGTTTTGCCTCAAAATTGTCTTATGCTCTCTTAGTATGGGGCCACTCTTCTCATGCCAAAAAAATTTTTGGCCTACACCGCAGGTGTGTGGGAGTAATTGCAGGGATTGGACAATATAGTCGTTGGTTTTCATTGACTCTCGAGAACTAGAGATGGTGCAGGATATTTGGGTGAAAGGTTTTTCAATATATTGCCAGTCAGTATGCGCCAACTTGATATAAAGAGCTTTAAAACTTGCATAAAAAAAGTTCTACTTTCCAGGGCATTCTATTCTCTAGAGGAATACCTCAATTATTGTAATCTCAATGAACTGTAATATGATTTCTTTTTTAAATGTGCTGTTCAATAATGTTAGTGTGAAATAATAATTGTTAATATGTTGACTTTTATATATTAATGTAAATTTAATATGAAATGTAATGCGATCTGTTTCTGAATGTGCAGCCTAAATATAGATCTGAAGTAGTAATATTTGTTAATGTGTTCACTTTTATATATTTTAAATTTGGCTAAGATTTTATTGTGTTTATTTTTTACTTTACTTATGACGTGTAAAAGCAAATTTTCCCTTGCAATGTTACCAATAAATTGATTTGAGTTGAGTTGAGTTGAGTTGAGCAATGGACTAGCGATCCAGAGGTGCGGGTTCGATCCCCGCTCGTACCTTTTGCTGTTGATTTTAACTATTTCTAAAAAAACTCTACAGTAGGTTATTGCAGCCTATATTAAATGCCGTCATAAAACCTTGTAGAAAGGTTTTAGCCCTGTTATAAAGAAAGAATAAAGCTTTCATAAAACCAAAATTATAACTTTCTTAAAACGTACAGGTTTTACGGAGAGTTTTCTCCCTGCAGTTTATTTATTTGCTTAAAGCAATAAACATATGTTAGATTTAAGATATATTTTAATATTCCACAGTGATTTTAATAATAGATATCATCAGTTTAATTTTGGAAGCATTGTACATGTTTTTGAGATAATAAGCCCAGAAAATATGCGTACCCTGGAAATAACAATTTTTAGTAAATATTTTTTATTGAAATCACAATTGAAAAAATTGTAAATGCATTTTTTTATATAGTAAATAGCGTATTAATATTATTCTTTTAAGACATAACACATAGTAACCCACAGTTATCTAAATTGTGTTGACTTCCCAAAATCCATAAACCTGGGAAGTCCATGAGACCTATTGTTTCGGCTGTTGGATCACCAACGTACAATATTTCAAAATGGTTAGTAGAAGAAATCAGCAAATTAAATATCTCGTACGATAACTTTGAGGTTACTAACCCGTGAGAATTCTTAGATAAAATTAAGAATGTCCGCTTAAAAGAAGGTGAAATTTTAATAAATTTTGATGTAAGCTGATTGTTTCTTAGTGTACCCATACCACTAGCTTTAGAGTACCTAAAGAAACTACTTACGGTACGGTTATATTTTTGCCGTCATCTGTTTGAGTTTCCGCTAGCCGTCGAAAAGATCGCGAACTTTAACTTTGACGGAAGCGTCTGGCGAAAATCGACGTTTGCGCTAAGCTGCAACCAATTAAATTGCTGGATTTTAGAGAGCCTTTTAAAACGTTCGTCCTTTGTAATAAATTTGACAATAATATATACACATAACATCCTCGTCCATTTGAAAAAATTGCTTGGGGTCATTGTGTTTAATTTTAAGAAAATACTGGTAAGAGTTATGAGTATTTCCACCCCAATTAACAGGCCGAATTCGCGATCTTCTTTGCGGCCTTCTCTTCAACAACTTTACAGCTGCGGCACACATCAATATGTCCACAATGTCTAGTCTTTACTAAGCATCATTACTATGATTTTGAGTATTTATGCTCAGCAAATTACAAAAAACGCATATAAACTGAAAAACAATTAAGACAAAATTGCATTACACAAAAAGTCGATAAATATAAAAGTAAGGTTAATTTCACAGGCGACACAAAGCGCAAACGTTTTCAATCTATAACCCAGGCTTTATTTATTACAGTCAACCTTTTCTTTTTATTAAAAACTATCTAAATTTTAAGTCAACTCATTACCTAAAATATCCAAAAATATTCATTTGCATTGATTTTCTATTTATTTAGTTTTAATACTAGTAAACATTTTAATTTTTTGGATTTGAATAGACCTGAGGGCAGCATTTAGACATTCCACAATAGGATTCGGCACCTGTCTTTCCTCTGATTGGCTGAAACGCGGTGCGGGAACCTGTTTCTCCTCCGATTGGCTGTTTTGAATCAAACGCTGAACGCCGAAAAAATGAGTGGTGCTTGGTTTATCGAGATGCCACCTTACATGGACATCAAACCAATAATTTTGCAGAAATTAGTGTTCGTCTTTTCAAAGACATTGTTTTATCAAGAAATAAGGCATATAATGTTATAGCACTAATACATTTTGTCATAACTTGCATGGAGGAATATTATCAAAAACGAATCAGAAACTTTGCTAATGGAAGAAATGCTGAACCAAGACTGATATTAAGAAACCTCTTGAGAAAGGTCGGCAATGTTAACATTGGGTCAAAAAATATACAAAGTTCCTAGCATAACGAAAAAAAATAATGCAAAGGCTTATAGCTATAAAAACGAAAACCTCATGGGAAACATTTCTTTGCACTGCAGGAAGCTCTTTCAGTTTAAGGCATAGGACAGACATCAAGATCAAAGTTCAGCCAACATCAATAAGCAAAAGAAAAGCGGGGACGACAAGAGGATGCAGGAGACTTCCCTTAGGACGACCTGCTAAGGGTGAACCTGCATCAAAGAAACAAAAACGGAATTTGGCAGAAAATGTAGAAAAAACTTTCCTAATGCAAAAGGTCATCAAGAAAGCAGCACCAAGGTTTTCATTTTATTTTGTATGTAAACTTTTCAACATTCCAAATGGGCCACCCCTTTTTCAGCTTGAATTCAAAACGCTTATGCTCAAAAAGTACTTTTTTAATTAATTTTAATCGTATAGCATTGAAGAACGACTTAAATTATGAATTTTATATCAGTAATTTTCATGAATTTTTTGTTTGAAAGCCCCAAATTTCTACTTTATAATGTTTGTTAAGAGAAATATACAGAGGTAAGAGCCGCGTTGACACAGGGCAAAAAGAAAATGTATGTTTTTTGTCCGATTTTTGAAACGTACTGTAGGCTTCAAATGTTGAACTTTTCTTATTTTTGCTACTGTATATCGAAGCCGTACATTTTAGTTTTAATTCATTTTTTTGTTTGTGGTTTTAGCCCAATTAAAAAAAAAGTTATAGCAATTTCAAGAAAACAGTAATTTTTTTCAATAATCGTTTTTGTCTGAACAAAAATAACGGGAGTTTCAAGCGTACAGTGCGTTTCAAAAATTGAGCAAAAACATACATTTTCTTATTGCCCTGTATCAAAGCGACTCTTGCCTCTATATATTTCTTTTAACAAACATTATAAAGTAGAAACTTAGGGCTTTCAAACAAAAAAAAATTGATTAAAATCGAACAAGTAATTTTTGCGCAAATGCGTTTCGAATTCAAGCCAAAAAAGAGGTAGCCCATTTGGAATGTTGAGAAGTTTAGTATAGCTTCATTGATTTTGTGTATTTTATTTTGTGTATTCATTTATTTTTTCTATGTGTTGCCTATGTTGCCATTAAATTACTTAAATATCAAAAAATATGTTTCAATGTAAACGTAAGGAAATATTCTGTACAAAAAAACAAATTAATGTAATATGGATATTGGGATTTTTGGGTAAAAAAAAAGAAAAAGCAAAGAAAACCAACAACCTATCTCAGAAATGAAGCTCGCATAGATAAAATTGTACCTAATATATATGATTTTTAGTTTAAATAATTTTACACACTTGAATATTGCCATGAAAAAACATCCCTTACCCATATAATCAAGTAAAATTAATAAAACAAATGAGTAGATGATGCTTCTTTAAACATAACAGTCCACTCCGTGTTTCGGCACTGTTGAAACATAACGCTACGGCGTTCAGCACCGCACCACGTTCAGCCAATCAGAGGAAAGACAGGTACCGAATCCTATAGTGGAATGTCTAAATGCCTGAGGGCAGGTCTCTTTCATTATAAGTGTTTCCTATCCCGAGCAAACATAAATTCACCGTCTATTTTGGAGTGCACTTTTGAAACAGTGGAGTCAGAAAATCACCAAAAACGAATACTAACTTGGAGTTGTTGACATTTTTATGTGCTGTTATGTAACAAGTCTCAAAAAATTCGGAAAATTTTTGGGTCACTAATGTACGAAAACCAGTTGTCTTTTATATGTGTGTATAAACGTAAGCATTTTATTTTGATTGCATTTCCCTCATGATTAATAATATAATGTAGACAGCACATTTTTTATACTTTGCTGATTGTTATTTTGAGAATTGAATAAACTATAAGCGTTGAGTAATTCGGAGAAAATATACTTCTGAAAACTTATAACGGAAGGGAAGTTTAGTATGATGATTCCTGCAATTAGTGTTTATAAAAGCGATGACAATGTTTGTTTAAAGAGGACATGCAATGAAAAATCTGTAATAAACGATGCACTTTTTCGTTTGATCATTTTTCAATTTTTAGCTTTTTTTTTGCTTTGAATATCAAGGAAAGTGGTTGAGTAGAAATAAGTAATATTGTCTATAAGTAATTTATCGAGTTAGCCGTTACTTAACGAAAATCCATTATCACTAGTGTTTATAACTATTTTCGTTAAGTAATTTTCACCAATTTGTTTTAGTTTGACAGCTACTTCGACAACCTGTGTCTTTTTCAAAAAACAATTCAAGACTGATAACTAAAACTGGAATTTTTTATAATAATAAAAGAGTAATTAATGTCTCTACCTACTTAACCGCAGACATTAGGTATAAAAGTTCATCAATGAGGAGCCGTTTAGGTTGATTTTATCATTCAATCAAATATTACGGTTTTCCTTCTTATATTTTCCAAGTAATTTGACTTCTAACTTTTATTGGTTGAATGCAACATTTTATATTCATTGTTAAAATTATGATCTGTTTCTAGTAAGTGTTTTGCATAATTAGAATCTTTTTTTTTGTTTAATATGTAATATTTTGTATTTTTTTATACGTTTCTAAGAAGATCTACCCGTTTGACCAATATATACTTTTTCACAAGAACCACATTTTAATTCATATATCCCAGATTTTTGGTCCTTTTTTGTATGAGACTTGTTGTTCTTAATATATCTATTTAAAGTATTATTTGTATAGAAAACAATTTTATTATTTGTTTTTTAAAGATATTTTTCTATTTTAGTACTAAATTTTTCGTTATTTGCTAATGTGTTAAACTTATTATTGTCTTTTGTATTAAAATTAGTATAACCGAAATTGAGTGCTTCTTTATATTGTCTTTTGTTTTCAATTTTTCTTTTATGGTTATTATTTATTGTTGATTATAACGTTTATATTGAATGGAAATGAAACAGCTTCACCTTCATCTTTCTTTTCGGTAAAAAATGTATTTGCAATTAGTTTTTTGTTCTCTTTTGAGTCTTCCAAAGAGCTTTCTATCATAGTAGTGCATTTCCATCTGCTATACCTCTTGATATTAGTTATATTTTCTCCTGAATTAGCTAACATTGTGGCCGATGATCGGCGAAAACTGGGACTCATGTACATTTCTGGATCTGGTAATCCCAGGTATCCGGCAATATTGGATGGCATCTTCCAAATGTATTAATCCCCACACATTGTATTGTGCATTTTCCCTGTTTATAGTTTACAAAAAAACGACGATAAGGTTAGTTCGAAGGACGTAGAGCTACACATTGCCAACAACAACCAACAAATCCAATTCTTCTTTTGCTGCGTCGATAATATATTCTGGAACCCCGTCTTGCATGACCAGATTGCCAAATTCACTTAAATTCATTGTAATAACGGAAAATACGCATATATAAAAGCGATTAATGACAAATAAATATGTCGAAATGTCAGTTTGTTGATTTCTAACAATTGACCTTAGTAGACAAGAGTCCTTAGTATCCTGGAAACCTAGTAGCTAACCAGACCGAAGTGCATTAAACCTGCTACACATTCTGAGATATGTATCAAAGACGGTTAATTAATAAATTAATAAATAATTAATTAATTTTGAAATATTACGTTTGGAATTTTTTTTTAAACTAGTGCGGAAAAATTTTTTGCGATAAAACTAATTTTCCGATGGATATCGGTGCGGAAAGTTGACTTTTCCACACAGCTGTAGAAAAAATAAATTTTGAACTAGACTTTGGTTTTTACTAGTCAATTATCCACGTTCATAGCTTCAATAGGGGGGATACTGGGAACTATATTTTGCACAACCAAACAAATTAAAATAGTGTTATTTTGAATTGTTATATCTTTAATATTATTAATTAGATTGAGACTGTTTTTTATACTACATTTAGGCTTAAAATTAATTAATTAATTTGTTAGATACCCTGGGGGTGCTGGAGCTGTTACATACTCTATCGGTCGAATGGGTATATTGTATTTGTATAATTTTAAAGAATATATCTTCGGTTCTTGTGGGTTCATTAACGTTAAACTGTATTTCTTTATATGACTGAATACATTTTTTTTAATTGCGTTGTTAATCAGTTTTTGAAATATATCTGTCGGATCTTTATCCATTTTATCAAAATTCTCAAAATTTAAAAAATCTACAGTTTTTTGTAGAAGTTCTATCCCAAGTAAGCATAAATTCACCATTTGTTTTGTAGTTGTGGGCAGTAAGCAGTCACATTTGCAAAAGTTGGCCAGAATAACGCCAAAAACGATTACGAACTCGGAGTTGTTGACATTTTTATGTGCTATTATGTAACAAGTCGCGAAAAAAGTCGGAAATGCACTCCCCGTAACAGCACCCATTTCGCAAGGAACGGTGGGTGTACGGGAACAGTTTAAATCGCCCATAATACTATATTAAGCAGTGCAGGCGACAGACAACATAATGGGACCAATTAAATTAGTCATAATCGTAATCGTACGCTCGGTTATGCCTTAATTCGTAACGCTCAAAACGAGACAGTGACAAATGAGGCAAATCTGGGTTAGTTTTTGCGTTTGCCGGCTTATTAACTTGACGCGTCTTTTTTTTTCTTGTTTGAGCGACCTTTTTTAACACTTCTATAAAATCCATGGAACTTCTTAATAGAATTGTATACTTAAACGTTCGATTCGCGAAGTATGTCAAATGTTGTGCGATAAATGTTGTGCGAAAAATATGTATTTCGGTTTCATCGCTTTTTCCCAAGAAAACGGTCAGATTTGTCTAGCTTAAAGTTTACGCATAATAATAAATATGTTATGGCATTTCACTGCAAAACACTAAAAGAGTTTTTTGAATTCTTTTCTTTTCTATTTTGAAACTTTTATAATACCTAATTTATTTATAAAAAAATAGAAGGTATTTACAAAAATACGATATTTTGCAAAAGAGCTTTTACATCAAAATGCATACAAAGCAAAAATAAATCGAGTAGGCTTTGGCACAGCCATAATAGTTTTTTTGACAGACCTCATGCATCTTGGTTAATGCGAGTTCAGTTTTCGCTTGCTTTTAAGATTTTTTAGCAACACGTTAAGTTATTTTTATTAGAGAATAGATTGAAATTAGTTTATCGTTTTTAGTATAAGTAGTAGTAATTAGTGGTATACATAGTGTTCAATACAATATGAATAGGATTCACTGTTTCATATGTGATGTCCGTTTAGTTAGTTTCTCGAGCAAGGGTACCTATTGGCGATGAAAATAATATAGAAAAACAGGAAAAAGCAATAATTAGACGTAACGAACAAGGTAGAGCTCTACAGAATATTGAAGTTGACACACGTATTTACAATAATTGCAATATATCTATTGTCCGTAAACTAGAAGCAATAGAAAATGATCCATCCTGTTTAAGACTAAATATTTTAACTCAAACTTCTTCCCAAACATGCCTTATTTGTAATGTAGATAATAATATACACATATTTTCTATTGACTGTAGAGTGAATATATTTGTCACCCGAAACATATATGTGAGAGAAAATACTAGATATTGTCCAGAACATGTCAATGAAAAGGGATTTCTATTTGAACTTCTACTAGCTGGACTCTGCTATGTTAACAGACTATTTGTATTACAAGGACACGAGATTTTTATTTTACAAGCTATGCGGAATAAAATTAATCAAGAAACACATCATAAGTTCGAGGATGAAAACGATGAATAATAACTAAATGATAATGAATAATATAAAAAAATTTATAGAAAATGAAACTGACTTAAAAAAAAACACCACAAAGTAAAAAATTATATATTATTACATTTTGAAAATTTGCTTTCATGAAGTCGGCGTCAAATTAATTCTTAATAATCGCAAAAAGACTGGCACCCCCGTAACTTTTTTATTTTTTGCCGTACAAAAAAAATAAAAATACTGACATACAGAGGATTTTTTTACGATATAAATCTGCATTGTAATTCTCAGTAACTTTTCATATATACGAGGAACGACAAAGAGTACAATTTTCTTTAATGGAATGCCCTGTAAATTGCCTAAAATGAAAGATCTTTTTTTTCTGATTCCAAATATATAATACAAGTTTACATTTGGTTTAGCCGTTTTCGAGTTATTTAAGTTTAAAAATCAATTTTAATTATAGACTGTAAAATTACTGGCTATGGAAATAAACAATATTAACAAATGTTTCCGAAATGACTTTGACATTTAAATCACTGTTAATAGAACTAAATCGATTCTCTTTGACATATTTTTTTTAAATGGTTTATTCTGTAGTAGGAAAACGAGAAATTGTTTGTTTGTATGCTGAAAATATTTATAATGCTTCTGCAACGCGACGTGCTTACATGGCAAATCATCCCGATGGTCCGATTCCCTCAAGATCGACAATCCAGAATATTTTCACCAAATTTAGAACAACGTCAGATTTGTAAAGAAAGAAGAGGGAACTAAACAATAATACGGAAAATCACGATTTAAATATTGCTTTGCATCACGTAGAAAATCCGATTCAGTCACTGCGAACTACTTCCAAGGAAATGCGGGCCCGTTACGGAGTAAAAAGAACTTCACGTGAATATATTAGGAAGGTTTTAAAGAAATATGGATTTAGGCCCTATAAATATCATACTGTTCAAAAATTAACTCAAAGGCATAAGAATCAACGACTCAATTTCTGCAACTTTATGTTAAATAGAATAAATAACGAAAGAAACTTTTTTAAAAATATATTATGGACCGATGAGTCAAGCTTTTCAACTAGTGGATTATCAAATCGACAAAATTTTCGTCACTGGGCACAAGAAAATCCCCAATTCACAAGGGAAGTTCAATTTCAAGGTAGGAGAACAGTTAATGTGTGGTGCGGCGTGCAGGGTAATAGGGCCCTAGTTTTTCGAAGGAACATTAACTGGACCAATATATCAATAGTTTCTGGAAACTCATCTACAGGAAATGCTAGAAAACTTAGAAAACTTACGGTTGAAACAGTATATGAACATAATTTTTTTGGATGAGAATTACAACGAGTGGATTGGAAGAAATGGAATTATTTCGTGGCCTTCAAATAGTCCAGATCTAACTCCCGTGGATAATTTTTTGTGGAGGTATATTAAAAACAAAATATATTAACGTGATCTGGACAACGTTGAAGATATAAAATATTTTATAATACAGGAAATAAAACATTTAAATGAAAGAAATTGTCATTTTACAGTAAGGTCATGCAATTGCAGTCGGAAGAAGACCTAATTCACCTTTAAATGTTTTTTCTCTCGGTTCCTTCTTTTGTTTATGTTTCATGTACATTTATGTTTCCACAATGGAGCAAAATCTGTCAATCTATGTTCAAAACGTTAGAGGATTACGGACTAAGACAACTGATTTCAAGTTAAGTGCATGTACCTCTGAATATGATTTAATGTTTATCACGGGAACTTGGTTGAATTCGTCAATGTTTTCTTGTGAAATGTTTGATTAAAAAATTTCGTGTGTTTCGGCGAGATCGTGAAACTAGTGCTAGTGTAAAACATGATGGTGGCGGAGTTCTAATTGCAGTGAGCAGGGAATACGAAGCTGTTAGTCATCCTGAATGGCAGAGCGACGCAGAGGACATCTGGGTAACGCTTTACACTCAGAACAAAGGTAAAATCAACCTATGTTGTGTATACCTGCCGCCCGGTGATGATAATGCGTTGTCATGTTTTTCCAATAACCTATACCGTCTTTTTAACTTGATATCGAGCGACACGGTATTAATTTGCGGAGACTTTAATATGCCGGACGTACTCTGGATGTAAAAAGTTGATTGCACTTATCTGACATATGAAAATATTCCTAGAAAATTTAATGACTTATGGGATATAATTAGTTTTTATGGCCTTAGGCAATACAACTCGGTATTCAATAGCAATACTAAAATCTTGGATTTAATATTTTGTAATAAATCTTTAATTAGCAACTTAAGGGCAGCAGACCCTCTAATATATGAAGACATTTACCACAAAAGTATAGAATTTAACTTGATTTGCCGTTCTTCGGTGAACTTAATATATAATATTGATTTCATTCGTAGTTTCAGACGAGGTTATTATGATGCGATCAACTTAAAAATCCAGAGTATAAATTGGGCAAATTTGTTTCCGAAGTGTAGCAATGTGGATCAGTTTGTTGAAGCATTTTATAATCAGCTCTACGAAGTCGCTGACTTATATATACCGAAAAGAAAAGTAAATAATAAATTTCCGGCGTATTTTACTAATAATACAATTAAATGGATCAAACTTAAAAATAAACAACATAAAATATGGACACAAACTAAACACATAAGAGATTATCAATTGTTTTGTAACCTCAGGCGTCTTTCTAAAAATCTCATCCGGAGGGATCATGCTACTTATTTGAATTCCATTCAGGACGATATACCAGGCAACTCAAAAAAATTTTGGCACTTTGTATCGATAAAAAACCGTAATAGAACGATATCTAATATAATGCATCTTGATAGAGAATTAGCCGAAGGGCTGGCCATTAGTGAATTGTTTGCAACATTTTTTAGAAGTGTCTTTCAGCCTTACCACCAAAAATCTTTTCATTTTGTCCCCCACAACAATAGTTAAATAAGTAGTAAGATACATATAACTGAACAAAACATCCTGCAAGTTTTGTTAGAACTGGACGAAAATAAAGGTAGCGGTCCCGATGGATTACCATCTTACTTTGTAAAAAAATGCGCAGTTAGTCTGTGTGTGCCTTTGACTATGATTTTCAACAAATCTTTTAGCGACTGTACTTTCCCGCTGAAATGGAAAAACGCATATGTCGTTCCGATATTTAAGAGCGGCGACCTGAATTGTATCTCAAACTACCTATACCTAGACCTATATGTAAATTAAACATTTTTAGCAAGGTTTTCGAAAGTATTTTACAAAAGCATTTGATAAATAATCTAAAAATGAGCATATTGTCGGAGCAACATGGCTTTTTTCCTAAACGATCCGTAGATACCAATCTAACACAGTTTACTAACTTCATTTTGAACTTTATGGACTCACAAGTGCAGGTGGATTCAGTGTACACCGACTTTAGTAAGGCTTTTGACAAAATAAATCTTAACACCTTAATATCTAAGCTCTCTGGGGTCGGTGTGCATGGAGATCTGCTTCGTTGGTTGACGTCATATGTGTGTAATAGAAGCCAACTGGTTGTAGTCAATGGGCATAAATCTAAATCTTATGTTGTAACCTCGGGAGTGCCCTAAGGGTCTCACTTGGGCCCCGTTCTTTTTTTAATATATTTAAATGATATAAATGAATGCTTCAGGTATTGTAACTTCTTTTTATATGCAGATGATCTAAAAATTTGTTTAGGCATAAAAAGTATAAGCGATTGTCTTCTGCTTTAGAGTGACCTTAACTCGTTTTATCAATATTGCCAAAATAACTAGTTGGCTCTTAATATCGATAAATGTTGTTATATCTCCTTCACTCGTAACTTTCAAAAATTTATTTTTCTTTATAACTTCGATAATGTGCCCTTAAGACAAGTGGACTCTATCAAGGATCTAGGTGTGATCCTGGATAAAAAAATTACTTTTTCGCTTCATGTTGACTATGTAGTTAAGAAATCGAACAGAGTGCTTGGATTTATCTTGAGACAATGTAGACAATTTAACTCAATTACAGTTATGAAGACTCTGTATTATTCATATATTTATAGTAGACTAAACTACGCTAGTGTAGCCTGGAATCCACAGTACGGAATCTATAAAAACCGATTAGAAATAGTTCAAAATAACTTTTTAAGATATTTATATTGTAAGGAAACAGGGACGTACAGCAGCACTATTAGCACTTGTAGGCTTGTAGAGAGCACACCGATGTAATTTTTCTTTTCAGAATCGTCAATTATCTTGTAGATTCTCCAAATATTCTGTCGAGTATTCACTTTAATATTCAACAACGTGCGTTAAGAAGTAATTATTTATTTTTTGAACCTTTTTGTCGAACAAACCTCGGAAGAAATGCCCCATTAAATAGAATGCTTACACTATATAATTCGAGATATGCTAATGTTGACTTATTTAATAACTCTTTAAACAGTTTTCGCAAATTGATCAAACGTCTTTACCAAATTGAATAATTTTTTTTTTTTTTACTTTGGAATGATTATGAATAATTATGTACCACTTTTTTGTATTTTTTATATGTTCATAATTTGTAGTACCTCATGAGACTTGTTCTACCTTTATATGTATCCGTAGATATCATTTTGGACCTCGGTCTGTTGATATCTTATATGAAATAAATAAATAAAAAAATAAAATAGAGAACGCAGTTGAGCACTTGCGAAATGTTTATCACGAATGTGTAGATAATTAGGGGGGAAATAGTCATTCTGATTAATTTGTTTTGTGTTATTTGGTTTATCTATGTATTTTGCAGTAAAATATATTGTTAATAAATTGTTGTTTATATTTAATTTTTACTTCGCTGTTTTATTATAATGCCTAGGTATGCAGTAATTTGACATTTGACAGAACATTTGTTTATATTGTTTATTTCCATAGCCAACTGCTCAAAAAGCTGATATTTTATAGCCAGTAATTTTACAGTTTATAATGAAAATTGATTTTTAAACTTAAATAACTCGAAAACGGCTAAACCAAATGTCAACTTGTATCATATATTTGGAATCAGAAAAAAAAAGATCTTTCATTTTAGGTAAAAATTTACAGGGCATTCCATTAAAAAAAATTGTACTTTTTGTCGTTCCTCGTATATATGAAAAGTTACTGGGAATTACAATGCAGATTTATAACGTAAAAAAATCCTCTGTATGTCAGTATTTTTATTTTTTTTTGTGCGACAAAAAATAAAAAAGTTACGGGGGGTGCCAGTTTATACGAAGTCACCCCGAACAAAATAAAGTATTACGTGGGAATGAACTGGTAAAATTTTTTTGTACCAATCTAAGATGGCGAAACAAAATGGCGGCTTAATAAAATATTTTATGAGAAAATTACTTATTAGATTAATTTCAAATTTTGTGCAAGAATTAAATGTGATATAGAGATGAATTGGTAAAACGAGTGGTAAAATTATGATAAGAATTCTAGATGGCGTTTTCGTCGTGAAAAAAAACCCTCCCAGGTTTTGACAGACCTTCACGTTTTAGGGTCCCTAAATGCCAAAAAACATATTTTTACAATTCTGTCGACAAGCAGACAGACAGTCTGCTTGTCAGTTCGCGGCGTAGCTAAAAAACTAGACACCTGATTGATCTCACATTTTAGGTGACAATTAAGGGTCATATAGAGATGTCCTGGCAACGTTTTGATACAAATCCAAGGAGGCAAAACAAAATGGCGGCTTAATAAAATATGAAAAGAGTCAGTCCGAAAAAGCTACTTGTTAAATGGATTTAAAAATTTGGGCAAGAATTAAGTGTATTAAAGATATACTGGTACAATAGAGGTATTAAAAAATCAACGTAAATAAACCTTCTTTATCAATAGACTTCAAATTTTGCAAAAAACTGCTTATTCAATTTATTTTAAATTATGCGCCGAAATGTCGCATCAAATGCACTGTTAAAATAAACAATAAATGGTACCGCTCAGCATGTGATTTGTTTAATTTAACAACGAAATCTTACCTATAATACTTTTTGTTGGTCGTTTTCGTACTTAGAGAGGTTCATTCTAATAGAATAAGCTAAAATGTTTTTTCTAGGCCAGTGAACTATTTTAAACAATTTAATTTGATAATTAAATGTCAGGAAAAAGACTCAATTTAAAAGGGCACAGAGAAAAGGTTGCAAATTATGGCAAGAGAGAAATCCCCTTATGCAGGCCATAAACTAAAGCCATATTGTTAAAAGAACAGAAGAGCGTCAGTACAGTTCACTTCCTATATAAGGTTAATAATAGTAGGCGACCCGCTAACTCGTTGTCTGTACCATTACACAAATCAATTTTCTAACATAGAATTAAACCCAATTTCACCAATTAAGCAATAAAACTCCATTTCAGTCAGCGGGATAATTGGCCTGTTGGCTGTAAATAGCAATCGTTGGTTTTAATGGAGATATTAATATAGTGGTTTGGTATGGGAAAACAATGAACTTCAACAACATCAGGCAGTATGCTTATATTGCATATAGTTTTTTTAAGTTAAGAACTAAACCTATTTACTGGGTGTTTTCGTATATATTGCACCCTACCTACAGGGTTCATTTTTGATAATAGAAAAAAGCTTTAAATACAAAAGTCGTAAAGTTTTTCCTCCTGAACAGCTAGAATTTAAACTGTAAGAAAGCGTCCATATTCTCTAAGAGACCAACTTTCAAATGACTAAACTAGAAATAAGACACAAAGTCTTGGTCTCAGTCAAAAAGAGTATAATGAGGTTACACGTGTTTCGCCTTTTCAGGCATCATCAGACCTACAATTAATATAACAATATAAACTATCACTATAAATATACAAAATTCAAACAGACCTTCGACATTAACTAAAATCACAAGAACAAATCAAACAACTATAACGTCACATGTTAAAATACACACTGAGATGAGGTTAAGAAACTAAGGTATTGACACGCGCGGATAAAAGTTGAATCAAATAAAAGACAAAAAAATATATAAATAAAATATATAAAAAAAGGTTATTGATATACCCAGGAATTGAACCCGAGCCTCCGGCGTGACACACCGTGATACTGACCACCACTCTACCAGCAGGTCCAATGAAAAGTTTATACATTATCTTCCTGCCGATTAATATTAGTGCCAAGATTATTAAAAATTAGTTGAGGTTTGAAATTGAAGACATCATTAACACAATGTAAAACTGGGCTTCTTTTAGCCCTTGTAATTTCCATCTTCTCTAACAAATCCAGTTTTTTACTCTTTGGACACTCGTGTAGTATCTTTACATTGTTTGGTATAGAAAAATGGTGTCCAGTTGTTAGCAAGTGGTTAGCAAAAGCCGACTTTGTCTCAGTGATATCAGTGTTTTTATATTTATCGAAAAGGCTAAAATGTTCCCGGACCCTAGTGGAAATCCTTCTCCCTGATTGTCCGATATATACAGCAGAACAATGCCCAACGAATGCATTAAATTGGTAAAGAGTTTATTAGACAAAACTGCCCTACCAGCACTAGTAAAGGAGAACCTCGTTTCTCTGCTCTCCACCGTACTGAACCAAAATTTTTTCAAATTTAATGGCTTATTTTTTAGACAGTTAACGGGTCTAGCGATGGGTTCCTGCCTTTCCCCTTTTCTTAGTGAGATTTTTATGAGTGATTTGGAGGCAAAGATTATGAAAAGCCGTTTTGCCAACCATCTATTAGCTTACAAGAGGTACGTAGATGATATATATATCGTGTGCAGATTATAAAACAACTTGCTTTCAACAACGGTTTTCCTATCCACTCTATCAATAGACTTTATTTTAAGTTTTTCAATAAGTACAAATTTTCCTTTAATATTATTCACTCTAAACCAACACTTAAAAAATGCTTCAAAGGTTTAACATTTTTTGGTAATATTTCAATGCAGGTGGCGAAGTTTTTCAAACATTTAGATGTCTCAATTGCTTTTAAAACAGTGAACTCACTGAAGAGACATCTAGTTATGACCAAAGACAAGACTGAACATCTCTCAAAATCAGGGGTGTACTCATTGGGCTGTGGAGATTGTTCTGCTGTATATATCGGACAATCAGGGAGAAGGATTTCCACTAGGGTCCGGGAACATTTTAGCCTTTTCGATAAATATAAAAACACTGACATCACTGAGACAAAGTCGGCTTTTGCTAACCACTTGCTAACAACTGAACACCATTTTTCTATACCAAACAATGTAAAGATACTACACGAGTGTCCAAAGAGTAAAAAACTGGATTTGTTAGAGAAGATGGAAATTACAAGGGCTAAAAGAAGCCCAGTTTTACATTGTGTTAATGATGTCTTCAATTTCGAGCCTCAACTAATTTTTAATAATCTTGGCACTAATATTAATCGGCAGGAAGATAATGTATAAGCTTTTCATTGGACCTGCTGGTAGAGTGGTGGTCAGTATCTCGGTGTGTCACGCCGGAGGCTCGGGTTCAATCCATAGGTATATCAATAACCTTTTTTTATATTTTTTATTTATATATTTTTTTGACTTTTATTTGATTCAACTTTTATCTGCGCGTGTCAATACCTTAGTTTCTTAACCTCATCTCAGTGTGTATTTTAACATGTGACGTTATAGTTGTTTGATTTGTTCTTGTTATTTTAGTTAATGTCGAAGGTCTGTTTGAATTTTGTATATTTATAGTGATAGTTTATATTGTTATATTAATAGTAGGTCTGATGATGCCTGAAAAGGCGAAACACGTGTAACCGCATTATACTCTTTTTGACTTTGTGTCTTATTTCTAGTTTAGTCAGCTAGAATTTAGTATCGAATTAAACAAATGAGTATCGCAAAGCTGTCAAAAACATCAGACTCTGTTTTTTTAATAGGACACTCTGTATATTTTTAATTTTTTGAAACAGCATTAGATCAGGCCATCGGATGGGGCCATGTTTGCCAAACCACACAATGTATTTATTATTCAAAAAGTCTGTCACTATTTCTCTATTGTGTGGAGACGCTTCATCTTGTTGCCTAATTAATATTGACAGTACAGTCGATTTTTTTTACGTTAAGCATTCTAGAGATTATAAATATGCATGCCCCATTAAAAACAGTTAAAGGTAAAAAGAAACCGTATCAACCGTGGATTACGCCTAATATACGTTTAGTGCAAAAATTACGAAACAAAGCTTTAAATAAATTTCGACAAACGAAAAGCATAACAAGTTGGGATTATTATAAACAACTCCGAAATTTTACAACTTCAGCTATAAGGTCGGAAAAAAAGCTTATCTAAATTATAAGTTTAGCATTTCTAATTAAAGATAAAAATGGCACGAGCTAAATAACCTAAATATTATTAAAAGAGAAAAAAAATAGGTTGCCAGAATCCTGTAAATGATTTAAATACATATTTCTCTGGAATTGCTACCAATAACGATATACCTGATCAGAATTTGATTATATTCTATAGTAATAATAGACTTACTAACTCTACATTTAATTTTTCTCCAGTAAGAGAAGATGTGGTGATCAGTTAAATATCACTCTAATTTCGCTAGCTTGTCCCAGTATTTTGCCCCCTCTTACGCATATTTTAAATATTTGTACAGGAAAGTCGTATTTTCCGTTGAAATGGAAACAGGCGATTATTGTACCTCTCCTCAAGGTAGGCAATCCCACACAGTTCAGCCAGTTACGTTCGATGTCAATTCTTCCGACGCTTTCCAAAGTGCTTGAAAAAATTATGGAATCTCAGATGTCCATTTTTTTGGAAACCAATAAAATACTTCCCAGGAAACAATCTGCACTCTCAATTGCCACCGACGATATTTTCTATGCTATGGATACAAGCAAAGCTTGTGTTTTGGTTTTACTTGATTTTACCAAGGCGTTTGACATGGTAAATCATGAAATTTTGATCTGCATTTTGCGGTACGTGGGTTTTAGTGGAAGTGCAGCAAGTTTTGTCTTATCTTTTTTGACACATAGAATGCAGCAAGTTGTTGTTAATGGAAATACCTCCGAACCTCTGAACGTTACAACTGGCGTTCCCCAAGGGAGTATACTAGGCCCACAGTTATATAGTATATACACTTCACGATTTGAAAGATGTCTAAGTAACCATCACATGTACGCTGACGATACGCAGATTTATTTTCCCTTTAAGCCCTATGACGTCGATATTGCTGATAATCGCATAAACTCCGATTCTGAATGCAAGTAAAAGATATCTTTTAAAAATAAATCCTCTGAAATCTGTTGCTATTCTTTTTTGTAGTGATAATATTAGAAATAACTTGCTACAAAATATTCATCTTACACTTGAAAATAAATCTATTATATTTAAAAATTCTGCGAAAAATTTAGGGCTTGTTTTGGATAACAAATTAAGATTCACCGAACATGTTACATCGAAATTAAAAATTGGATATTCCACCTTAAAAATGTTATATTTCCATAGAAATTACCTTAGTTGCCAAAAAAAAAAAATGCTCTGCGAATCTCTTCTCTTGTCACCATTAAACTTTTGTGATAGTATTTATGGACCCTGTTTAAATGCCTTAGACGTAAAAAGAATTCAAACGTTACAAAATTCTTGCTTAAGACTAATATTTGGAATTCGCGGAAGACAACATATATCACATAAACATAAAACCAAAAAATGGCTAAACATGTACAATAGACGCATTTTACATTCGACTTGCTTTTACTATAAAATTTTAAAATAAAAATCTCCTCCTGTCAAACGGGGCTACTTTGACATGTTTTTAGGACATTTTTCAATATAACGTTGTTATTTATCAACTTAGCTTTGTGAAATAAGTTGGATTATAACAAATCTAGCCTGCTGAATCGATTGATGCACTCCAAATTGCTCTAAACACAATAGAAACCAAAATAAAAAATGAAAAAAGGTATGTCAATGTTACCCTGAGCTTGAGGCTACTTTGACACACATTTTAATCTCAATATAAAATGCATTTTAAAGCACCACAGTGTCAAAGAAGCCCCGGTAATGGATGTAGAATTAAAAACCACTCCTAAATTTTTGTTTGTTTTTTTTGTTAAGAAAAACAGTTTTTTTACTAAAAAACGATTATTTAAGGCACTTTATTAAAATAAAACCTTTTAATTATAATATTTTATTATTAGTTTCCATCTTAAGCAAAAAACTCCAGAAAACATGATAATCTACGGTTTACATTACCTATAAAAATAAAATAAAAAACATTTCAGTCTAAAACAGCAACAAAAAAATTCTTTGGCATGTAGGAACGAAAGATTAAACATAAAAAACTAAGAAAACATGTCTTAACCTAAAATCTTTTGGCATAAGCATAAAAAATTAAAACTTAAATCTAAGCTTTTTTAATTTTCGATCCTTTTCGGTCTCAGTTTCAGGGTTAAAGGTTCTATCCTCATCGCTGTCATCGGCAAATGGTTCCTCCGGTTCGTCATCTGAGTCTTCGCAAACTGGGCACACATAAAATGGATCAGTGCTTTCTGAATTACAAAGTCCGCAAATCCACTTCTTGCATTGAACACATTCAATCCATTCGGCCCTTCCTCTGTAGTTTTTAAAAAGCGTGCGGCATAAGGCACATTTTGAATTTGAATCCTTCTCACCCCTTAAACTTGCTTTTGTTATTTTAATAGGAGGACGCACTTTAGGTTCATTCTCGGGTTTCTTGGCTTTGACTTTGACCTTTTTCGTTCATATTCCTGATGGCCCTGGAAGGGTGTCGGAGAAACAAGGCAACTCTTGGTCGCTGTTGTATGGAATTGTCTGGGGTGGAGATCCTACTTCATTTTCGATTTGCTCACTGGGAATTGCTTGGTCTTTGATAGTCATCTGTTTTCCAGCTTCAAACTTCTTTCCCCTTTTTCTTTTTTTTTGGTCTTCGCTTGTTCCCCTCATTTTTTTGAAAAACTCTACCAATGATGAATCAAGAACTCGCTCAGTTTCTTCCAAGTTTTCAAGCAATCCTCCAGGAATCTTCCTTAAGACTTGATCAATATTCATTGGGTACAGTCCGGTGGTTCTAAATCCTGATTTTAAATTTGTCTCTACAGTATCTGAAACTTTGTTCCACAGAAGTAAAAGTAAGGACGGGAAGTGTTCTTTGGGTAAGGTCCCAGAATATCTGCTCTCCTTTCGACATTTTTCTGATTTTTCGCGCCACTTCCTCTTGAAGGGTGCAAATACGGACACATCTAGTGGCTGCATCAAATGTGTGGCGTTGGCTGGAAAAGGGCACATGTATATATTATTTTCTAGGCTTGCTTTTATAACCTGTGGTGAAAAATGGTTAGCCAGAAAATCGCCAACTACAACAGCTCGTGTTTCTGGTTCCTTGGTTGCTATTATGTGGGGTAAAAGAACTTTAAAAAAACCATTGCTCAAAAAGGTTCATGTCGAACCATCCGGAAGGGCTGTTCCCATAAAGAGTGCCGCGGGTCCTCCAGTACACCAGTTTTCATATAAATTGGAGCTCTTGTACACTACCATAGGGGGCAGGAGTTCTCCAGCTGCATTACCACAGACCATTATGCTCACACAGGACCGCGAAGTTTTATTTATTTATTTATTTACGGGCTATGCCCAATTTAGTTAACATTTAAGTACAATATAATATGTTGCGTTAAATACAATCTTAAATGTTCATCTAATACATCATCCTTAAAGTTATTAATTAATTTAAAGAGTTTTGAGCTGCCTTTCAAAGTGAGACATACTACCAAAAAAATTTAGTTCCGGATACACATTTGCCAATCTCGGTACACGCGACAAAAAGGTATTTGTTCCATAGTTAGTTCTACTCCGAGTTACTGAAAACGTCGCCGTCAATCTGGTATCTCTAGTGGGGGCACGAAGTCCCACCCGAGACAGAAGATGACTGCAGTCCACATAATAATTAAGAATTTTATACAACATTTTAAGGTCCCTCTTGTCACGCCTGACAGACAGTGGCTCAAGATTGAAAACGGAGTACAAAGTATCATAATCAACAACGTAGTTCTCAGAAAGGGGAATGTTGGATTTATAGCAAAGATAGCGGACAAATTTACGTTGCACCTGTTCGAGAGCTTTTATGTGTACCGCATACTGGGGGCTCCAGACCGAGGAACAGTACTCCAAAAGTTGTTTTATCCAAGGCACAGTACAACATTGAGGCAACATTATTGAAATCCCTAGTGCACCGCTTAATGAAACCAAGCATTTTCAGAGACCTCGGGACTATCTGTGACAGGTGTGGTATAAGTGTCAGAGAAGAATCAAAAGTGACACCCAGATCACCGAATTCAGTCAACGTCTCAAGGTATGTCTTGTCAATATGGTAATTATACCCGATGGGGTTGTGAACTCTTGAGAAACAAACCACTTTACACTTAGAAGCATTAAGCTCCATGCCATTTAGCCTACACCACCCAATGAGCCTATCAAGATCCGCTTGTAAACCCTGGCACTGGTTTGTTGATGATACCTCGAAAAAGAATTTCAAGTCATCGGCAAAACAAAGAAAGGTGCTGTTTGAAAAGCAATCTGAAATATCGTTTAGAAATAAATTGAAAAGCAGGGGTCCCAGATGCGACCCTTGGGGGACACCAGAAGGAATTTTGATTTGCATAGAGTGATTGTTATTTACCTTAATCACTTGGGAACGATTAGACAAATAGTCAGCAATCCACAGGAGAAGGGTGCCAGAAATTCCATAACTGTACAGCTTGTTCACCAAAACACGATGATTTACCCTGTCAAAGGCCTTGGAGAAGTCGGTGTAGATTGAATGAACCACACCACCTCTCTCCATCGTGCTAGAGAGATAATCGCTGTAAGTAAGCAAATTAAGCTCTGTCGAACGACCAGGACGAAAGCCAAACTGTTGATTCATTAGAACACCATTTAAATGAGCTGTCAAATGCCTGGTAACCAGGCATTCAAACAGTTTTGGTATACAACTCAGGTTACATATGGGTCTGTAATTGGTGACGTCGTCTTTTTTGCCCTTTTTATGAATGGGTATGACATAACTAACCTTCCAGAATTCTGGAAAAATTCCTGTCTGAAGGGAAGCCCCAAAGATGAAACACAATGGACGTGATAGTACAAAGCTACAATTTCGGAGAAGACGAGGAGGAATGCCATCCGGTCCAGGCCCTTTAAAGATGTTCAGACTATTCAATTCCGTAAAGATATCGGAAATTGGTATTTCGCAATTATGGATATTCAAGTTGCTCAGGGATGTTATTGGTGGAACATTACAGGTTTCATTAGAATAAACAGTCTGAAAGTACTCGCCAAATAAATTGGCCATCTCTACACCTCCGAACGCTATTTTACCGTCATAAGACACTTGGGAAGGCAGTTCGTTGTCCGTGCGTTTAGTATTAACAAAGTTCCAAAATTTTTTGATATTATGGGTTAAAAGCGATGATTCAGACCCGTGAACAAAGTCCATGTAAGATTCACGTGATGCCCTTTTGCATTGAGCTCGTTTACCGTTCTACTCTACGGAAGTTTCTGGGAACAATAACTTTCTTCGCCCCAGGATCATCAGCGATGTTAGTTTCGTCGTAATTGTATAAGTTTTTATTATCAACATCACCTAATGTTTCTTTTATGTTGTCAAAAAACTGAATAATGTCGTTTCTATCTACGGACGATCGCGATTTTTTAATATTTGTTGCGATTCGTGTGGAGAGGTTGTGTTTCTTAATAAAGTTTTCGACAAAATCGGGTCCGGGATAATTGTCTTTGATTTCACGCACTGTTTTCCCCTGTTTATCCAAGAATTTCTTCACCACGGCACGAATATCACACTTCGTTGATGGAAAACCCCACTTTGCCACTTGTAGTAAAGTGTTACGAATCACTTCCTGTTCACCGCTACTAAGGACACTTGGATGACCTACCGACTAGTTGTGTATACCAAGGAAATTATTACGAAGTGTTATACGAGGAATTTTATAAACTATTGCCGCTCTTTGGACAGGCATGCCTCTTTCAATAGCTTCAAGTGCATTTCTTAAGTCTTCGTTCGAATAATTGGGGTAACTCCGCGTTCCCAGAACTTTTTCGTAATGTCTCACCATTTCTAATTAGTTAGTACCTGTAACAAATGAATCTAATATTAGAATAAAGTTTACAAAGAGGCAAAATCAAAAAAATAAAAATTGGAAAAAAAATGTTCGCAGTGTCAAAGTTACCCCGTGGTGTCAAAGTAGCCCCGTTTGACGGTACCTTTTAGATCGTGTTGTTTATCGAACGGATGTACACAACTGAAATATCCGTAGAAAGAACATATTGACAATACCAACACATAATAAAGTGTTATTTAAAAGTTCTTTTTCGTACAATATTGCTTTATGTGCCAATAAATTTGAAATTACTGATTTTTCACTTGCGTTTGTAGTTTTCAAGAGACATTTTTAAAACAAATTACTTCCTCAATAATTATAATACTTTGCTGAATTGAGTTTTAATTTTTTTTTTAATTGTGCCCGCCTGACTTTTTTTTTTAATTCTAGTTTTGATGATTGTTTTGTCATTGCGATGGTTTTGTAATTATATGTCCATATAAGCCATTTTTCACCTTTCCCTTTCCTTTATTCCCTTTTCCTCTTCAATTTAATATTTTTAACATTATTTTTCTTATCTAGCCTTTATACCTCATTATGTAAACCTCATATCTTTAAGTGTAGCAATCAACTCCTATTCGACCAGATTTGCATTGGCTATAACAGCACCTAATTTTACTGCTACATTGTACATCCTTATTTGGGTTAATAAACGTTTAATTATTATTATTATTAAATTATCTTGATTTGATAGAATGTCAAAATTATTTTCATTATTTTGTTATTTAGAAATTTATAATATTTTTGCCCTGCTAAACACCGATCAAAAATAATTGGTCCCAACGCTTTATTTTCCAGAAGGCCACACCAAACGTTGACAGATTTTCTGACAGAAATTCTTTTTTCTTAATACTGGTGGTGATGTTTTCTCGATTAGAAACTTAATTCTGGGGGTTCAGAAAAAAACCCTACGACTTTTGTATTTAAAGTTTTTTTTTTATTTCCAAAAATAAACCCTATAATTGAGGGCGAAATGACACTCGGTACTTGTTTTGTATCCTGGGTATTCTAGAACGTTCTTTTTCTTCGAAAATTTTTCACACCACAATACTTCTCTAAATTTACATATGTGTATTATTTTTATGTCACTTGCGCGCCTCACTATAGCCTGTGTGCCTAACTTCATTCACGAAAATTTCCAAGTCCCATTGTATTTTTTTTTTGTTCCACAATACATACAATGTACGCATTTTTTTATTTTATCAATTAATTTTGGAAGATCCTTGATCTAGAAATCTTTATAGGAGTAATTAGCTAGACGTAAGTTAAATTAGCGTCTGCCTACGCAAAAGTAAAAGGCAAGTAATAAAAGTTTGCTTTTATTTTGTTGATCTAAGTAAACATTGCTAATTTCGCGGAAAAAAATGGGTCGACACAAATTTGCAAACACACACATGTGTGTTTGAATTCGTCGAGGAAAAACTTATTAATCGCTATTTTTAAAACTTTCTTTTTGAGTTTAACATTTTAATATTTCCTGGGAAACTCAGGCATTAAACCATATTACGCAATCGATGTTAATATGATCTAGGGTAAATAAAACATATGAAAAGAAAAAAAAGTTCATATGAACATGAGTTAGGAAGCTAATGTTCTTTGGAGGTAGACTTCATAAACTAGTTTTCGTTTTTTAGCTAAAGAAGTAGTTCAGCAACCCCCAAGCAAGTGAACCTTTGGGGGTATTTGAGTAAATTTGACCCCACTCCTCTAAGGCTTCAATTTCTTACCATTTTGACATGAGATTATGGTTTCCCTATGCCTTTTACATAAAAATGGTACTCTTCTTGAAAATCGCTAAATGTCACCGTTTCTTCCGAAATTGGCTAAAATCAAATTAAGATACAATTATTAAAGTCTTAACAAAATTAGTAGGTCAAAAGAGCAATGAGGTTCAGTGCAGATTTATAAGATCAAGATATAAAAAAAACGTAACATAGCTTATTGCATTTAGAATAAGTGACATACTATGTACATATGTTTCCTTCATGTCAACTGCATGCTCAAGAGAAATAGAGGATCTTTTGTTACCATTATGGAGCAGAACTGCTTTAAACTTATTTTAGAAGAGTCTATAAATAAGCGCCATTCGTCCGGGTTATGTGCAAAGTCTAATTTTTCCATAAAACTATTTGGATTAACACAAACACACATTTTATTCTGCATAGTAAAAAACGAGGAAAGCTCCTGGTTACATTTCTAAATTTTTCCCATTTTGCCGAAGTGCCGAATTTATTTTTTTTAATTCCAACAAACATTACTATTTACTTCCCTCGTAAAAGGTATCTTCACGTTTGAGGGTCCCTAGACGCCCAAAACATGTTTTCTTAATTCCGTCTGTTTGCATACTTACCCGATTGACTTCAAATTTTGGTCAAAAATTAAGGTTTGTATGAGGATGATCTGGTAACATTTTGGTAAAAATCTAATATGGCGAAACAAAATGGCTGCCAAAGGAAATGTTAAAATAATTATTATTAAAAAACACAGACATCAAGTATTGTGTTAGAATCAATTGGTAGCATTTTGATACGGATCCAAGATGGCGGAACAAAATGGCGGCATAATAAAATGTTTAAAAAAATTCGGCCGGAAAAAACGGTTTAATCATTTGATTTCAAATTATAATTAACTAATTCTGGTATAGAGATCAACTAGTCAAATTGTGGTATTAATACAAGATGGCCGAACAACATGGCGGCCAAATGAAATGTTTGTAATCGTGAGAAAATCACCCTCTCAGGTTTTACATATCTTCACGTTTTTGCGTCCCTGGATGCCGAAAATCATGTTTTGTCAATTCCGTCGGCCCTTCTGTTGGTCTGTCTGTCTGTGTGTCTTTCAGTTCGAGGCATAGCTTAAAGACTACTTATTCGATTGACTTCAAATTTTGATAAAAAAAAATAGAGGGTCATATGAGGATGTCCTGGTAATATTTTGGTAAAAAAAGTGATATGGAGGAACAAAAAATTTTGTTAAACTGGTGTATTATTTGGGGTTAGGATCCAGTAAAAATGAACAATAGAGAATAGAGTCTCTATTCGGACGCGAGAAAGAAAGTTTCGAAAATGCCAAATGTGATTTTGGCGAAACGTCAGCAAAACTGTTCTTCTCAGATCGTCAATACTGAACGGGTTTATACCCGAAATGAAAACATATTGTATCCGTGAAGGACTAAGAATCAACACATGTATATATATAGATATATATATATATATATATATATATATATATATATATATATATATATATATATATATATACAGGGTGTTTCCTAAACATTGGTAAAAAATTCGTAGGGTGATTCCTGAGGTATTTTTATGAAAAAAAGTTATTATATAAACATTTGTCAAAAATGTTTCCTAAGGGAGCTACGCCCCTTCAAATGGGGTACCCTGAAGACAGTTTTTCCTCCATATTTCCGAAACTGTTCATACAAAAATCATGAAAGTTGGTACATCGTACAAACTTTGAATGCTGAATCAGAATTTGAGCTCAGAGTATCAAAATTTTAATCAGGGGTGTACCATAACGGGGAGGTTGGGGGTAAAAACAACCCCATTTTTTTACGACATGCTTACTTTACATTCTGATATCATGTTATGATACCTGGAGGTTTTTTACGTAAAAAAGGTACTCTTAGTTCATATCAATAGGGATAGTAGTTTTCGAGAAAATCGCAATTTTCTACAGTGATGCATCGGCACCCTAAAGACGGGTTTTCCTCAAAATTATTGAAACCGCTCACCGTGAAATATTGAAATTTGGGATACTGCATAAACTTTTGACGCCAAATTAGATTCTGAGCTCTAAAACTTTGATAATTTTATCAGAGGCTTATCATATTGAATTGGTTAGGGTTAAAAACAACCTAATTTATTGATAGTAATTTATTTTTGACATTTTGAATTTAGAATTAGATCTTTGAATATTTTTTACGTAAAAAAGATACTACTTCTGGTTCACATTGATTAGGCTATTAGTTTTTGAGAAAATTGCAATTTATTCCGTCGACACCGTTATTTACCCCTTTAAGAATACATAGGTAAGCAGTAAGTATTTTGTCGTTTGATATTTTTTTGGAGAGTCCTTAGTGTCGAAAACAGAGGGTGATAGAAATGCTTTTCGAAAAACAAGAATAATACAAACTATTTTATTATCGAAATATTCATTAATTTAATTTTCGTATTACTTCACAAAAATTGTTGAAAATGACCACCATCTGCTAGGATACATGAATCTAGTCTTCGCCTCATTGACTGATGAACTCTTTCAAATATGGCAGGGGTATTCCTTATCGCATTGCAACCTGCAATTATACGATTTCTTAAATCGTCCACATTTTCCACTGGTGTGACATAAACTAATGACTTTAGATGACCCCATAGAAAATAATCTAAAGGGTTTAAGTCCGGAGACCGAGCAGGCCATAAGTGAGGTCCACCCCGACCAATCCAGCGGTCTCCATATGTTGCTGTTAACCACTCACGAGCTGCCATACTAAAATGCGCTGGCGCACCATCGTGCATAAACCACATTGCATCTCGCGTTGCCAATGGTACATCCTCAAGGAAGTTAGGTAGGGTTTCTTCCAAGAAGTTTCGATAAACCTCGCCGCTGAGTCTTTCTGGTAGGAATACTGGTCCAATCAGCCAGTCACCAATAATTCCCATCCAAACGTTTAAAGAAAACTGATGCTGAAAACGATCTTCACGTATCTCATCCGGATTTTCGTCAGTCCATACATGATTGTTATGAAAATTCATGATTGCATTTTTTGAGAAATGCGCTTCATCGGTAAAAAGAATCAACGACAGCAGCTGAGGGATTTGAACCAATAGCTGCAAAAGCCGTTGACAAAATTGGATGCCTGGAGGAAAATCAGTAGGGAGAAGTGCCTGAACTCGTTGTATGTGGTATGGATACAACAAATTGTCTTTAAGAATTGTCCACACAGTTTTATTACTGATATTCAACGCACCTGCAATTTTTCTAGTGGAAGTACCTGGATCTTCCTCTATTATATGCAGAACATTTTCTTCGATTTCCACCGTTCTTGCTGTCACGGGTCTTCCCGGTCCTCTATTTTGTTTCAATGTGCCTGTCTCATGAAGTCGTTGATGTATTCTCTGGAATATTCTGCTGTCAGGAGCATTACGGTTAGGATATCGTTCAATGTACAACCTCCTAGCCTCTAAAGCATTACCATTCGCAAGTCCATATAAGAAATGCATATCAGTCATTTCAGCGTTCGTATAGCGATTCATGATGAAAAACTTCACTAGCAAAAAGAATGAAGATTCAGATTTAAACTGACTTTGCTTCCGATATCTGCACCAGTCTGCTATGATTTGAAAATATTATTCTATCGGAATGTTAATAAAAGATAAAAACGCATTTTATTTTTTAATTTCCGACTGATTTATTATTGACAAATAATGACACTATGTCAAAGTCACTTAACTATGAAATAATGCCCGGTATTCACGTTAAAGGCAATGGTACATAGACCACGTTAAGCAAATAAAACTAATTTCAGATTTTTTGGCACTTAGCCTGTTATTTACTTCAAGTCTTCAATTACTTTTCTTCGTTGATCTCTAGAATGAATATCTTTTTAACGCACATTTAGTTTTTCATTTAGATAAGATCTACCCAACACATACCTACTAACTGTAAATTTCTCAGCAGATAAATACAATTAAACGATTAGCCCAATGAATATCAAGAGTATCTTTTTCACGTAAAAATTCTTTAAGAGCCTAATCATCAAAAAATTGGGTTTATTTTTACCCCTAACCACTTAAGTATGATACGCCTCCGATAATTTTTTTTTGGGAATTCTCAGCTCAGAATCTAATTTGGCGTCAAAAGTTTATGCAGTATCCCAAATTTCAATATTTCACGGTGAGAGGTTTCGATAATTTTGAGGAAAACCCGTCTTTAGGGTGCCGATGCATCACTGTAGAAAATTGCGATTTTCTCGAAAACTACTATCCCTTTTGATATGAACTAAGAGTACCTTTTTTCCGTAAAAAACCTCCAGGTATCATATCACGATATCAGAATATAAAGTAAGCATGTCATAAAAAATGGGGTTGTTTTTACTCTCAACCCCCCCCGGCATGGTACACCCCTGATTAAAATTTTGATACTCTGGGCTCAAATTCTGATTCAGCATTCAAAGTTTGTACGATGTACCAACTTTCATGATTTTTATATGAACGGTTTCGGAAATATGGAGGAAAAACCGTCTTCAGGGTGCCCCATTTGAAAAGGCGTAGCTGCCTTAGGAAGCATTTTTGACAAATGTTTGTAATAACTTTTTTTCATAAAAATACCTTAGGAATCACCCTGCGAATTTTTTACCAATGTTTAGGAAACACCCTGTATATATGTATATACAGGGTGTTCCTAAACATCATGTACAAACGAAGAGGGGTGATTCTTTGGCCTATTTTAGGGTGAAAGTTTCATATAAACATGGGTCCGCAAATGTTTGGTTTTTAAGATACAGGGTGTCAAAGTTTTTTCTAAAAAACTTTTTTTTAATAATATCTCAAAGATCCTTTTGCTGATTTTGTTCAAATTTGGCAGTGTCATTTAATGTGATAAGAAGCTAATTTATCACTAACTAAATGGTATTTATGAATTCCAGTGACGTCCCGGAGGGCACGTTCACAAATAATATTGACAGAAAAAATGTACGCCACTGACTTTTTGACAAATGTTATATTTTTTTCAGATTAAACATCTAAAAGTACGACTTTTTTACCTCTTGATAATTTTTTGTATCTTGTGTCGTTTTCGAGAAAAAAAATAAAAACTAGTTCATTGCATGCCCAAGAAGAACAAAAAAATTTTTTTTTTCGAAAACCAAGCCTAATAACATAAAATATCAAGAAAAACAAAATGTAGTTTTGATTGTTCAATCTGAAAAAAATGGAAAAATTTAAAAAAGTCAGTGGCGTACATTTTTTATTAATATTATTCGTAATTGTACAGGGGAACGCCATTATAATTATCATTTTTTTTTCTCTTGTTTAGTAGTTTATTGTCTTCTTGTAGTTCCTTTTATATCTGACCGTTATCTAGAAAAATAAATAAACACGATTTTCTGTAATTAGCCAGACGAAATAAATTTCTATCAAAAAAGTAGTAACTATGGTAGTAGGCTATGGCGTTGTTTGGATAATCTTTTGTTTTTATTATTCGTGACATTTACCATTTTAAATCGTAAGTTATGTCAACATTATAGTTATTGTAAGGTGTAGAGTCTTTTAATATTCCCTACAAAAAAATGTAAAGTGTTTTAAATATTCATTACAATGGTTTATACGAATTCTGAAATGGCAGAAATGCATTTTATCTATGGTCTTGCGAACGGAAATGCAAGAGAAGCCAGACGTCTATACATGGAGCGTTATCCAAATAGATTGATACCTGATCACCGAATATTTTCGAATATTCATAGGCGTCTCGTCGAAACTGGAAGTGTCAATAAGAAAAGCAATGAAACAGGTAGACCACGTACTGTTCGGACACCGCAGATCGAAGAGGCTGTTCTGAATGAAGTAGAAGAACATCCGGAGACTAGTACAAGAAAAATTTCAATAACATTGAATATTAGCCATCAAGTTGTGTGGCGTATCTTGCATGATTCTCTGCTATACCCTTACCACCTTCAAAGAGTGCAGGCGCTGCTTCCCCGGGATTTTCCTTTAAGAATTAATTTCTGCAGGTGGTTTCTCAATAGGCTAGCAGCCAACCCCAACTTTAATTCCGTCATTCTTTTTACTGATGAAGCCAATTTTTCGAGAAATTCCATTATGAATTTCCATAACAACCATCTATGGGCAGACGAGAATCCTCATGGAATTGTCGAAACTCATTTTCAAGAACAGTTTTCTTTAAATGTATGGGGTGGTATAATCGGGGATCATTTAATTGGTCCTGTCTTCTTACCTGGTCGGCTAACTGGTGAATCATATAGACACTTTTTACAAGACGAACTGCCTCCATTACTAGAAGACTTGCCTCTTTTACTAAGAAATCAAATGTGGTATATGCATGATGGTGCTCCTGCACATTTTTCTATTTTGGCTCGGGAGTATTTGAATGACGTATATCCAAACAAATGGATAGGCCGAGGTGGACCTCAGCCATGGCCCCCTAGGTCCCCTGATCTCAATAGTCTAGATTTTTTCCTATGGGGGCATCTTAAATCTTTAGTTTATACAACACCGGTGAATACAGTCGATGACCTACGACATCGAATAATAGGTGGATTTGAAACCATACGAAATACTCCCGATGTATTTGAAAGAGTACGAGAGTCGACGCGAAGAAGATCGGAGGCCTGTATAAGGGCTGGAGGAAGTCACTTCCAACAATTTTTGTGATGTTGTTTTTTGTCATATAATAATTGTCATATAATGTCAAATCATTTTTGTCATTAAATATTGTTGTTAAAATCTAAACTGCATTTAATTGCTACAAAAACTGGGTCATTCCCGCTTCAATTTTCAAGTATAATGCGAAAAAAAAATATCAATGAAACAAAATTTAACCAAATTAAGCTTGAGCCTACTACAGGAAACAATAATAATTATTATCAGTGGCGTTCCCTGGATCCACGGACAGTCTCAATATTATTAATAAAAAATGTACGCCACTGACTTTTTTAAATTTTTCCATTTTTTTCAGATTGAACAATAAAAACTACATTTTGTTTTTCTTGATATTTTATGTTATTAGGCTTGGTTTTCGAAAAAAAAATTTTTTTTGTTCTTCTTGGGCATGCAATGAACTAGTTTTTATTTTTTTTCTCGAAAACGACACAAGATACAAAAAATTATCAAGAGGCAAAAAAGTCGTACTTTTAGATGTTTAATCTAAAAAAAATATAACATTTGTCAAAAAGTCAGTGGCGTACATTTTTTCTGTCAATATTATTTGTGAACGTGCCCTCCGGGACGTCACTGGAATTCATAAATACCATTTAGTTAGTGCTGAATTAGCTTCTTATCACATTAAATGACACTGCCAAATTTGAACAAAATCAGCAAAAGGATCTTTGAGATATTATTAAAAAAAAGGTTTTTAGAAAAAACTTTGACACCCTGTATCTTAAAAACCAAACATTTGCGGACCCATGTTTATATGAAACTTTCACCCTAAAATAGGCCAAAGAAGCACCCCTCTTCGTTTGTACATGATGTTTAGGAACACCCGGTATAAATATATATATATATATATATATATATATATATATATATATATATATATATAATATATATATATATATATATATATATATATATATATATATATATATATATATATATATATATATATATATATATATATATATATATATATATATATATATATATATATATATATATATATATATACCGGGTGTTCAGTTAAGGGCGTACACTATCTATATCTCAAGAACCCTTGACTGCAGCCAATTGGAAAAAAAAAATTCATGACTAAAATGGCAACGAGGAATCGTCCAAAAATATTTTTAACTTTGCAAATTGGCCGTAAGGGGGCGCAACTGTCAAAATGAAAATACAAATTTAAAATTTGAGCAAAATTACTAAATTAAGGTATAAGTTTTATAACGTCATTGGAAAGCTGAGTCAATTTTCTATGAATTCGCTTTAAGCCAAATTTTCATTGGGTTAATAATAAGGGTGGGGGAAACAAATGTGTGTTGTCATATTTAAATCGCTATATCTTGTACACTTCTTAACCAATTTTAATGAACAAGGTGTCATATGAAAGATAATTTTTACATCTCTTAATGGACTTCTGCAGTGATATAAATTAGTTTTAAAAAAAGAAGTCAGATGGCGCTATCCAATGTGGTTAGAGTTTTCTTGAAATTTTTCTAAAATTTCAAATGGATCGGTATGCTTTACCTTATAAATTATAAAAGTGAATTATAAAATCTACATTTTGGCGAAAACCGCATATCGAAATCTTTATTCGTTTCGGAGTTGTTGCTAAATAACTGGTGATAAAAGAAGCAAAAACAAAAAAATCGAGTTTTATGAAGTTAGTATCTGACAAATAAATGATATTATGGAATTAATTAAAGCATGTTAAAGGTTTACTTAATAACCAGATTAAAAAATCTTAATTGAACTAATTGTAAGCAATGTCATACCATGAGGTATTGCGTTCTTATTTCTTATTTGCCTCCTTGTACTGTCACAGTAAGCCGTGAAAAACAACAGACACATTGCGCCTCGTTGTCATGGCAATAAAAGCAGTAACTGTCATTTTGGTTTGTTTATTGTCTTGTGAAAGAAAGTTTACTTCTTGTTTCCGTTACTAAAGTAAAAATGCCGTTTACAAATGAAGAGGCATTTGATATGTTAGGTGTGTATTTTGAGTGCTTTCGAAATGCAGCCAGAGCTTCAAGGGAGTATGCTTTGCAGTACCCTAATCGGACGCATCATTCCAGGCACGTGTTTACTCGTTTGGCAAGACGACTCAGAGAAACTGGCAGAGTTCAACCAACTTCGACTCAAATAAGGCATCGCAGAGTCAGAAATGAGACGAATATCATAAACGTTTTAGCTTATATCAATGTTGATCCACATGCTAGTATTCGCGAAATTTCTAGGGACTTGGGACTTTCAGTTGGCTCCATTCATAAAATTTTGATGGATTTTAACATGCATCCATATCATATTGTTTTGCACCAGGCTTTACTAGACTTGGATTTCGACAATCGCTTAAATTATTGTCATTGGCTTCTCAACATGATAAGGGAAGATCGCCGTTTTTTGGATAAAGTACTATGGACAGATGAAGCCTCATTTACCAGCAATGGTAGAGTAAACTTGCACAACATGCATTACTGGTGTGATAATAATCCTCATTGGATGCGTGAAGTCGACCATCAACATCGTTGGACAGTGAATGTATGGTGCGGAATTGTTGAAGGAAAGATTATCGGGCCTTTTATCTTTGATAGGACTCTAAATGGTGAATTATACCTTCAATTTTTAATTAATGAGCTGCCACAGTTATTAGAAAACGTGACCCTCGCGACAAGAAGAAATTTGTGGTTTCAACACGATGGATGTCCTGCCCATTTTTCAAACCAAGTGCGTCACTACCTTGACCAGCAGTTCCCTTTCCGGTGGATTGGAAGAGGAAGTTTATTTCTTTGGCCAGCCAGGTCACCGGACTTAACTTGTCTCGATTTTTATTTATGGGGAAGAATAAAAGATCTCGTTTACAAAACTCGACCAACAACGCGAGAAAATATGATCGAGAGAATTAGAACGGCTATAAACAGCATATCCGTGGCGGAAATTAAAACTGCTGTCTCGTCAACACAACAAAGGCTGTACCGCTGTATTCAGAATGATGGAAAACATTTTGAACATATCCCATAAATGCCTAATTTTTCTGAAAATTTTGTTCTTGTTCTTGTTACTCGTTACCTGTTTCTTCGTATTTTTGCCACGAAGGTTTTTCATACGTTACTCGTTATGTTATTCTGCTTTGTTATGGCCCGTTGGCCTTTAAACACGCTCCAAATTTTAATAGTCTGCTAAAGTTTGGACCAGTCCAAAGCCTGGATAAAGTGTGATGGAAGGCAAATAAAAATATTACTACTTACAATTAGTTCAATTAAGATTTTTTAATCTGGTTATTAAGTAAACCTTTAACATGCTTTAATTAATTCCATAATATCATTTATTTGTCAGATACTAACTTCATAAAACTCGATTTTTTTGTTTTTGCTTCTTTTATCACCAGTTATTTAGCAACAACTCCGAAACGAATAAAGATTTCGATATGCGGTTTTCGCCAAAATGTAGATTTTATAATTCACTTTTATAATTTATAAGGTAAAGCATACCGATCCATTTGAAATTTTAGAAAAATTTCAAGAAAACTCTAACCACATTGGATAGCGCCATCTGACTTCTTTTTTTAAAACTAATTTATATCACTGCAGAAGTCCATTAAGAGATGTAAAAATTATCTTTCATATGACACCTTGTTCATTAAAATTGGTTAAGAAGTGTACAAGATATAGCGATTTAAATATGACAACACACATTTGTTTCCCCCACCCTTATTATTAACCCAATGAAAATTTGGCTTAAAGCGAATTCATAGAAAATTGACTCAGCTTTCCAATGACGTTATAAAACTTATATCTTAATTTAGTAATTTTGCTCAAATTTTAAATTTGTATTTTCATTTTGACAGTTGCGCCCCCTTACGGCCAATTTGCAAAGTTAAAAATATTTTTGGACGATTCCTCGTTGCCATTTTAGTCATGAATTTTTTTTTTCCAATTGGCTGCAGTCAAGGGTTCTTGAGATATAGATAGTGTACGCCCTTAACTGAACACCCGGTATATATATCTATAGATTCTATATTTTGCATGAAACCCATATTATCAGTCTTTACCTACTCCATTGGTCCGCAGATATTTCCCAGATATTCCGGAGTGGTGTATTATTTGGGGTTAGGATCCAATAAAAAAAAACAAAAGTCTCTTTTTAAATTGTCGACGTTTCGCAACTTCATTCCTGCATCCTCAAGACACATATATATATATTTTACATCCTGCATGAAACCCAGATTGTCAGTCTTCACTTACTTCGTTGGTCGGCAGATATTTTTAGTTTTTGTTCACGATTCTCTTGTTGTTATGTTAGAGTGGTGTATTATTTGGGACTAGGAAATTTCTGTGAGCTAACGGAGTAGATAAAAACTGCTAATATGGGATTCATGAAGTATATAGAATCTACGTATGTGTCCTGAGGATGCAACAATAAAGTTGCGAAACGTCGACAATTTAAAAAAACACTTTTGTTTTTTATTACTGCATCTTAACCCCAAATAATACACCATTCTAACATAACAACAAGAGGATCGAAATTAATTTCAATTGTTTAGTGTGATATAGAGGTAAATTGGTAAAGTTGTGGTACGAATTTAAGGTGGCGAAACAAAATGGCGTCCAAATAAAAATCAACGTAAAGAAATTTTGATAAAATAACTTTTGCAGGAAAATTGAATGTAAAAATGGGATAAACTGGTAAGAATTCAACATGACGTAACAAAAGCGTGGTATGTATCAATGTAAAAACTAATTATTAAGTTATTGGTAGGAATCCAATATGATGGAACAAAATGGCGCCCAATAAAAATGTTTCAAAAGACAGTATATGTAACACATATACACTGTGACTATACAGGGTTATTCACGCCACCCGTTCATTAAAAGTTTTTGACGATGCCATTTAAGGTCAAGGGGTACTTCTTTTTTGAAATATTTGAACTTCCTGTCACTTCCGGTTTAACCGGAAGTTGGTATGAACTTGCTTATTTTAAATGGAACACCCTGTATTTTATGATATTTTTGGATTCTACGGAGAATTTTAATTCTTAAGATACTTGACTTTGAACCAAAAATGAGCCTTCGGGGTACCAAATTTTAAAATCTCATATTTTTGTAAGTTTTGAAGATATAATCTTCATGTTTTGCAGACGATCGGTAAATAATCTTAGGTTTCTATTTTTTTATTGAATTTGTCTATTCTTATACAGGGTGTCCTAAATTCAGCGGCAAACATTCACATTTTCAAAGCCGCTAAAGTCGGTTTTTTTAAATGGGACACCCTATACCTTTATGCACTATCAAATGTAGAATTTAATTTTCTATCGAACTGTATTAAGGTTCCCTATAGCTATTCGTAACCATTTTCGAAATAATCAGGTTTTAATTATAAACTATCGTATGTATTTGCTAAATGCTTACACCTTCCCGTAGTAAGCCATGGAAAAACAATTGTTGTGCCTTTCTATTCAACATGACAGCTGATTTGAAACTTTTAAATTAAAATAAAATAACACTCAAAAGCTGATATTCTTAATTTATTTTATATTCGCGGAGAATGTTACAAAATATTGGAGAGAACGTGCCATGTTTTTAATGAAAAACATCCTCATTTATCGCCAATGAACAAGAGAAAATTGAAGAGGATTGAAACGAAATTTTTTCGTTTCGGAAAGTTAAAGTTATAAAAAATGTAATAAATTGTTTACATTATTTTTAACCATATCTACTAAGTTCGAGATTGTTCTAAACTTGTTTTAGTGAACTTAAAAATTATAGCAATCTAACAATCAACAATAAATAAATAAAATAATAAAATTGAATTATAAGAAATGTGCTATATGCTGTCCGTTCATTTGAAGACATATTTCAATTCTTCTTTGTACAGTTGCTGTGGCCCGTTGAATTTGTCCGTTTTCTAATTCGGCAAAAGCTGTTCGCATCCTGTCCATTAAATCTTGTTGGTTATTTACTGGGGAAGCATAGACTTTACCTTTGATAAATCCTCATAAATAAAAGTCTAGGGGTGTTAAATCAGGCGATCGAGGGGGCCATCTCCAAGGGCCATTGGGACCAATCCAGCGATCTTCAAAAATTCGAGATAATTGGAGATAAACTGCAGCGGAATTATGTGCTGGTGCCCCATCTAATTGATACCAATAATTTTGCAGCTCACCAATAGGAATTTCTTCTATAAATTCAGAAACCGTCCCTCGTAGAATTTCCAAATACTTATCAGTGTTTAAATTGTCTTCATAAATACAGTACCGCACCTGATCATTTAATACTATACCGAAAACATTGAAGCTAAACCTCTCTTGAGAACGCGTTTCGCGTAAAGCGTGCGGATTTTCTGCTGCACAGAAATGTTCATTTCTTCTATTTGTTATTCCTTCTCTAGAAAATTTCGCTTCATCGGTCCAAAATATTTTTGAAAGGAATTGATTGTCCTCTTGAATTTTCAAAAACATGAATTCGCAAAATTCTACTCGTCGGACGTCATCACCAGGTCTCAAGGCTTGCACGTTTTGGAAGGAATAAGGGTGCATATAATGTTCGCTCAAGATTCTTTGGACAGATGAAGAAGAAATTCCCAAATCGTTTTCTGTAGACGGTATTGAACTTTGCGGGTTTGCGTGGAAATAAGCTAATGTGTTTATTACGTTATCCTCGGCATTTGTCACTGGTTTCGGAACATTTTTTGTAACTCTTGAATTTTGACTTGTTCATTGGCGGCAAATCAGGGTGGCGTTCATTAAACACACGACACGTTCTCTCCAAAATTTTATAACATTCTCCGTGAATATAAAATAGATTGAGAATATCAGCGTTTGAGTATTCTTCCATTTCGATTTAGAAGATTTAGTTTATCACTGACAACTTTCGATAAATAACGCATACTAATCTTCTTTCATATTGGATATTGGATCTCAATTGTTTTTCCATGGCTCACCATTGGAACATGTAATCATTTAAGCAAATACATACGATATTTTTATAAAACCCAATTATTTCGAAAATGGTTACGAATAGGTATAGGGAACCTTAATACAGTTCGATAGAAAATGAAATTCTACATTTGATAGTGCATAAAGTTATAGGGTGTCCCATTTAAAAAAACGGACTTTAGCTGCTTTGAAAATGTGAATGTTTGCCGCTGAATTTAGGACACACTGTATAAAAATAGACAAATTCAATAAAAAAAAATAGAAACCTAAGATTATTTACTGATCGTCTGCAAAATATGAAGATTATATCTTCAAAACTTACAAAAATATGAGATTTTAAAATTTGGTACCCCGAAGGCTCATTTTCGGTTCAAGGTATATAGGTATATATCTTAAGAATGCTTGAACCTAGGTATAGGACCTGCTACATCAAATAGCATTAAAATTCTCCGTAGAATCGAAAAATGTCATAAAATACAGGGTGTTCCATTTAAAATAGGCAAGTTGATACCAACTTCCGGTTAAACCGGAAGTGACAGGAAGTTGAAAATATTTCAGAAAAGAAGTACCCCTTGACCTTACCTTAATCCCAAAATTTGAAATTTTTATCTAAATGGCATCATCAAAAACTTTTAATGAACGGGTTGCGTGCGTGGACTGAATCGGGTCCTACTTCATTATTCCTAACAAATTTTTACTGAAATTTCTAAAATTTTCAATGTTAAGGAGTTTTCACCATTATTTTCGCATTTAGCGACCAAAGATTAATAAAAATATCTCTTTTACACCACAGTCGCAAAACGGATGTAAAGTAGTGAATTAAAAAAAAAAAATAAAAACCGCCTCGTTTTGCATTTGAATTATATCATCCGTACGCCTCCCAATTCTGCTCTGCCTCGTTTTTGCAATACATTTATTTGCCTTAATCATGTGGCTTGGTGTAATAATTAAACATTTGGTTTATTAACCCAATAAAAACTAACGAGCGTCTAGGGATTTTGTTTCCCATTAAAATCGGCTCGTCGTAATAAAGTATATCTAAAAAACAAATACACAAACAATAATTCAGGCACTATCGTGAAGCTTTTAAAGGTTTCTCGTATAATCTTGCACCTAATTTTTGTCTAATTTAGGCCGATTTTCGGATAATAAATGAAATATATTCAGTTTCTGTCCAGCTGTGTTATGGTTAATATATATTTAGTTGGTTAAAAAAAAGTTTTGTGGAAAAGTATGACTAAACGTGAAAGTAAACATTTTCAATTTATTGGTAGAAAATCATAAATTTAGGAATATTAAATAAATAAATTTTGAGATTCTATTTAATTTCTGGGCTGAGTGATTTACTGGTACTTACTAATGAGGTAACGGGATTAAACTCGATCTAAGTTTAAGCAAATTTATAAATAATTATTGCTCCTAGATTAGCAGGACCCATTTAAAGGTATTGGAAGTCCATATTTAGATATGAAAAATTTGTATAAAAAATTAATTCCCTTTATCCGGACCTTCCCTCGTTATGAATCTTTCCCTTTATTAGAAACAGAGAAGTGTGACTCAATTTAATTCAGTAAATGATCATTTAGTAACACATATTTTTTCATTGGGCGCCATTTTTTTCCACCATATTGGATTCCTTCCAAAATTTTACCGGTTTCTACCTATTGTACATTTCGTTTTTGGGCTTAATTTAAATAAATAAACTGCTGGACAATTGCTTTTGAGCAAAGAAAATTTCGCCTAATTTTCAAGCTCGATATTTTTGGAACCAGACCAAATATCGCCTTCCGGTTTTGACAGACTGATAGATTGACTTCTTGTGAAAAAAAATTTTGTTTTAAAATTTTTATAACAGTCAATTTTTTTTAATACATGGTGTTAAAAAGTCCGTGATTTTTATCTTAATTTTGAATGTGTGTAACTTACCGAGAATTTTTTTTAATTTCATTTGTATACTCCCTTTTAATCAATGATATTCTGCAAAAAAAGTAATTTCTCAAAATTTTTATACCTGCCTTAGTTTTAAAAATATTGATTTTTTTTCTAACCGCCAATTTTTTTTTCAACTTTTAAGCACTTTTTGCTGTTGTTTGATATACCCTACGATATCCTGATTTATTTTCAATAAAAAAAATTACTAAAGTAACGTGGTGTCCAGTGGCTTACTAATCTCGGAATAGTTTATTAATGACTCACCGATGTTTAGGTCCAAAAGTGCATAATTTTAAAAATAATCTTTCAAAGTTTCATTTGTTTACTTCACTTTAATCATTGACATATTGTTAAGAAATCAATTTCTCAAAATTTTGATATATATGTTTTAAAAATATCGTTTATTTTACATAACCTAATAATTTTTTCAACTTTTTCGTTCTAAACACTCCTGAATTGTTCTTACCGGTAAATTTTATTAGCAATTGTCATACCTTTCAGTAAGAGTATTTATTGTGAATAAAAATATCGAATACCTGAATGATGTGCTGTACAGGGTGTCCGGATTTGGTTGCAAAAGCAGGGTATCTCGCTTATTTTTAAAGATAGAACCTTGCGGTTTTCACGAACCTGAGCTAATTTTTTGTGAAACTCATGAAGCCGTAAACAAAATTTTCATAGCCTTCTTCGTTTATGAGATACAGGGCGAAATAGAAAATTTTGCATTTTGGGACCCCCCTCGTATTTCGGTTATCCTTTAACTTAACGCAAAGGGAAAAATTGCTGCTTATGCAGTTTTTTACGCTGGATTCAGTGGCGTAGTCATATTTTTCATTTGAGTTGTTATTTTTTAGATATGACCCAAAGTTGTGTTTTTTTAAATGGGACACCCTGTATATTTGTCCAGAAATTGATTTGTCCTTTTAAAAGCTTCTCAAAAATATGTAATAGTATGGATCTATTTTTAATAAACAACAACAAAAATCCTAATTTTTATAATTATCATCCAAAATTTTGCAATAGGCCATGCAAAACGATGCCGTTTTCTTTTGTTTTCTTGGAAGCAAATGACATTTCCCAATTTTGTACGCGTATATAAAATATAGCGCTAGTTTTTTGTATTTATTTATTGTGTAAAAATATATTTGTATTATTATGGAAGAAAACCAAACTTTCGAACATTATGAAAAGTACGATATGTTAGCTTGTTTTATATTAAGTAATGAAAATGTTGAAGCGGCTTCTGAGATGTATTTTAACAGGTAAATAGTTTATTTTTAGGTATGTTGAAATACTATTGCTTAATTTTTATTTAGATATCCAGAAAGGAGGCAACCTAATATATATATAGAATTTACTTAATCACGGATCATTTATCAAACCTCATACGAAAACATATAATAAAGAAAATCGGGAGGCTGAGGAAATTACGGTTTTGGCTAATGCAGAAGCTTACCCTACAAACTCTTGTAGGGCCAGTGAAAAGAGCATAGGGATTCCAAAAACTAGAGTTCAAGAAATTCTAAAAAAGCACAAATACCACCCATACAAATTTAGGCTCGTGCAGTACTTACAGCCAGGGGATGCAGAGCGTAGGGAGCAGATATCGTTAGAGATTTTGAAAGGAAAGTTATATGGTCAGACGAAGCACATTTCAGTAATTCTGTTATACTCAATAGGCACAATAGTAGATTCTGGTCCCAGGAAAATAACCACCAAATATTTCCCAGATGACAGCAGGGCAGGTTTGGTCTAAATATGTCCTACTTCATATTAGGAACACATATAAAATTTTATATATTTGAGGGAAATCTAACAGCCAATCGCTATATAAAAATTTTAGAGGCAGCTATACCTGCATTACTTGAAGATGTTCCTCTAGCGCAAATTAACGAAATTTATTTTCAACAGGACGGTGCTCCTGCACACAATTCTGGAATGACGAGATTATTTCTGGACAATAATTTTACCAATCAATGGATCGGAACAAATGGACCTATAAGATGGACCCCTAGGTCCCCAGATTTGTCGATTTTATATTTCTTTCTATAGGGATATCTGGAAAATAGAATTTACAAAGACCACTATGGTAATGTCCAAGATTTAGGAAATGCAATGAGAGAAAATTTTCGCTATTTACAAAATCATCCCGTTATTTTGCTTAATTCCCTAAAACGAATACGAAAATTGTGCGAAGCATGCATAGAACAAAATGGACATCAGTTTAAACAGTACTTTTGATTTCCTTGGTTACTGTAGTTCTTATACGACAGTTGATTTTTGCTGAAAGGCTTGTTACATAATAATTTATTACTGTTTTGTTCTTGTGTTACATAAATCTAGGTAGGTGGTACTTTTTTGGTGCGAAATTATCAATACATATTTTGATAAATAGATTTAATTACACATTTATTTTGATTTACTGTTAGGATGTAGATATTGTTAACGACTTTAAATAAAAGGCAGCATTGTTTGCATGGCCTACTGCAAAATTTGGGATGATAATTATAAAAATTAGGATTTTTGTTGTTGTTTATTAATTTAGACCCATACTATTATATATTTTTGAGAAGCTTTTAAAAGGACAAATCAATTTCTGGACAAATATACAGGGTGTCCCATTTAAAAAAATACAACTTTGGGTCATATCTAAAAAATAACAACTCAAATGAAAAATATGACTACGCCACTGGATCCAGCGTAAAAAACTGCATAAGCAGCAATTTTTCCCTCTGCGTTAAGTTAAAGGATAACCGAGATACGAGTGGGTCCCAAAATGCAAAATTTTCTATTTCGCCCTGTATCTCATAAACGAAGAAGGCTATGAAAATTTTGTTTACGGCTTCATGAGTTTCACAAAAAATTAGCTCAGGTACGTGAAAACCGCAAGGTTCTATCTTTAAAAATAAGCGAGATACCCTGCTTTTGCAACCAAATCCGGACACCCTGTACAGAGGCGTGCTAATAATAAAAATTGATTAAAATATTAATTCCGAGCCGATAGTGTGTGGTCTGGTCAGAGAAAAATTGAATTTTTTATCACCTGCTGACTTTATTTATAGCTTTAAACCTCAAAGGGTTTTATATAAAACGGCGCATAGAAATGAATTTGCCATTTATCTTTTAAAGTTTCGTTTGTTCAGTTTAATCATTGACATATTGTTAAAAAGCAATTTCTCAAAATCTTGATATTTGCCTTTGTTTTAAAAATATCGTTTATTTTACATAACCTAATAATTTTTTCAACTTTTTCGTTCTGAAGAATCCTGAATTGTTCTTACCGGTAAATTTTGTATTTATTGTGATTAAAAATATCGAATACCTGAATGATGTTCTGTACAGTGGCGTGCTAATAATAAAAATTAATTAAACTATTTATTCCGAGCCGATAGTGTGTGGTGTGGTCAGAGAAAAATTGAATTTTTTATCACTTGCTGACTTTATTTATAGCTTTAGCCCTCAAAGGGTTTCATATAAAACGGCGCATAGAAACGAATTTGCCACATAGTATTTACTACATGTAACATAACTTAAACAAATGAATATACGTTTATTTGATAGTATGTGGTATTAACAATTAATTAACAATATCGCATATCTATATCACTAACAATAATAGTGAAAATTAGAAAAATATGTTTTTGTTAGGCTTTGAGCATATTAATTGGGCTATAAACGCATGCACTCAGATAAAACCGCGTGATTACTTAGGGACATCTGATACAAAATTTATTAAGGTAAATATCTAATCGAGTGGGCCTTGAAAATAGTTGAAAACAAAGATGGCATTAACATTTGAGTCTTTGAAACTGCTTAGTCGTCAAAATGTTTCGCGGAAAAGCACTCTCGTATGATATGCGAAATTCCATTATTAGTGCCCACAAAAATGGTCTATCTGGACATAGTATTGCAAAAAATCTAAACATTGTTCAAGGAACAATAAGAAATATTATTTCCCAATTCGAAAAAAGAGAAAATGTTCAGTTAAAAGCGAAGTCTGGCCGTTCTTCGAAAATTATAGAAAGAGATAAGCGGGCTCTCCGTACACTAATTAAACAAGATCGTCGGGCTTCATCACGGGCTGTAAAATGGGCAAATGCAATTGGTAAACGCATTTCAAAAGACATCTGCTTAATGGGATATCGCTTCTACAAAGTAAGTTCATAGCGAAACACAAACGAAATTTAAATGTTTTCATTTTAGGTCAATGAAAAACCTTATAGAGAGAAATAAAGACGGCCTCAAGAGAAAAGTTAAATTTCCAGCCTCTATCATGGCATGGGGATGTATGTCTTCACAAGGGGTTGGTCGTCTTTTTTTTTATTAATGGTATCGTGAATGCTGCAAAGTATAAGTCAATTTTACAAGAAGAACTAATTTCTTCTATTGATGAGAATCAGTTGCCAGAGGGAGGATTCATATTCCAGCAACCATAACATTCTGGCTGCAAGAAATGAATATTTCTGTTTTAGAATGGCCATCTAGTTGCCCCGACTTATCGCCTATCGAAACGATATGGTATCAAATGAAAAAACTCTACGAACCAGTCCCGTCCGCACCATTCCCGATTTAAAGGATAAAATTCAGGAAATCTGGGATAACTTCCAACCAAAATATTGTAAAACATTAGAAGACACCATGCAAGCAAGACTTGATGCAGTTATAAAACAAAAAGTTGACTGTACTCAGTGGTAACAGTGGCAAAGTATTCAAATTTGTATGGTCCAATTAATATGCGACAAGCCTAAGAAAAATTAATATATATATATATATATATATATATATATATATATATATATATATATATAATATATATATATATATATATATATATATATATATATATATATATATATATATATATATATATATATATATATATACCAAGATGGGGTGGACGATTGTGGGCAAACGGAGAGGAATTTGAAAAAACATTTTTGGGATATGATTGATAGTCAAGAACGCTGTGTTTTAAAATTATACCCATTATACAGGGTGGTCTGAAGAGTTCGTGTGTGAACCAAACTTGTGTTTTTTTAAATGGGACACCCGGTATATTATTATTTTAGTTGATTCTCCTATTCGTTACGATCATTTTGATATGGGGTTTGTTGGGTCTAAAATTTATCCCAAGGGAATGGGACGAGGTTAAAGTGGAAAAAAGGGTTATACTCCGGCCATTTTTTGAAAACAATTGAAGCAGGTATGGAAAAACCAAATATTCTATAAAATGCATTGTATCTAGGATTACAATAATCGCTTGTAAGTCGTTCAAAATTATTCACTGTTATACAGGGTGGTCAAGTTTTGCAAATTTACCTTGGATTGAATTTTTTTAAATGGAACACCCCATTATTTTACTGTCATATTAAATATAACATCGCCAGCTTTCAGAAAATACCCTATTTGATTTCTTTCTAACCAACAGTTTTTTAGTAAATTAACCGTGAAACCAAAATTTACTCATTCTAACAGAAACGGTATTATTTATGTTGCTTAAATTGACAACCTATAATATAAGGAGGCCATGATATAATCATAAATGAAAAGAAAGATTGACATTCTTGTCAAAACCGCAAAGTGTCAGAGAATTGGCATCAATTACCATTGTTCTTTGACGATAAGCCGAGAAATTGTTAAGTAACAATGAGTTTGAGTACTCCAGAGTTGATAAACATGACTTTTATGTTGAACGAGTGTCAAAAAAACCTTTTACTAGCAAGCAGGGTTTATGCGGTACGATATCCCGATGCCGAAAAAAAACCAAGACCTGAAGCTTTTGCAAGTTTATTAGAGAGGTTTCAAGAAACAGGCAATGTTGCTTTTAGGAAACGTAAAGTAATTAATAAACCAATTACCAATGAAGATGGGGCAGTGACAGTGTTATTAACAGTGCAAGAAAATCCACACACAAGTACCAGGGAAATTGAGAGAGCTACTGATATTGAACTCACTAGTATTAAACGGATTCTAAAACAACATAAATATCATGCCTACCACATTGAATTACACCAAGAACTGTATCATCGCGATTACGTCCAACGACAAGAGTTTTCAATTTGGTTTTTAAATACAATTTGGAATAATCCAGGTTTTGTAGGTAGGGTGCTGTTTTCAGATGAAGCAACTTTTAAAAGCAACGGCTTGGTTAACAAACATAATATGCACTATTATTCAACCGAAAATCCACATTGGATTCGTCAGGTGGACCATCAAAATAAATGGTCAATTAATGTTTGGGGAGGTATAATTGGCTCTCATGTTATAGGACCATATTTCTTTGAAGAGCATTTAACGGGAGAAGTCTATTTAAATTTTTTGAGAAATGAGTTGCCCGTATTGCTCGAAGACTTACCTTTAATGTTAAGAAATTTCTTATGGTTCCAACATGATGGAGCACCCCGGCATTACTATAGGCATGTAAGACATTTTCTCAATAATTGGAAAGGAGAGCATTGGATTGGGCGAGGTGGACCAGTTAAGTGGCCTGCGAGGTCACCCGATTTAACGCCACTAGATTTCTTTTTATGGGGACATGTTAAAGAAGAAGTTTATAAAGAGGTTCCAACCACAGTGGAAGATATGAAGTTGAGAATAATAAGCAGTTTTCGCAACATTTCAGACCTGACTTTGAGAAAAGTGAAACTTTCATTTATGGATAGACTCGAAATGTGCCTTCAGCAAAACGGTGGTTTAGTTGAACATCTTTTATAAGTTTTGATTACATTGTTTTTGAAGAAATATTATTTCCCAATTCGAAAAAAGCGAAAATGTTCAGTTAAAAGCGGGCTCTCCGTACTCTAATTAAACAAGATCGTCGAGCTTCATCACGGGCTGTAAAATGGGCAAATGCAATTGGTAAACGCATTTCAAAAGACATCTGCCTAAGAAATATGAAGAAAATGGGATATCGCTTCTACAAAGTAAGTTCATAGCGAAACACAAAACGAAATTTAAATGTTTTCATTTTAGGCCAAGGAAAAACCTTATAGAGAGAAATAAAGACGGCCTCAAGAGAAAAGTTAAATTTCCAGCCTCTATCATGGCATGGGGATGTATGTCTTCACAAGGGGTTAGTCGTCTTTTTTTTATTAATGGTATCGTGAATGCTGCAAAGTATAAGTCAATTTTACAAGAAGAACTAATTTCTTCTATTGATGAGATTCAGTTGCCAGAGGGAGGATTCATATTCCAGCAACCATAACATTCTGGTTGCAGAAAATGAATATTTCTGTTTTAGAATGGCCGTCTAGTTGCCCCGACTTATCGCCTATCGAAACGATATGGTATCAAATGAAAAAACTCTACGAACCAGTCCCGTCCGCACCATTCCCGAGACACCATGCAAGCAAGACTTGATGCAGTTATAAAACAAAAAGTTGACTGTACTCAATGGTAACAGTGGCAAATTATTCAAATTTTTATGGTCCAATTAATATGCGACAAGCCTAAGAAAAATTAATATATATATATATATATATATATATATATATATATATATATATATATATATATATATATATATATATATATATATATATATATATATATATATATATATATATATATATATATATATATATATATATATATATATATATATATATATATATATATATATATATATATATATATATATATATATATATATATATATATATATATATATATATATATATATATATATATATATATATATATATATATATATATATATATATATATATATATATATATATATATATATATATATATATATATATATATATATATATATATATATATACAGGGTGGTGCAACCAAGATGGGGTGGACGATTGTGGGCAAACGGAGAGGAATTTGAAAAAACATTTTTGGGATATGATTGATAGTCAAGAACGCTGTGTTTTAAAATTATACCCATTATACAGGGTGGTCTGAAAAGTTCGTGTGTGAACCAAACTTGTGTTTTTTTAAATGGGACACCCGGTATATTATTATTTTAGTTGATTCTCCTATTCGTTACGATCATTTTGATATGATATTAAATTTATCCCAAGGGAATGGGACGAGGTTAAAGTGGAAAAAAGGGTTATACTACGGCCATTTTTTGAAAACAATTGAAACAGGTATGGAAAAACCAAATATTCTATAAAATATATTGTATCTAGGATTACAATAATCGCTTGTAAGTCGTTCAAAATTATTCACTGTTATACATGGTCAAGCAAATTTACCTTGGAATTTTTTTAAATGGAACATTTATTTTACTGTCATATTAAAGATAACATCGTCAGCTTTCAGAAAATACCCTATTTGATGTCTTTCTAGCCAACAGTTTTTTAGTAAATTAACCGTGAAACCAAAATTTACTCATTCTAACAGAAACGGTATTATTTACGTTGCTTAAATTGACTACCTATAATATAAGGAGGCCATGATATAATCATAAATGAAAAGAAAATTGACATTCTTTCAAAACCGCAAAGTGTCTTGGCATCAATTACCATTGTTTTTTGACGATAAGCCGAAAAATTATAACAGAGTTTGAGTACTCCAGAGTTGATAAACATGACTTTTATGTTGGGCGAGTGTCAAAAAAAACTCTTTACTAGCAAGCAGGGTTTATGCGGTACGATATCCCGATGTCGAAAAAAAAAACAAGACCTGAAGCTTTTGCAAGTTTATTAGAGAGTACCAGGGAAATTGAGAGACTACTGATATTGAACCCTGTATTAACATTCTGAAACAACATAAATAATAATTTTACACCAAGAACTGTATGATCGCGATTAGGTCCAACGACAAGAGTTTTCAATTTGGTTTTTAAATACAATTTGGGATAATCCAGGTTTTGTAGATAGGGTGCTGTTTTCAGATACAACTTTTAAAACATTTTATATGAATATTTGGATTTTGGACCATCAAAATAAATGGTCAATTAATGGTTGGGGAGGTATAATTGGCTCTCATGTTGTAGGACCATATTTCTTTGAAGAGCATTTGTCTATTTAAATTTTTTGAGAAAAAATTGCTCGAAGACTTACCTTTAATGTTAAGAAATTCTTTATGGTTCCAACATTGGAGCACCCCCGCATTACCATAGGCATGTAAGACATTTTCTCAATAATTGGAAAGGAGAGCATTGGACTTTAAGTGGCCTCGTCCCATTTCTTTTTATGGGGACATGTTGAAGTTTAGAAAGAGGTTCCAACCACAGTGGAAGATATGAAGTTGAGAATAATAAGAGTTTTCCCAACATTTCAACTGACTTATATCATTTAAAGATGAAATCGCAAAACGGTGGTTTAGTTGAACATCTTTTATAAGTTTTGATTACATTGTTTTTGTTGAATCTGTTATTAATACTGTCAAAGCATTATCTTCATTGGTAACTGGTTTATATACTTTACGTTTTTTTTGAAAGCAACATTTTCTGTTTCTTGAAATCTCTATGATAAACTTGCAAAAGCTTCTATCTTGTTTTTATTTCGGCATCGCATCATCAAAGAACAATATTTATTTATTTACTGACGACAATATTCTGACACTTTGCTGTTTTGACAGGACTGTCAATCTTTTGTTCAATGATGATATCATGGCCTCCTAATATTAAATTGTCAATTTTAACAACGTGAATTCAGAGTAATTTAAAATGAAGAAATTTTGATTTCACAGCTAATTTACTGAAAAACTGTTGGTCAAAAAGGTATCAAATATGGTATTTTCTGAAACTAGTAATGTTATCTTTAACATGAAAGTAAAATATACAGGGTGTTCCATTTAAAAAAATTCATCCAATTTTTTTTTTACAAGCGATTATTGTAGTCCTAGATACAATACATTTTATAGAATATTTGTTTTTTTTATACCTGCTTCAATTGTTTTACAAAACACGGCCGGAGTATAACCCTTTTTTCCACTTTAACCTCGTCCCATTCCCTTGGTATAAATTTTGACCCAACTAACCTTATATCAAAATGATCGCGCCAGTATATATATCTATATATATATATATATATATATATATATATATATATCTATATATCTATATATATATATATATATATATATATATATATATATATATATATATATATATAATATACAATGCCATTATCAACAATCGATAAACAAGGAAATTTTGCTGGTATGTAGAAAAAAAGATATAATTGAAATTTGGGCACATATAATAATACATAATTGTTTACATATTTTAGGATATAATCATAAAACAGGTAGGAACAAAAGTAAGAAACTGGACTTGCCAGTAAGAAGCCAAAGTTTTACATTCCTTAAGGCCGTCTTACATGCTGCAATTCTTCTAGTTCAGCCTTTATTCAATAGTCTTGAATAAAGGTATGCGCAGTTTGACGAAGGATACAAATGTCTTGCCACTGCGCATGCTTTTGTTCAAGAGTATTGCAACTTGCAAGAAAAAATTGCAGCATGTAAAACGGCCTTTAAGAAGTGATTTCAGATAGGAAGCAACAAATCTAGCGCTAGATATGTTTTTTTATTCTAAGTAAGATTTTGTATTACATTTTGCTGTATATATAAGTTTAAATATAAAATTAGAAAGCAAAACTTTTTTCCGCAAAAATACTTTTCTAGAGACACACACACACATATATATATATATATATATATATATATATATATATATATATATATATATATATATATATATATATATAGAGAGAGAGAGAGAGAGTTTTTGGTGCTAAGAAATACAATAAATAAAATACTATACATTTTTTCCTGCATATTTACCCAGGCCGTAATAAAACGGTCAGATTGCCCGAAATAATCAACAGTAAAAATTGTCTGGACACGCGAACGAAAATATACACGAGGCAATCGAAATAGGTTTATCGAACCCAGAAAATGGCGATAAATTATCCGAACTATATTTTCCGATCGAACGACAACAAACGGAGAGAACTGAAGGAGTGCACTTCCGTATTTGATTTGAAATTATTAATGGCCCTCCCAGTGTTCTTTTCAAAGCTCTTTGTATATTAGTGTTGGCCCATAATGGGAGGCGTAAAATTAAAACTGGATTTACGTCCGAATATATTTCACAACTAGACATGCACTGTTCGTAATTTTACTGGCAAAATCCCGTTAATAAAGTGTCTGCTGAAAATAACAATCGGTAAATTGGCGGTTATCCGGAACGTGTGTCGTACAAACTTCCACTACACACAGATAACTTATTTTAAATACTTAAGTATACAGTCTGGCACAAAAGTTCGGCAACGTCCGTTTTTCTCGTAAGCCTCTGTATCAAAATGCCTCAAATTTGGGGCGAAGCGATAAACAATGCTTTTAAATGGAAGTGTAGAAACTTTGTCTTTCATACAAATGTTTATTACATAAAATCATAGCAAAGTGCTTTCTGCTTCCGCCATTTTCAGGGCTACCTAAAAGCAAAGCAAGGAAATAACTTTCTCTTAGAAAATTCCAGTGGCGGCTATTTAGGTGAAGTGCTACTTCACCAGGAAAAATAAACAAGCAAACATCTAACTATATTTATTATATATCTCTTAAAATTTTAGTTTTTACATTCATTTATTTACCTAATTGGTAAAAATAAACTGTACATCTCGAATAAATACTTGACCCTTGGCGGCGTGTCTTTTTAAAACTTTCGATCGAACTTTATTATAACAACTATAACAGTGGCCCAAACCGCTTTGACTTTGTTGGAGGTGTTATGTTTACGATTTTCCTACTATGTTGCCATGACAACGCATATCCGATGACGTCGAGCCCAGCACCATACAACGCTCTCGGTGAATTGCAGGTAGAGATGGGAATTTTAGTTCATTTACGTGAACTAGTTCATTCGTTCTCGTTCGTAAAAAAATATAGTTCAAAAAAACTAGTTTATTAGTTCACATAGAATTTTTGCGAGCGAGAGTGTTTTAATTTAAATAAGACGCAATTGTCCCTGGATTTCACAAGTTTTATATTTTACTCATTAAATTAAACTGTAAATTCTTAAAAGTAACACATAATCTTATAATAAAGTCTACATATGTAAACAATTTGCTATAAAACAAAACAACAAGCAATATGCAAAATATAACTAACTAAATAAAACTAAACGTAATTAGGTATTTTTCAGATTGATAGAAAATATATAAGGTACTTAAAAGTTACTATTTAAAAATAATATTGGCAGAACTTTTTTAGATTTTAGCGGTGATCTTTTTTCCATTATAACTTGTCCCGCCTTTGAAAAAATTCGTTCGACATTTATCGTTCGCAGATATCACGAACGAATGCAAAACCATTTTTTATCCCTACTTCCCAAATCTGAAGCAATTTGATACGAGAAAAATGCAAAATTTTACAGATTTTAAACATAAAAATTCATATAAAGATATGTTCAAAATGCTAAAGTGGCAATTCATTCTCTGTAATATGTATTCAAAAAGTTGGTTATTCCTCAACTTCTGTGATATCGAACACTAGCACGCTGCCAAGGTCTTGGATGTTATTTAAAAACTTTAAGTAACGCTGATAATTTAAATTTAGATATACAAATTTTGGACCTATAAATGCCGAACCAAACTTTTATTTACTGAATTCCTTCTAAAACTTTTTAAAGATTTTAGTTCAAGTTGTAAATATGACTCATCGGTCCAAATAATATTCGCAAATATATTTTGTAAGAAATGTCTTTCCATAAGAATACTGCAAAAATCTAACCTGGAGTTGTAATAATGTTGTTGTATTCAATTTCCATTTTGAGTTTGATATTTTGATATTGTTTATTAAGGTGGTGCAGAAATATGAGGAGATTATTCTTTTCATGAGACCAAACAACCAAATTATCATCTACATATCTGAACCAGTGTTTTGGTGTTAGTGGAGCGGATGTTAGAACATTATCCTCAAAGGCGTTTATAAAGATATTCGCTACCACAGATTATAGAGGAGTTCCCATAGCTGCCCCTGAAGTTTGTTCATAAAAAGTTCCTTGAAAAATGAAATAAGTAGATGTAAAACAAGCTTCCACTAGGTTTATTAAGTTCTTATCGGGATTATTATGTTCCAATATGTCTGGAGCATTTGTGTAAAGTGATTCACATCGAAACTGACCAAAATATCTTCAGAATACAACTGGATTTCCATAAATTTTTCCACGAAATGTGCAGAGTTTTTATAAAAAAAATCTGTTTTTTTTTTCAGTAAATGGATTTAAAAAATTGGAACGATATTTACCTAGTTTGTATGTGGGCAAGTCTATTGCACACTATTGGAAGTGAATTTCTAGATGTATGTGTTCATGGGAAGGAAAATGGTACATTCTGTGTATAGAAAACCGACGCATACAAATAGATACTTAAATGCATATTCCCACCACCATCCAGCACAAAAGAAATCCGTTATTAACTTGCTAGTATTTAGAGCTATTTCGATTTCTGATCAAGATTCTCTAACATCGGAAACATCGAAACTGACCGAAGGTCTCAGAGGGAATGGCTATTGCATTGGAGTAATTTAAATAATAGTATAAATAGAATAAATCTTTGTAACTCGAGCGAATGTAGTAAAGTAGATACTGAGATAAAAGAACTGATTAATAATGTGATTGATGTGGTAAGTAATGTGTGCACGGTGGAGAAAAATGTCATAGAAAAAGATAAACCATCCTCCGATAGTGATTTTTTATATCCCCGTCTGTCCCAGTGGGGACTACAGGAACTTTGAGTAATACATTTATTGAACAAATGCTTTTAAATAATGAATTGCCTAAGCAATTCATTATTTAGCATCACATTCTGTTATTTTCTCTCATTAAAACATTCAATGTTTATCTAACAAGATACTCCCACTTATTGCAGGTATACAGAATGTGAATTGTGACTTTCTGTTGCTCACTGAGCACTGGCAGAGTGATGAGCAATTGAACCGAATAGTTTTACGTAATTATAATATATGTTCGTCTTTCTCCCATGCCTCTATAAAGAATGGAGGTGTAGCCATTTTTAAAAATAATTGTTTCACATATAGTGCTACAGTGTGTGATGTTGTTGACTTTTGTGTTGAAGGCGTGTTTGAATGTGCTTCTGTAATTATAAGCAGTTTGAAATTAAAGTTAATTGTTGTATATAGGCCACCTAAAGGAGATTTTAAGGTTTTTTAAACATGTTTTAATTCGCTACTCGAAAATCAATTTAATCCACTTACTACGCTTGCTATTGAGGGCGATTTTAATTTAAACTTTTTAGAGCATGGTACACAACTGTCGATTTTTCTAGATTTATTAGCTAGTTTTAATCTTATACATACTATTAGAGAACCCACGAGAGTAGCTACAAATTCAAGCACATGCATTGATAATTTTTCAATAAGTTCAAACACTCAGTTTTCAGCATCTGTTGTTAATCTGGGCTTGTCAGATCACTTCTCTCAGCTTTTGAAATAGATGTCGTCAGAACTGATAAGAAGAAGGACACCACGGCAAGGTATGTTATGCGACGCGACTTTTCAAATAAAAATGTAACACGTTTTCTAGACTTTTTAAACACAGAGGAGTGGAATGAAGTTTACTCTCGTGATTGTCCTAATCTTGCTTTTGAAGTCTTTGCCAGGCAATTATTTTATTATTATGAATTGTCATTTCCATTAATTAAAATAAATAACAGCACTCAAAATAAACAAAAAAGGTAGTTCTATCGCCGGAGCTAGTTCTCCTAAAAGATAAGATTACTTTTTTCACTGACCTATCAAAAAAAGATATAAGGTAAAAGTATATTAGCAAACATATTAACAGTATTTATACAGAAAAACTTAAACTCTTTTTTACACAACAAAATGATAAAATGATTCAAAACTCAAGCAATAAATCAAAGGCAATGTGGCAAATTATAAAAACGTTACAAAATAAAAACAATTCTTATACGGCACTGAAAATAATTGAAAACGGCGAAATAGTTCCGGATAATCTAGTTGCAAGTAATTTTAATTATCAATTTACTAATGTACCTCTTAGTAATAATAATATCGACAGGACATTTCTTGATAACTGCGTACCGCCTTGTGTAAATAAATTTTTTCTTTCTCCCATTTGCAAACAAGATGTTTTATCATTTATTGTAAACCTTAAGAACTTAAATGCCACAGGACATGATGGCATATCCAATAATTTGTTGAAAAAGTGTGGTTTTGCTTTGTGTGATGTTTTAACGTACTTGATAAATCTCTCAGCGCAGTATGCAATATTTCCTGAGCAATTGAAATTTGCAACTGTCATTCCACTTTATAAAAGGGGGATTCTAATGATTATTCAAATTATAGAGCCATAAGTCTATTGACAAGTATTTCTAAAGTTTTTGAGTTGAATTTGAAACATCAATTATTTAATTTTTTTAATAAAAATAACATTATTAGCGGTTCTCAACATGGTTTTACGGAATCACGCAGTACAGAAAGTGCCCTTTGAGATTTCCAATCGACAGTTTTCGATGCAACTGATAAACATTTTCATGTATTGGGTTTATTTGTGGATTTCTCCCAAGCATTTGATATGGTTAGCCATGAACTATTATTAATAAAGTTGCATCGATATGGCATTAGAAGACAGGCATGGAAGCTCATGGAGTCTTATTTGGGTGGACGTCAACAATGTGTTGTGGTGAATGGGATGGGAAGCGACTCATTGCCAGTAAATCAGGGTGTTCCCCAGGGTTCAGTCCTTGGTCCACTACTATATCTTATTTATTCTAATGATCTCACTTCCTACTTAATGAATATGTCCACTGGTATTTCTGTCATATCATATGCAGATGATACAAACATTGTGATCGTGGAAAAGAGTGCACTATCTCTCAAAAGAACAGCAGATTTGGTTTATGATGGTATTATGTTGTGGTCCAAAAAAATTGGTTATAAATCAAAGTAAAACAAATTTCGTCGGATTTTCAAATAAAAAACAAAAAAATGACAATTTTTTACTTCATGGATCTGACCTTGGTCTTATTACACCTTCCAAGTCCTCAGTAATGTTGGGCTTGGAAATTGATGAAAACCTAAGATGGGGAAATCATATTGAAAGTCTATGCATACGGTTAAGAAAAAATTGTTATGGTTTGAAATCATTGTCAAATTACTGTAGTCAAAATGCTATGATGTCGGTATATTATTCTAATATCCACGCTCACCTGTCCTATGGCATCATGAATTGCGGCTCAAGCTCGGACGTGACAAGAGTCTTTTTGCTTCAAAAATATGCTATACGAATTTTGTGTGGCCTTTCATGTACAGATTCGTGTCGAGACTATTTCAAGCAATTAAAAATATTGACCTTGGCTGGAATTTACATATTTAAAGTTTCCGTTTTTGATTATCAGAATATTAAAAAACTTCAAAGCAATCGCGCTTCACATGGTTACAGTACTAGAAATAAAACATTACTTCTACCTAATTTACATAATTCCACATTTTTCCAAAAAAATGTGATATGCACGTAGGTTTTTTAATAAATTAAATAATGATATTAAAGATGCTGATGATCTTAAATCCTTCAAACGTATATTAAAAAAACTTTAGTGGAGGGTAATTTTTATACTGTGCAAGAGTTCTTAAATTAGTTTTTAGTTTAGTTTTTTTCTGTTGTTTTTAAAAATGCACGCGTCTAATGTAGTATTTGTATTGTTCCTTTTTTAGTGATTATTTATGTACTTACCTGTAACTTTTATGACGACGTAATTTTATAAGTAGGTATACTAGATTTACTCTTTGTGACGTTTTCTCCAATTGCTGATTGCATATTATGTACATCTGTTTTATTGGTGAAATAAAATTATTATTATTATTATTACTGACGATATTACGCTTATAATTAAACGATATAGTAATCGAACATACGTACAATCTTCAATACACATACGCAGATTGGACAATGCTTGCGATCCCCAAAAGATATTATACCTTTTCAAACAGAAATACATAAAATTCCTTGCTACTGCGGAGAAGTGTTTATGGAGAAGAGTATGTGGAGAAACAAGACGCTCAATATCAACTAGACTTAAGGAACATGAACGATGTATTAAGAAGAAACAAATTCTTTAATCTGCTGTAGCAGTTGTATATAAAAGCCAGCCTGAATCTCTTCGAGCTCATTCAGTGCTCAAATCTCGTGGAGTAAAGATCCCTGAAGATGTCTCGTGCAATGAAAGGCGAAACATCGGATATTAATTCTAATTTGACACGTCTAGTCCTAAGAAACATGATTTTTAAAAAGGTGTTTTTTTATTGATTTTTTTCTTGTGTTGTGGAAAACATATTGTACACAACTCGCTGGAAGGGCACCAACATATTCGCGTACTGGTACTGGTATGGTATATACCACTTTTCACGCTCGTTATGTAATATCCTGTAATATAACTCTAATATAACAGTTTTAAAATATCAACATCGCACATATTTGTTTAAAAAAATAATGTTTTAATTAAAAGAAATCATTATTTTTTAAAAGCCGGATTTCTACGCTATAAAATATTAGGCTCATCCTTTGCTGTCCGACATCGCAAATTGCGTAACGGACGCAATAAAAGAAAAAAGTAAATGTTTGTGCAATTTTTTTTATCTCGCTAGACGCGTCGAAAATCGGTTCAAACAAAATCCGCTACTAATTATTATGCCTAAATCGGTATTAAGGCAAGCCAAGTTCACGATCATTGGGTTAACGAACTGAATCAATCAGTAGCGGATCTTGGTGTGCGATACCTTTGAATATAATTTCGACAATTTACACTTAATACTTACTGATACAGCGAGTAACATGTGGAATCGGTATGTGTGCTGAATGAGGTTTTTGCAATAGAACAAGTCATTAAAATGGTCTTTCGCAAAATGTTGTGCTTCCTTTTAAAAGAGGATGTGATAAAAGTTGACATATTTTCTTGTGTTTTTTATTACATCATTAGATTTGGTAATTTAAGCATGGAGCTTACCACCGCATATCTATCAGGTGTCTAGCGTATTAATGGCAGACCCACTTACCGCTAAAATCAATCCTGAAAATGAAAATTTAAAGTTGCTTTGCAATCTTTTAATAATGACGAAAGTTTGAAGGGCCTAAAGGTATAATAGATATACTAATAGATACCACAAGAAATGGTAAAAAGAGGAGCAGAAATATCCATAGATATGTAAGGTTAAATTGAAATAGAAGATAAAACGAGAAGTCAACAGATGCCATTTTTTTTGGAGCTTGTACAGGGTTATTTTTTATAATTTGCCACCCCCTGAGAGGTGTATTTTTTCAAGTTACAACGAAATGGTTCCTACGAAAGGGAATTTCCTAAAGATTTACATGGTGACGATTTTAAAAACAAAAGAAAATCACTGTCAAATCGGACACCCTATATTTTTTGGATTCCCCTCATTTTCCCCTTTCCAAAAATATATAATTAGAGGTTAAACGACTTACCTGTAAGGAAGTTCAATCCTCAATTATACTAGTAGTTGCATCCCAATTAGATCACTTTGTAGTATATGTCCAAGCTCCAGCGCGCGCCGCTATGTTTAAAGTTGAGATGAAAATCTCCCAGGCAATCAGCTGTTACCTATTCAATATGTTTGAGCGCCCCTACAAACAGATCGCTGAGGCTCGAACCCAAAAAGGGGTTAAGATGATTATATATTTTAGAATCGTGGCGGGAGGGAGATGATCTAATTGGGATGCAATTGTAATTGAGGGTTGAACTTCCTTACAGGTAAGTCGTTTAACCTCTAATTATACTTCATAGTTGCATCCCAATTAGATCACTTTGTAGTTGTTTAAAGCCAAAGCGAGGCGATCTGTTAGTTTGGACGCTGTCAAATTTGTATTCCTTCTGTAAGTTAAAAGTAAACAATTATTTGGTTATAATATTATTAATATTTATTACGGTGAGACATTTCCTAGCTTATTAACATATGCAAGTTTGTCCAGTTTTAAAAAGTAACGTTTTATAACAGTTTTACTAACTTAAGTTACTTCCAACAAAGTTAAAATAAACACTTAAAGCTAAAGTAAATCTAAAATTAAACAAAAAAAAAAAAATTTCAAGTAACTACCAATAATGTTAATTCATGACTTAGGTGAGTATATTTATATAAAGTGTATATAGTTATAAACCTAATATAAAATTTATGTTTTGTAAATCTATGGTTTTTGTATCAAACACTGTGCTATGCATTGTTTGGTTTCCAGAGGCCGATTATAGAACCTACTAAAGACTTGAGATTTTTGGGACCACCCCGCATTTTTTAGAATTATGTCAGTACTAAGTCCTGCTCGATAAGCCGCTGAAGTGGAAGCATGCCTCGTGCTGTGAGGTTTAAACTTTGAGATGTCTAGTCCAGAGTTTTTTAAACCATCTTTTATCCAGCGACTTATCGTTTGGGATGAAGTCGCTCGATGAGGCTTTTTGAATGTTATAAAGAGATACGGGGTTCCCTGCCTCAGCTGGGTGGTAAACTGTATATAGAACAAAATTGTTGATGCCACGCAGAGCTCTGGCTTTTCTTTAAAAAACGGGAGAACTAAGATAGGTTGTGGTTTATTAGGATTTGAAGTTTTAATGATATTAGTTATAGATATTTCCATTTTCTCTGCTGTAACATTTATGTCTGCGATTTTAATTTTACTGAGTGTTTGTACCCTTTGCGCTGTGGCTAAGGCTAGTAAGGTTACAAGTTTTAATGTTAATGTTTTTAAATCTAAATTTTCAAGGGGTAAAAAATTGAAAAATATTGAATAACCGGTTCCGGGTCCCAGGTCTCGTTGTATCTGGGAAATGTTGGTCTTTTCCTAAAAAACCCTTTTAGTAGTCTTGTAATAACCGATTCATCTTCCGTTTGAAAACTTAATATTAAATTTAAAGCAGATTTGTGTGCATTTAATGTATTATATTTTGCGCCTCTGTTATATTCATTTACTAAAAATTAGAAAATGTTTTGATATTTGATGAAAACACTTTTGTTTTGTCTCCGGTACAAAAATTCCACCATTTTTTAAAAGTGGTATTATATTGCTTCAAGGTGTTCTCACTGATGGATTCTTGAACAAACTGTAGAGCAGCTTCTATATATTTTTCCTTGAATATGCTTCCCTGATAATTTGCACACACCCAGGAGGTAGAGTCTGCTACAA